>CM035221.1:252665-272665 GCA_020233015.1 Callinectes sapidus
TGGTTTTATTTTTTTCCTAGTTAAATTCCTAACATATTCCCCAGAGGAGATTGCGATTCCCCAAATCGCAATTAGGTAACTACTCTGGAGGTCAATTTATCTGTTTATTTATTTTAAATGAAGAGATGAAATGGGGATTTACTGTAGTAAGAGAGAGAGAGAAAGATGGAAATGCAACTCGGGGAGGTTGAGATCGCTGTTCATCTCATCCAAATAGTCATGCCCCTACCAAAATCCTCACCTTTAGGAAAGGTGTAGCATTTTATCCTAACCTACTTTATCTCACCTTAACCTAGTCTTAAATTTAAACCATACCCCCACCTTAAGCTAATACCTTAGTACTATTAATTGCATCACCTTTAGTGAAGGTGTTGCATTTTCCTCATATCCTCACCTTCAGTGAAGGTGTAGCATTTTTTGCTAACATCCTCACCTTCAGTGAAGGGGTAGCATTTTTTTACTAACACTTGAACTTACATCCTAGAAGTCCTCACCTTCATGGGTGTAGCAGAAATTTATATTTACAAGTACTCTGAATCATCCCTAAGCATCATATTTACAAGTACTCTAAATCATCCCTAAGCATCTTATTAAATCTATCAGTAGCCTTCCTTTTTGGCCTGGCCCCCCTGAGATTGTCACCGCTGTTCCGGACTGGGGTCATATCATTAGGGTGTATTCTTTGGCCCTATTTGAATCTCTACCAGCATGAGTTATGGTAAGTTCAAGGGGATAGAGATTACATATTGAGTGAAATTCTACTGCACCATTACTTTGTTTAAGTTGAACTGTTCTTATTTTGCCATCAAGCCCTTTCATTGTTTGCAATACACTGCCTATTAACCAGAAGGGTCTGGGTTTATTTAATGATCTTATTAGTACGATATCCCCTTCTTTAATTTTATTTTCCCAAGAGCACTGGTATAGGTTTCTGCTGGGTTCTCTCAGGCTGAGGAGATAACTTTCGTACCACAATTTTTAAAAACTTTCAAGGACTAGTTCTTGTTCTTCTATGGTCTTTTCTAAGGAGGGCTGGCTTTGGTCGTCCACCCATATTTCACCATTACTCCCCCTCAGTACCAGAGATGAGTCCCCATGAAGTTTCAGGAAGGAGTTAGGTGTTATGAACTCCAAGCTCTCAGAACTGGACCGGTATGTTAAAGGTCTAGAATTTATGGCTAGTTGGATGTTAGATAGAGAAGTCAACATCTCCAAATATGTTAACTTAGCCCTTCCTACTACCTTATACAGACAGGTCTTAAGCACCCTTATTAATCTTTCCCATGCAGCACCAATCCATGCAGCGTACAAGGGAATTTTTACATGCTTGATATTAATCTTTTCCAGCTCTTCCTGTACTTCTTTGGACTGAAGGGAACTTTCTAATATATTGCCACCCTTCAGAAAAGCTTTGGCATTATTACTGTACAAGTAATGTGGAATAGAGTAGCGGTTGCAAAATCTATGGAAGGCTAACAAAAAATTCTAAGTGGACATGTCGGGTAATAATTCGAAGTGGACAGCTCTAATGTTATGGCATGTGAAAATCAGGACATAAACCTTAACCGAGTGACCACTATTTTCATCTCTGACCCAAAAATGGCCTGTATAATCCACCCCGACATGCTGAAAAGGTTTAACCAGGTTCATTTGATGTTTGGGCATGTCTGTAAATTTGGGATATTTAAATGCTAAGGCATTGTACTTCTTACATATATGGCATGTGCTCAATACCTGCTTCACAGCCATTCTACCCTTGGGTATCCAGTACCCTTGTTCCCTTAAATAATTCAATGTAGTTCCTATGCCTAAGTGCTGCATTTTATTATGACAATCATTTATTATGAGTTTAGTTAACCTGTGATCCTTAGGGAGTAACACAGGATGGTGTATTTCATATTTAAAATATTGGCATTTGCTAATTCTACCTCTGGATCTTTTAATGCCTCTGTCATTAAGGAATAAGTTAAGGTTAGATATCAGAAGTGGGATATTTCTTTCATTTTCATGACTTGGGTTCTGCAAAAATTTTAATTCATCTTGATAGCATTCTGTCTGAGCAACCTTAACCCAGTATTCTAAGGCCTTCTTTTTTGGGTTACAATCCTTTATTTTACTTAGAAATTTAAATAGGTAGGTGGTGCACTTCAACAAGTCCTCATAAGATGAGTATTTATTTATATTAAGTATTCCTGTATTTATTTTAGGAGTTTGAGAGGTACAAGCAGTGCATATTTTACTCTTTAGGGAAGGTGCTATGCTCAACAGAGGATATTGAGGCCACAGTTGGTAATCATTAGTCAACCACTGAGGTCCTTCCAGCCAGAACTTTATTTTTTCTAAATATTTGCTATAGGTCAAACCCTTGGTAATTAAGTCTGCAGGGTTATGTTCAGTGTTTACATAGTGGTATGCTACAGGCATTTTGAATTTCTTATTTATTTCAGACTTCAGTCCTTCAGCTTCCGACACTCTGTTTTTTAGGAATTTAGATTTTACTTTAGTGTCCTTGGTCAAAAGCCAGTTTAACACCACCTGAGCATCCACACAAATATTAACGAACTGAATTTGAATGTTATTATAAGCCTCTAAAATAGTAGGTAAACATTTTAAGGCTAATATTACTGCCATAAGTTCTAGTGTAGGAATACTATGCTCCTTTCCTTTATTTAGTGGAGCTACTTTTGACTTAGAATGTAGGTATGTGCTTTTACCCTCTCCATCTAAAGCATAGGCCACAAACCCATATGCTTCAGCAGAACTATCACAAAATATATGTAGCCCATATGAATTCTGCTCATTTAAGGCTTGTCTTGGGAAATTCACTTCAGACAGCATTTCTAAATCTCTACTTAATTTTTTCATTTCACTGCAAATTTCATCAGGCAGGGTGTCATCCCAACCTTTTTCTAACTTCCATATTTTTCTCATCAAAAGTTTACCTCTTATGGTCACAGGAAGAGTGAAATTTAAGGGATCAAATAATTTGAATGTTTGAGATAGGATTTTTCTTTTAGTATTTGCTTCAGGATCTATTTTACAAAGAGTAATGTTCATTGAATCTTGCTGGACATTATATCTATATCCTAAAACCTTCTCTTCCTCACTAGTATGTTCTACTAACCTTCCATCATTAGCCATTTGGGTTCTCAATTCAGTTGAATTAGAATTCCAAGATCTCAAGGTAAATCCACCTGCTTTCATTCTCTCATATGCCAGATGATACAACTCTTGCATTTCATTAGTTTCATTTCCTGTCACAATCAAATTGTCCACAAAAATTATTAGCCAAAATTTTACTCAATTTGTCATCAGGAAAGGTATTAGCATGGTGTCTCATTACATAATGTAACATGAAAGGAGAAGATGTAAATCCAAAAACTATAGTCTTGAACCTGTAAGTTACTAACTTATTTCCTCTCTTCCAAAAGAAACAAAATCTATTTTGGTCTACTTCATCCTTTATTTTGATCATTAGAAAGGCTTGTTTGACATCACTTAACATGACCAACTTATTGGTTCGAAAATAAAAAAGTAATTGAAGAATGCTGTTCATAAGATCAACACCTGGGTAAGCCGCCTCATTCAAGGATGGTAAATCTTTGTTTGTTTTCAAAGAGCAATTGAAGACAGGCCTGATCTTAGTGGTAACCTGTTCTTCCATTTTGATGACGGGTCTATGAGGGATCCAGATCTTTTCATCATACTGTGCAGGTTTTACTTCAATTTCTTCTATTATGCCATCATCCAACTGTTGATCAAATACAGCCTGATAATTTTCCAGTAAATTTTTTCTTTTTAAGTAATCCAAAGTCCTATCCAGCACCTTTAAAGCAACAAAATGATTAGATGGCACAGATTCTATTTTTATCTTGATACCATGGCAGTTCCACATTATAATGACCATCTTTGAAAGAAATTCCTTCCTCAAACTTCTTTATTTGCTCACTCTCAAGGGAGACTAAATCTGCTTCCGTGGTTTTTATTCCCATTGATTCGAAGCTGAAAAGGTGTTCTAGTCCGTTTTCTACATCTGTATCCTCTAACAAATGTTCCAATGGGTTATAGTATGACTTTAAAGGATCCATCACTGCATTAACCATGGTCTTAGTTTTACTGCATAATTTAGCTTCATCTTTTTTAGCTAGAAGTCGCATTACAAACTGTCTCTCTGCAGGTGCTAGAAAGTTGAAGACATTACCTATAGGTGCTGCTTTATTGTGCATTACTAAACAACTGCCACCTAATTTTTCCTGCCATGATACAGATGTCATGTTTTGTAAAACATCTATTCCCAACAGCATATCCACCTGGATGTGTTCATGATTTACAGGTTCATAGAAATAGTCATCTAGCAATTTCATGTTATTCAGTTTGAATTTATTTGACTGCATTCATTCCAGGGACATAAAATTTAATATCTAAGGTCTTGTCTACCAATAGAGGAACGAAGGCAATGCGATCATGTAACTTGATCCCTGTACTCATTTGCTTGAAAACCTTAGTTTCTTCTCCGATGTATGTACTCACATCACATTCCAAAGAAAACAGTTCACTTACATTAGGACACAGGTCTTGTGCTACAGACTCAGAGATATATGATCTTTGGCTACCAGTATCTACTAGGCACCTAACTTGTCTCATCATTTTGCCATTCTTTAGGGTTAAGGTCATGGTTGGAAGCATATGGCATGAATCAAAACTTCTCTGAGCCAAACATAGGCTAACATTTGTCTGCATTTGATATTTAAATTTGTCTTCTTTAAGAGCAGATGGGCATAGAGGAGTTATGTGTTCTTTAACATGGCAGTTTCTGCACTCATATCTGAGTTTACCTTGCTTTCCGAAACAATTATGCTCATTGTGCCCAGAGCCAGCACATCTGGTACACAAGGAAAGCTCATTTAACCTGGCTATCTTAGCTTCATAATTAGTGAAGTTATTGCATTGCCCTAAGGAATGTCCATGCCCTCCACATAATTTACAAGTGAATTTAGAGGAGGTATTCTTAAAGTTTTGAAGTGTTCCTTTAAACCTTCAATTTCTCGAAAAGTTTTGGAAGGTTTGAAATCAGTATGATGTGGCTTATAGCTGGCTTTACCAAAAGTCTTTGGTCTTACAGAAGAAGTTTTACTTAAGGTAGTGATGACTCTATGGTAATTATCTAGTATTTCAGTTATGCTAGGGTAATTCTTGTCTAATACATGAATGAATTCCTTTTTCACTACCACAGGAAGTTTATTAAAAATGATATGGCTAATGAGGGAATGACCAGCAGTTCCTGATTCCAGAAAGTCAAATCCATGGGTTTTCAAATCTGACAAATAAGATCTCATTTCATTTAAATAGATTTTAACAGAAGAATATTCTGGATCAAAGGTGGTATTAGGGTAAGCCTTAAGGATATTCTTATAAGTTTCATCTACCATAAATTCTTTGTCCAGAAACTCATTCTTGAGCATCTGAATAGCAATATCATAGTTTGTGTCAGTGATAGACAGATGTTTAACTACAGAGAGGGCATAATCCCTCAGATAACCAACTAAATAGGCTAGTTTAGTTGCATCAGTTAGCTGCTTTCTAGATCCAATGACATTGTTAAATTGATTTAAAAAAGTATTGAATGCAAATTTGTCTTTTTCCTTGCCTGTAAATGTGCCACAATTTAAAGGAGGTGGTCTTCCTTCACCAACAGACATTTGTGACATTAGGTTTATTAAATCTTGAGAGGTTACATTACTTTGTGCAACTCCTGACATTCCTGAAGCTTGATTCTGGTTAGTTACTGCATATTGATCTAGTTCAATTTCTATATCCACATCATATTTGATTTGGTCTTCAACTTCTGAAACATAGAAACTTTCATCCACACTCTCCAATTCATTCTGGACCATTATATCATTTATTCTTTCATTAAATTGCTGAACCTGCTTCATCTCTTTATCTATTTTACTCCTCAAATTATTAGCTAAAGAGTCTGACAAAGAATTTTTATCCTTCATTTCTTTCAATTGTTTCAGTATGAGTGTAATTTTTCTCCGGTATACACCCCTACCTGTTCTAAGATTTTTTTATCGTTTCCATAGCTTGTTTATCTTCCTTAGGAGGCATGGTTCTTTAGAGTGTAATTAAAGGTCTAACTAAAATAATTAATTTAAAAAACTAAGGGCAATTAAATTTTTTTCTCAATTTAGAATTATTTCAATTAGTCAGCCCAATCGTTGTCACTGGCTATTCAATTGAATAAGGCCACTGCCACAAAGGGTTGACTACTAATTTCTGGCATGATTATGATTGGGAAGGCTTATTCCCGATGGTGCTTGTAAATAAAACAAGAATATGGAATTATTATGGATAAACTAAAATTTTTGCCTTGAAAATATGTTGTGAAAAGGTAAAAAATTCAGTGACCCTTCACAATGATTTAGCACCCAAGAGAATCAGAAAGGAGAAACCACCCTCACCTGCACTTGACAGTGGTTACAGGGCTGCCCTAACTAGCCAAGCAGCACTTATTTCAATCACACAGACATGCGTACGGCTCAAAGTTGTTGCAACAAAATTGCCTAGCACATCTATGTTCTAAAATATAATACTACTCAGCTGAGGTAGCAGAAGTTGGTGGTTTCAAGGCAAAAAGTCCTCTTGAGTGGCCCGAATGTAGTAATTCGGAGCAGTAAGTTAGTGTAGTGGAGGTAGATTGACTTGTAACTGACGTGAAACTGACGAGAGACTAACGTGAGGAACGCCGGTCGTGATTTATATACCGCGCCACCAACGCCCTCTGTCTTATATTCCCGTAAACTTCAACTACTTAATTAGCTATTTGATTTTACATGTCTCATTTATTAAGGAAACATTACTATATATTTATTTATTATTAAATATATTTATTCGTATATATTCTTATTTGTAAGCATTATACTTGTTTTATTTACAAGCATTATACTGGTTTTATTTTTTCCTAGTTAAATTCCTAACACTCCCAAGAAACACCAATCATCTCTATTTTGCACCTTCTTTTCACAAACATACACATACACAAGCTGTGCCTCTTTTACACACACATCTATGATATGCACAAAAAACATACACGCACTGTATGTATATATGTGTGTATAATATAGCTGTAGATTGCTGGAGTGTTTTGTGAATGAGAATGACATCATGTAAGTTTTCCAAAATAAACACAGAGAGAGAGAGAGAGAGAGAGAGAGAGAGAGAGAGAGAGAGAGAGAGAGAGAGAGAGAGAGAGAGAGAGAGAGAGAGAGAGAGAGACTGTCGTATCCATTCCCTTAAAAGAAGCGAATATCGTCCATAAACATATATGGGTTTGGGGTCATGACGGCTACTAGTCTAACTATTGTTATGCATATCCACCCTCTGGTGGCAACCGTGCTGTTTTTTTTTTTTAGCAAGGAGGGTTTGCAAGCCCCATCCCAACCAGGTATGTCACAGAGATATGAGCCCCATCCCAACCAGGTATGTCATAGAGATATGAGCCCCATCCCAACCAGGTATGTCACAGAGATATGAGCCCCATCCCAACCAGGTATGTCATAGAGATATGAGCCCCATCCCAACCAGGTATGTCACAGAGATATGAGATCTCACCATTACTAGTTTCAACACTAATTCCATAAAAAATCTCAAACTTTAATACTTACTGTAGTCAATAATGATGCTATGAATGTGGAACAGGAAGTCATTAATCATCAAACCGGTTAAGATGACAGTTATTACAGGTGTTACTCTACAAATATCAAGAGACAGATCTTTTAATGTATCAGGAAGAGTAAAAAAAAAAAAAAAATTATGGAAGTCATCTCATAAGCAAACAGCTTCTGACAAATTGTAAATATAAACTATCAAAGGTTATTATACACTGGCTTTAATAAATTTTACATATATTTTACTGCAAAATACAAAGAAAAAGATCATATCATATCCTTTATATAATTAAGTTTCACTTGCTACTTTTCTTACATTAGCTTGAAGATACATCAATATATTATTTCTATTCTATAAGCAGTATCAGCATTATAGTTCCAATCATGCTGCAAGCTGGACCTCAGTTTGTCCTTAGCTGTGTAGCCTATAACAGAATGTATACCTGAATGAATGTGTGTAAAAGAAAGAATTATAATATGTAATGGAAAAGGCAAAATATCTTAATTCTTACAGTTACTTCAAGGAGTCCAATCAGATGAATCATCACTTTCACTAACAGGACTCTTTCTTAAAGATCTCCTTTTGTTCCTCATCCTGTTATCTCTTCTTCTAATTTTCTGCATCATCTTGGTTTGTCCCCTTCGTATGGTCCTTCTTCGTCCTCTCTCATCATCACTGTTTGACACTGGAATTTTTTTTTTCATTTTAAAAGTGTGATTACTAGATTTTGTCAAAATTATTTTCCTTTCCACACTCTCTTCATTGTCTTCCTCTTTGGAAAAGTATTCTTTAAGTCTGAATGAAAGGACAGTATGTTGGCTGCCCTTGTGTGAGACAATGTTGAGAACATCTCGATCAATGCTCACACTCAGTCTGTTGGTCTCAATGTCACCTTCAACAAGCACATTAATATCCATTTGGTGCAACAGCTCATAGGAAAAGCTGTCATAGAATACTAGCTTCTCTAACATGGTGGCGTTGAATTTGTCCTGTGGATAAACCAAAGACTTTAGATAATTTCACAAAGGAAGTGCAAAGAAAGAATACAATACAAATTAGTTTAAGCAATATCCCTTTCAGCACCGACTATTATTACTTAGCCATAGTTTAACCCATTGGCTGTGGCACCCTATATTCTGGACCCCTCTGTGGTGTGTAATTTTTTTTACTCCTCAAAATAACATTTATATCAATAAGGATTAAGTTAAATGACACAATAAGTTGCAAAAAGAGTTGGGGGAGTGAGTATAGCCAAAGCTGCCATCACCAGCACTACAACTAAAGAGATGCAAGTTTACTGAGATTAGGGCAGGTTGCAGCCACAGCTGCCACTGTTACTATATACATTGACTTTACATCTAATGAGAAAGACAAACTGCCATAGCCACCACTGCCATACATAGTGATGTAAGTTCAATGAGGAGGGAAAGATGCCACTGCTATAATTACAGTGGTACCTCTTGATTCGAACACCCTTTGACCCGAACACTTCCCAATCATATTGCGACTCAGGAACGGCTTTCACGTCACTCTGGCCCCTAGTTGCCTTGGTTACTCCAGCCTCCAACCCTGGTCACTTCCTACCTGCCACCGCAGTCAATGCGGCCTTCTACTCTGGTGACTGGCAAACTCATTTACTAATGAAGATATTATATTTAACACTTTAAAAAATCAATGAAGAATAAACTGTTAAATATCATTGTCATTTGCGCAAACAACGATAATATAATAATTTGCATTTTTATACAATAATTTATACTTTTCTTGAAATAATTCCTGTTGGAAATGATGCTCTGAGAATATATTCTACTTGATAAGAGAGAGAGAGAGAGAGAGAGAGAGAGAGAGAGAGAGAGAGAGAGAGAGAGAGAGAGAGAGATAGAAGAGAGGGGGGGGGGGAGATGGTGAGTGGCTGGAAGAAGGAGGGAGGGGGGGAGGATGGTGATTGGCCGGAGGAGGGAGGGAGGAGGGGGGCAGCCTACTCGATCTGTTTGCGTATCGAATGGGAGAGAACAAGGACTGAGGGAGGGAGGCGGGGATCCAGGGAGAGGCTTGTCAAGTCTCCATCAGGACTCCGGAGTTTCACACCAAAGTAAATGAGTCTTTTGCTATGCCTGTTTTTTTTTTTTTTTTTTTTTTTTATGCATTTCATGTCTATGTTTACTTTATACTCTCAAAATGTGAAGAATATCTATGAATTATGATGAGATGAGGGGAAAACAAGGTGCCAATAAGTTGATTCATGTTGCCACATTAGTGGGTCAAGACCAATTTTAGTTTTTCCCATTACTCCTTAACAATGGCTATTGTGTTTTTAGGTATTGCGGTGATGTTAAGGGACCAATTTCTCGCAATCACTGGGGTTGAGTGTTGAATTTTTCATTTAAATTAAACTGGAACGGATTAAATGTTTCTAGATTAATTTCAATGGTAAAAATTGCTTCTTAATTCGAATTTTCGTCATTCGAACAGCCAAAAAGAACGAATTAAGCTCGAATCAAGAAGTTCCACAGTATACACAGAGATGTGAGTTTAGTGAAAAGAGTGAGCTGTAGAAGTCACTGGCTTTGTTGCCACCACAGCTGTCACTGCCATACACAACAATGTCAGTTTGATGAGGAGAAAGGTGGGTTGCAGTTGCAGGTTTTGCCCTTGCCATACCATATATATATAATGATGTGAAGTCAACTTTCATCATCAGCATAGTTTTTCAATGAATTTTAGTGTACTACACAAGTTTTTATTACATACACTCATCCCCCAGCTATCACGGGTTTCGCTATCGCATTTCAAAGCTATCGTGGGAACGCAAAAAGACACTTTTAAATGGCTAACGCACATCACAACTTGTGAACGAGCCTATCCCATGAATGAGTCTATCCAGATGGCTATGTCATACTACTTGGCAAGACTCACTTGCTGATTGGCTAAGTCTGAGTGACGAATTTTGCTGTGATTAGCTAGCACACTCTTGCTACCCCCTTCTCTGCCACCCATGGTTCCCAGACATATGATAATTATCGTACAAGTACAATAATTCAGCAGACTGTAAAATAAAAAAAATACTGTGTGCAATAATACAATATTTGCAGTTTTGTACAATAACTTATACTTTCCTTAAATTGATTCCTTTTGGAAGTGATTCCACTCAATTCGGAAAAAAAAAAAAAAAAAACGGAGAGAAGCGGGGGGGGGGGATGAGTAAGGGGGGGGGCCCTACTTGGTCTGTTCGTGTATTGAATGGGAATGGATAGGGATGGAGTGAAGAGGATGGGGTGAATACTATGCAATCTGCTCCCATATTTAGTGCATGAGAGGGAGGCCTGTTTAGTCTTTATTGGGACTCGGGAGTTTAACACAGAGGGACTTACGAGTGTTGTTGTTTTACCTGACTTTTAACAGCAAAGAGTAAGGTGGTGAGTACTGAGTATATGATAGCTTCTCGTAATATGCAATGCTATTCAGAAGTTCAGAACCTATATGAATTGCCTGACAAAAACTTACTGGTGTCTATTCTTTTTTTTTTTTTTTTGTGTGTGTGTGTGCGTGTGTGTGTGTGATATTCTGCAGAGCTGAAAAATGTAGCCAGATAAATGTTGGTGTTTTATCTTTCTAGCCAATAAAAAAAAAAAAAAAACGATAATTTTTTACATATGTGTATGATAATTTCAGCATAGAAATCTGGGAAACCTGCATGACGGTGCCACCCTCTCAAGGTGACATGTGTATTATTTTGGGACAATGGCCGCTATTCCCCCTCCTGACCATCCAGGGAGGTCCTTACCTCCCCAACCTGACCCAGTGAAAGGCAACAGCAGTATCAAGGAAAGAAATTAAGAGGAAGAACCTTAAATATGCAGTGAAACTGGAGATATCAAAATAGATTGAAAGTGGACAAAGTAAAAGTTCTGTGAGTGCCAAGTTTGGTATCAATTAGTCTACAGTAAGAGGTATTTACCAAAAGTAAACCAAAGTAAATAACACCCACATTATCAAACGCTCTCTTCTCTCTTTATCCCGAAATCTCTCTCTTCGTGTATTTTAGGTCAAATTTGCCCCCTTCGATGTGGCAATAAGACAGAGGCTTGATGAAAGAGGCGGCTACCCCCGCCTCTTCGTCAACTCCTTTCTTTTATTTTACACGTTTTACCATCTCAATATATTGGAGGGTGTACAGAAGGACAGAAATAAGTATATGGGTATCATACAAGACTCCAGACCTTTCTAGAAATCACGTTTCTTATGTGTTTTCCTTCTTTTAAAAGACTGCACTGTTCCTGTATTATTCACCACCCGTCTGGACAATACTCCTCACTTCGCATCACGTGCTCCTCACTTCTTATCAAATTAAATACTACCCAGCTAAGCATTGATATTCTTTTGTACAATACTTTTTTAGTAATATGTTAGATATAGTTCTAGGAAATGCATCCAGATATGAAATAATATGCGTAGTTTTTCTGAAATGAGGGGATAGGAATAAATTTTTCTTCTTTCTATGTAAACCACACCAAATTATGAACTGGTTGGGCAGCAACCAATTCTACTAATAAGTCACGAACGACCCTATTTATGGGAGAATATCAACGTGAGCAGTGTTGAATGTCCACTATATCGGGGTCCGGGCGGCGGGCTTGATTTTCGCGCGGCTACAGGCCACACACAGGCTACCAACTGAAGCGATACCATAGCATTTTCTGTTAAACCTACTGTATATCATTATTTCACACATCATTGATCTTTATTTTAAGCAATGAATACTTATCAATACGAAAATATGATGAAAACGTTTTAGTTATCTAGTTTTAAATGTCTGTGATTTCCACAATTACCAACCGCAAAACGAGAGGTCACTCCCAAGAGAATCACACCCAGAGCGTTTCCCACTACCGGGAAAGGAAGAGACCTCTCCAAAGGGCTCATGAAGGTAGCGCTCGGTATTCATCTGATAATGTGGGTGTTAGTCTTTAGTTCTGTATGTTTTTTATGCATTTCATGTTTGTGTTTACTTTATACTATCAAAATGTGAACGATATCTGTAAATTATGTGAAGATGAAGGGAAAACAAGGTGCCACTCTGACAGGCCAGGACCAATTTGATTTTTTCTCATTACTTCTTAACAATGGCTATCATGTTTCTAGCTATAGTGGTGATGTTAAGGAAACAATTTCTCGCGATAGCTGGGGATTGAGTGTACATTACTTTTTGATGTTTAATGGACATGCATTATCTCCAGATATATACACAAAAAAACAAACCCCAAAAAATAATGTTAAAAATATCTTGGAATTATTTCATTCAAATTTTTGAAGGGCTTGTAATGGACAAATCGAAAAAAAAAAAAAAAAAAAAAAAAGTCAGGAAATCACTCCTCTGCTGGTGAGCACTTTCTCATGAGACATGCTCTCCTGGCACACATCACCAGTTGCTGAATTGTTTTCGTGTGAACCAGAAGTACTGTTCAGCAATTAGCCGCGTCGCAGTGAGGGTTTTGATGTCAGACACCACCAGATTTTGTAATTCTTGTTGAAAAAATAAGTACTCTTTGGGGCAAGCTTTAAAAAACTTACAAAGGTGTGTGTGTCGTTACACATTAATGCTTCTGAAATTTAAATAAATCTATTTCATGATAATTGATGGTATATGACATTGTTTGAGCCTTTATTCATAATTTCAGATGATATTCATAAAACCACCTATGATTGTATCAAGGCAAGTAATCCGTCATTTTCTACTGACTTCAATGGACGTGTACAATAATATTCAATTTCATTTGAATGTATTGAACAATAGGCAAACGCATGTAATGTATAGGAAATATTATGTTCTAACAAATACGTAACGTTTCCGGTACGACAACTATCCTCGGCTGGCGGCAACAAACAAGCCTAAACAACATTTCTTTTTTCTTTTAGCTTCCGTTTTTCCGCTCGGAAATCTCGCAAATCCTTTGACCTTATCAGTTACTTGGTCGGTCTTTCTCTTCCTTTTCTGGAATCAGACGTACAGTCTGCCAAGGCGCGTCACAGGTCCTACAAATTTGTGGAAGAAGAGGAATGTGTGGTTTGGCCCGCGGAAATTTGCCGACACAAAATCATATAGAACATCACTAATTTATTCAGACACACATTACCTTCCTAATAATAATGTCCTTGTGTATGCCTTCTGCTTCTACAATGACTAAAACTAAAGGGAACTGATAAAACCTTTAAGTAAAACAAGACAGAAGTAGAGGTGACGATCAACAGAGACAACCATCAAAGGTCACAAGAGGAAGAAGAAAAGGGCGGAGTTTAGACAGAGCGGTGAGGCAGGAGGGCGAGCTTATTTCAGCTCGTCGTACGTCCGCCAGCGATGCTGTTGTTTTTATTTCACTGATAAGCTTCATATATAGGAGGTGACAGTGTTATCTGCTATTTTTCAATAATCCCAGATAAAATGCATAAACCAAAATCAGAATTACTTTATTTCTACCGCACGTACTTTAAAAAAAATCATTACCTATTTTTAAGTTTTATCATATAATTGAATTAACAAAGCCTTATCATACACTAGTAAGTATAAATAATAACATAAACAGTTATGTTTTTAATTTTAAATACACTTGTGCAGCAATTCATGTCGTATTTGTTTCTGTACATCGGTTTCCAGATTAGCTAAGTCACCCCTTTGCCACAGGAAATCGGAGACAATTAAAAATTGTAGCGCTAATAGATATCTACGACCCTCACTGCGACGCGGCTAATTGAGAATAAAAATTTGGTTACTTTCTTCCCTTTATCCTTTTTTGAACGGAAAGACTGCCACAGGCTATTATTTGTTTAAAAGCAGATTGAAAAAACACTCATTACCCATGCATGAGCATGTGAGTCAACTTTCATCATCAGCTGAACTTGTTGAGTTTACGACTCTCTGAGTGATTATGAGTTATCCCTCCGGTTGCCTACCTCACATCACAATATCAGATGTCCACTTGGCAAACAGGGCAATAAGAACTATGAACCATTATAAGCATGCGATACACCATTCATCACATAGTGGCTCTTCCCAATCGATATATTCTAGAAGGATACATCAACATCCCCAGGATCTCGAAGCTGGCAGTGGGATGGAGTCTGACTCTTGACCTAATCTTTTTTACCTTCTACTTTATAGGATGAGATTAATTTTCTAACGGACTATAGTGACGGAAGCTTTGGCTGAATTGCAGAATGATTTGAATAGGATAAGGAGGGGATAAGCTTTCCTAATGGATATGATGCAGACATCATTGACACACATGTTACTGTGTAAACATTTAGCCTGTGGAGGTGATTTGTTCAGACTGAACTGCTTTATTTCTAAATATATTCTCCATCAGTTGAGCTCAGTGTATCTAGTGATGACAACGACATTCAGGATGATATGCTGCCTTGTGTTGTCATACTATAATACACAAAGACTTATGGTACTATGGATGGTATAGCCGCCATGCAGGTCACTGATATGGTGAATAATATACAGTCAGCCCTCGTTTTTACGGACTAATACAGACTGGGCCATGTCCGGAGAATGAAAAAGTCCGGACATTAAAAACTGAGTACAATACAGTTATGTACTGTACAGTAAACGGCCTATATTGTCTCGCACACATACTCATAGGCTACAATATGGTACAATATGAATATATAATACACATGAGAGTAAAATATGGTTATACCTGCAACAGGGTACAGTACGATATTAACCCCAAAACTGCTGTTAGCCTTCTGGGTGGCTTAGCGGTAAACTACTGTACGCCTTCCGGAAGCGCACTTTTTAAACAGGCACCATAAAGTTTCTTTAATTCGTATTTCTATGAAATTATTATTTCTCTTATTTTAATAATCTTTCTTTTGGCAATTTTTATCCTCCTAATATGAATTTGGTTATTCATATCATACTTATAAAGGGAAACAATGGAACTACTATATTTTTATCTTATATAGTCGACATTGCGCTCCTCTGATAGATATTAGAGTTTGAGTCTCATGTATGGTAAGAGGAAGGAACAATTTAGTAGTATAGAAGTTGTTTTTGTATATCAAAGAATGAAGCGAACATGATTATGGGAACAAGTGCTCCTTCACTAGACGCTGTCAGACGTGAAGAGCGAAGGGTAGCTGGCCCGCACCGCGCATCATACACACACACACACACACACACACACACACACACACACACACACACACACACACACACACACACACACACACAGCTGTATAGTAAGGTGTGTATATTACGTATTGTGGTTTACACGGAACTAATATTTCGGTACTTTATTTATTGTGAACCAAGCCGAAGAGAGTATTTTCGTTTCACTTATTTATTTAGAACAGAGAGAGAGAGAGAGAGAGAGAGAGAGAGAGAGAGAGAGAGAGAGAGAGAGAGAGAGAGAGAGAGAGAGAGAGAGAGAGAGAGAGAGGAGAGAGACCCCCAGAGAGAGAGAGAGAGAGAGAGAGAGAGAGAGTTACAGATTCACACACACACACACACACATACAGAAACATGCACAGACTGAACATCGACAAGACTGCTGTATGGTCGTCGTCATGACAACGAGTCATCTGTGTGTATTCCCACTGCCACACAAACACAAATTAATACATTTGAGATGTGGGAATTGGCACCACTGTATCATGCCAGATGTAAACACAAAACTATTCACATAGTTCTAAATGTGAAGGTTGTACTTTTACATTGTGCTGGGGATAAGAGCTAAGCACATTCACTCAGTTTTAGATGTACAGAAAGTGCAACACTTCTACACTATTGCATCACACTAAAGTGAGGACAAAGGACACACAGTTCTAATTTATGGTAGCTATGTGGTTAGGATACAAAAGCACTTTTCAATGTTTTCAATACTTTGGATTCTGTTACCATCCAATTTATTGTGAGTATTAATATGCATTTAAAAAAATAATAATAAGTGAGAAACTTCAGAGAATACTGAAAGAAGTGGGTATATTTATGGTGTAGAAATATTAAAATGATGCTGCCGTTTTGCCTTCACTGTCTTGGCTCCACATCAGCATTAATAATGAAAATAAAAGAGAGGAAGGATGAAAAGTAGAGAAAGACAAAATAACAAGGGAAAAGACAAAGGAAGAAAGAATGAATAGCAAAATTAAGAATTACATCTTTACATGAGTATCTACATCTACTACATGTATGCAAGCTATATTCTTCAACTGAACTATGTAAAGTTTTACTTCACTTATGGAGTCCTTACCCCATCCCTCCTGGCCTCCAGGATGACCAGCACCCGCATATCCGTCTCCACATTGAAGGACAGTGCTCGATTCAGGGAATCATCCAATATGAATTTTGGCTTTGTGAGACGACCTGACCTGGAATACCTGCTTCCATCTTCTTTCTGGAAAACAATATCTTTAATAATTTTATATTACCTAGAAAAGTGTGTTAACTAAAAACGTTGCACTTGGTAAAACTAAGTTTAGGACCCATATAACTACATTCTTAAAATGTCTTATACCCCCGTAAAAAAAAAAAAAAAAAAAAAAAAAAAAAAAAAAAAGTGAGCCTAGGTCAAAATGTGTTGTCTCAGTATGAAACGATAGCAGCAAAACAACAAAATCATGTATTTCTCAGTTTTGAATTAATACTGCAATCTTTTTACATTTTTCAATGGAAGAAAACATTATAATATATCACACATTTTGTAAGGATATGAGCACATCAATTTGTGTGTATGTATGGGCCTAGGCTAATCTTCTCATTGATGCTCACCAACACTTTTACCTACCCTAAAGTCCATGCATCCTTATTTTATTGTATTATTACCAGTGTTTTAAAAATAAATTCATAAAAACGAAAGCAATCCAGTATGAAATGCTGTGACTTGCATTTATAAACATCAGCTGATCAGTGCTCTGACTTAACGGTCATACCATCTATTGGTGAGGAATAAAACTATGATATGATCAGTACTAATGCTACTGTTAATATCATTATTATCATTATCATAATAATAATAATAATTATTATTATTAAATTTCATGCATCTTATTTTATTACTGGTATTATTGTATTATTGTTGGTACTTTAAAAATAAATACATAAAAATGAATGCAATCCTATCTGAAATGCTGGGACTTGCATTTATAAACACCAGCTGATCACCGCTGTAACTTACCGGCAATGCCATTGGTTGGTGAGGAATAATATTATGGTGTGATCATTACTATTAGAGGTACCTCTCGATTTATGCAGGGGATACTTTCTTGAGAGGGCGTGCTGAACGAAAAGGACGTAAATCAAACTATATATATATGTGTGTGTGTGTGTGTGTGTGTGTGTGTGTGTATATATATATATATATATATATATATATATATATATATATATATATATATATATATATATATATACTGGTACCTCTCGTTTTATGCTTGTTCACCCACGCCAATAGCCCCTACCCCGACCTCTGCCTCTAATATTGGTGGTGGCTGTGGATGTTTTTTACAGAGAGGGGTTGGAAGCCCCACCCCAACCAGCTAGGTCAGCCAGCTAGGATGCAGCACACAACAGTAGAAAAGAGAAGAGAAAGAGGAGACATGATTATACTCTTCAGATTGCTCAATGGAATGGAAAATATAGATGGAGGAAACTTATATGAATTGAACGTGAGAGACACAAGAGGTCATGGAAGAAAATTAAAAGCAGCTACCTACAGAAGAGACATAAAAGAGTATAGCTTTCCACACAGAAGCATTGGGGCATGGAATGGTCTGGAAGAGGAGGTGGTGTGTGCCAGAAATATTCACATTATTAAGGAAAAGTTGGATAAATATAGTTATGGATGTTCGTGCTGTTTAAGGTAGCACCGTCCTGTAGGTTCTTCTGGTGATAGAGGCGAGCACAACAAACACATAATGTACGTTTTGTAGGTGTATTGGCTTAAATACAAAGAGCGCAACACGGGACGTGTATCTGACCTGGCTTGCCTCCGCTGATCTGATACGATAGCGTTGCCTGGCGTAGGGTGTGACTAGCAGTTGTCGTACCCCGGAGTTGTTTGTATGTTAGCTAGTGTATGTGTACTAACTAAGCTAATGTGTTATCCCACATCTCCCTCCCCCCCTTAAAGCTCATAGCAGGGTCTTGATCTTCATGTAGGCGTGTCCTGGCGTTGACGCAAGCGCGGTGAACGTCGAGGACCTGGAGAAGCCGTGGGTACTGCCTCCTCAGGGGCAGTGGTGGGCGGCGGCACGGGACGCAGGTGAATCCTGTTGCGCCTGATCATGCTGCCGCTGGGAAGTCGGACGTCATACTGCCTTGGCCTTGGTTGTGCCTCCACGGTGCTTGTCCTGTACCACCGTTTGGTCACTGGGTCTTGGATCCGCACGTGTTGGTTGATAGACAGGGCAGGGAGATCCCGGGCCCGGCTGTTGTAGCGAGCTCGAACTTCCTCGTCTCGCTCGGCGGCACGTTGCTCGCTCGGCGGCACGTTGCTCGTACTCCTCCGCGTCAGGCTGCCACTCTGCTTGAAAGGAGCATGGATGGGCAGGAACACAAGTGCGAGGGGAGTGGCCGAAGAGGATCTTTGCCGGTGAGCGTCCTGTGTGGTTGGGAGTGTTCCTCAGTTCAAGCAGTCCTCGGTCGAAATATATATATATATATATATATATATATATATGTAGCACTAAGGGCGGGGCACCGGGGAGTCTTGACGCGGTGTCCTTTCTTGCCCTAGTTACTACATATGTTGTCTGCCGCCTTGCATTGACCCTTGGCGTGAGAATGGCCACAGCAGTCGCGTGAAGACGTGTCGGGAGACTGAGATGTCGTGGAAGACGAAGAAGAGTTACGCTGCTGCGCTTTTTTCCCCTTCATGTATGAGGAAACAGCACGAGCAGCAGTTGAAGGAGAGGTGATAGGCTGTGCGTCTGGCTGCCATGTACACGTAGGAGTGCTGTACTACCTGGTCCAGTGTATGAGTCGGTACTACATCTATGAGTTTTTGAACCAACTCCTGGTCGCTCACTCCCATCAGTATCACCTGTTTGAGTTGAGTCGATTCACAGTCAGCGTGGCCTCCCGTGCAAACTTCCACCGCTTCCGCGAGAGTTTTGACTCGTACATAAAATTCATTAAATCGTTCACCGATCATCTGGCGGCAGCTGAACAATTCACGCCGACGTAAAGCCTCATTGGTCTGGGCTTTGAAGTGTTCATCGAGCGTGGTAATGATGTCTTCAATGGGTGTAGAGTCGTCGTGTGGGATCTGAAGACGGTAGTGGAGTGTGTGTAGCGCTTCAGAACTGAGGCAGGTACGCAGTTGTAT
>CM035221.1:276743-300798 GCA_020233015.1 Callinectes sapidus
AAGGGTTATTTAGAAAAGGACCCACACAGTAACCAGTACGTAATGCCAATACGACAGCAGTCTCCTTCTCCCTCCAGACAAAGTAGAACTCAAACATAACACACCCATAATACACAAGCACAACGGGCCAGAAGTAGTTCAAAACCCATTAGTACTCTTCAATGTTACACCTGTCACAAATTAGGCCATACAGCAAAGGAGTGCTACTCGCAGGCTATCTGCGGGAACTGCTAGTATCAAGGACATATTGAAAGTGTGTGCAGAAATCCCAATTGGTGTGTCTACCACCATAAAATAGGTCATAAAACACGAGACTGTAGGCGTGGCCCTGTCGGCCCGTATGTAAATTTTCATCAGGCTCCCCACCAATATGGTGGGGGACCACCTTGCAATCAGTCCCCTCGGAAACAGCCACAATATATGCAACAGTAGGCAGAACACAGAATGTGTTCCCCACACACCCGAAGTGTGTGTGTCTCATAACACAAGGGGGTAGTCACAGTCTGCCCTCTAAAGACAACCTCTTCCTCCACACAAAACTACATGCACCGAATTACACACACATCCTTCACTCGAAATTATTACTAAATATGGCGACTCCTACACCAGCCTCGGAGTCCCCCCCCCCCCTGGGGAGGGGACCATAAATGTCCCCAGGTCGGACTGCTCTTCCGTTATCGACCCTAAGTGTCTTGACACCCCCCTCACATTTTTCTCCATCAACTTCTGCAACATTCGCGGTCTTCGATCTAATTTTCAATCTGTAGAACACCTCCTCTCCTCCACTAAACCTCATCTTCTTTTCCTCACTGAAACACAGGTGGCTGAGGCAACTGACAGTAACCCTTTTCTGTTCCCTCCTACATTCTCTATCCTCATTTTCGTTCCAAAGCTGGATGTTGCGTCTATGTCTGCAACGACATAACTTGCTCTCGTGCCTACGCTCTTGAATCTTCTGAGTTTTCTACCATTTAGCTTCGACTTCAAAGTTACTCTCTAACTAAATTTTTCTGTGCTGTATACCTCTCACCTAACTCCTCTGACTATAGAAAATTCTTTGACTACCTAAATTCCAAAGTGGAGCACATTCTGACTCCCTTCCTTTTGCGGAGATCTCCATTCTTGGAGACTTCAATGTTCACCACCAGCTTTGGCTTTCCTTTCCTTTCACTGACCATCCTGGTGAACTTGCCTATAACTTTGCTATCCTACATGACCTAGAGCAACTGGTGCAACACCCTACTCGTATTCCTGATCGTCTTGGAGATACGCCCAACATTCTTGACCTTTTCCTAACTTCTAATCCTTCCGCTTATGCTGTCACACTTTCTTCTCCGTTGGGTTCCTCCGATCACAATCTCATATCTGTATCTTGTCCTATCTCTCCAATTCCTCCACAGGATCCTCCAAAGCGGAGGTGCCTTTGGCATTTTGCCTCTGCTAGTTGGGGAGACCTGAGGAGGTATTATGCTGATTTTCCTTGGAATGATTACTGCTTCCGTGACAGAGACCCATCTCTGTGTGCTGAGCGCATAACAGAGGTGATAGTGTCTGGCATGGAGGCGTACATTCCTCACTCTTTTTCTTGACCTAAACCTTCCAAACCCTGGTTTAACACAGCCTGCTCTCGTGCTATCCATGATAGAGAGGTGGCCCACAAAAGGTACTTGAGCCTTCCATCACCTGAGTCTCACGCGCTTTATATTTCTGCCCGAAATCATGCCAAGTCTGTTCTTCAACTTGCCAAAATTCCTTCATTCACAGAAAGTGTCAAAATCTTTCCAGATATAACTCACCTCGAGACTTCTGGCATCTAGCCAAAAACATCTCCAACAACTTTACCTCTTCATCTTTCCCTCCTTTAGCTCAACCGGATGGCACCAATGCCATCTCATCTATCTCTAAAGCTGAACTCTTCGCTCAAACCTTTGCTAATAACTCTACCTTGGACGATTCCGGGCTTGTTCCTCCTTCTCCTCCCCCCTCTGACTACTTCATGCTACCTATTAAAATCCTTTGTAATGATGTTTTCCATGCCCTCGCTGGCCTAAACCCTCGGAAGGCTTATGGACCTGATGGGGTCCCTCCTATTGTTCTCCGAAACTGTGCCTCCGTGCTTGCACCTTGACTAGTCAAACTCTTTCAACTCTTTCTATCTACATCTACCTTTCCTTCATGCTGGAAGTTTGCCTACATACAGCCTGTTCCTAAAAAGGATGACCGTTCTAATCCTTCAAACTACCGCCCTATTGCTTTAATCTCCTGCTTATCTAAAGTTTTTTAATCTATTCTCAACAAGAAGATTCTTAAACACCTATCACTTCACAATCTTCTATCTGACCGCCAGTATGGCTTCCGCCAAGGCCGCTCTACTGGTGATCTTCTGGCTTTCCTTACTGAGTCTTGGTCATCCTCTTTTAGAGATTTTGGTGAAACTTTTGCTGTAGCCCTAGACATATCAAAAACTTTTGATAGAGTCTGGCACAAAGCTTTAATTTCCAAACTACCCTCCTTTGGCTTCTATCCTTCTCTCTGCAACTTCATCTCAAGTTTCCTTTCTGATCGTTCTATTGCTGCTGTGGTAGACGGTCACTGTTCTTCCCCTAAATCTATCAACAGTGGTGTTCCTCAAGGGTCTGTCCTATCACCCACTCTCTTCCTATTATTCATCAATGATCTTCTAAACCAAACTTCTTGCCCTATCCACTCCTATGCTGATGATACCACCTTGCACTTTTCCACGTCTTTCCATAGACGACCAACCCTTCAGGAAGTACACAGCTCACGCAGGGAAGCCTCAGAACGCCTAACTTCTGATCTCTCTAAAATTTCTGATTGGGGCAATGCAAACCTAGTGTTGTTCAATGCCTCAAAAACTCAATTCCTCCACCTATCAACTCGACACAACCTTACAAATAACTATCCCCACTTCTTCAGTGACACCCAACTGTCCCCTTCTCCTACACTAAACATTCTTGGTCTATCCTTTACTAGTAATCTAAACTGGAAACTTCACATCTCCTCTCTAGCTAAAACAGCTTCCATGAAGTTAGGTGTTCTGAGCTGTCTCTGCCAGTTTTACTCACCTCCCCAACTGCTTACTCTATACAGGGACTCATCCGCCCATGTATGGAGTATGCTTCACATGTTTGGGGAGGCTCCACTCATACAGCTCTTTTGAACAATCATCAAAAGCTTTTCGTCTTATCAACTCCTCTCCTCTGACTGACTGTCTTCAGCCTCTTTCTCATCGCCGCAATGTTGCCTTCTTGCTCTCTTTTACCGCTACTTCCATGCTAACTGTTCTTCTGATCTCGCTAACTGCGTGCCTCCCCTGCTCCCGCGGCCTCGCTGCATAAGACTTGCTTCTTCCTCTCACCCCTATTCTGTCCACCTCTCTAATGCAAGAGTTAACCAGTATTCTCAGTCTTTCTTCCCTTTCTCTGGTAAACTCTGGAACTCTCTGCCTGCGACGCAATGATCATCATCAGTGTAGATTATTTAAGGAAAATTAAACCTGGAGTGGTCGTCCCTGAACCAACTCATTATGCCCTGCATGGAGCAACATGAAACAAGATAAAAATACTAGGAAATGTTAAATTAGAGTTATTTATAGGTAATGGCTTTTACATCGACATAACAGCCATAATGGTAAAGAAGTCGTCATTTTTCAGATCTTATAGGTTATGAAACTATGAGAGACGAAGATATCGCTCTTTTCCCTGTAAAGGGAGGTGCCCGGTTCTCTTACATGTTCATTCCATTTCTAAATCATGAAAGTAGACAAACAGTTCCAGTAGTATAATTTTCAGGCAAAATATTTGAGAGGAGTAAACCATCAGAAATTCTTAATAACGTGGCAGAGCGATCAAAAGCTATTGGTATACAGATACATGCATCAGAACAGCCCACTGAAGCCCACGATTCTACCACGTCCACGCAGAGACAGAGAAGTTTAGGAACAAATACGATACTCACACGCAGTCAGGATGTAGTAATAGCTCCAGAGTTACACCAACCCACACCAACAGAACAGAACCTAAAAGCTACCCCAAGTACATCAACTAAAAATCTCTCAACGCAGCCAATTGTGGCTAATATTCCAGCAGATGTTACCATGGACATTGTCCCAGGATATGTAATTGCATTGTATTCTATGTCAATTTACAAGGTGAAACTGGAGTTGAAAGGAGTAAAACGAAAAGCAGAAGTCATAGCAATAACAGAATCAATGAGAATCAAAGGGGTGCAGCTTGATTCTTTTGTGTACAGTGTAGAAAACGGAAAAGTGGAAATATTGTTAGTAAGTACACTAAATAAGAACAGCACACAAACCAGGAAAGCAAATTGGGTTATTTCAGATATGTGAACATCCCATTAAAATTTCAAATGAAAATTAAATTCATTCAGAAACTGAAGGCTCTTTTGTCGGCCCAGTACAGTCTGACACTGAAGACCTGGAGTGGAAATTCTGGAACCATCTAAGGTCAGCATGTCAGAATAATTTGCAAAAAAAAAGAATTAATGAACCTGTTGGTCAAACGCAAGGACGCGATTGCCTTGCCACGGGACGCCCTAGGTAAGACAAACCTACTTAAACATAAAATCAAGTTATAGCCTGAAACACAGCCAATTTATATTTGTTGCAGTCAAACTGTGAAATCAGTCATTTCGTGAAATGACTGAATTTCTTTAGGCATTTCGTGAAATGACTGTTTTTTGTGTCAGCCATTTCACGTAATGACTAAAGAATTTTAGTCATTTCACGAAATGACTGATTTCACATTTTGACTGTAACATATTTCAGATTACCGAATGGCTCATTCTAAGCTTGCCACTCTAGATAAAATTATTGCAGAAATGCTTACACAAGATGTTATAGAACCCAGTGATAGTGAATGACATTTCTCCTTAGTTCCCAAGCCAGACGGGATCTTCAGACCTGTTGTTCATTATAGAAAATTAAATTAAAGAACCATCCCGGATAGGCTTCCTCTACCAGTCATATAAGATATTCTTCACAGCCTAGGGACAGAAAACAAATATTTTAGCATCATAGATATCAAGAGTGCCTTTTGGCAAATAGAGCTAGATGAAGGTAGCAATGACTTCACAGCTTTCAGTACACCCACAGGACACTACAAGTTTAAACGAATGCTTCTTGGATTATCTAACAATCCTCCTACATACATGCGCCTAATGAACATGGTACTGCATGGTCTGATAGAAATACTGCAAACGTCTTCTTAGATGACATTTTAATAGCATCTTAAACAGCAGAGGAACACTTCTCCAAACTAGATCTCGTTTTCCCCAGTCTACGAGAGGCAGGATTGAAAATAAGATTAGAAAAATGCTCATTTTCACAGGACAAGGTAATTTGCTAAGAGCATCAAATAGATCAACATGGACTTACAGCAGTGCAGTCTAAGATAGACACCGCAAACACATTTCCCTCTCCAACTTCAGCAGACAGTTAGGAGCTTTTTAGGGTTTACAGGTTACTACAGACAATACATTCGTGGATACGCAGACGTAGCACAACTCCTCACCTTAACTTTAAAGAAAAACTATAAATTTAAGTGAGGAGTTGAATAGCAGAATGCACTTGAGTTGTTAAAGGAAAAACTTACGAATTTTCCCAGTTCTAATTTTCCTAGATTACAAACAGGAATTCATCCTTCGCACGGATGCTTCAGATGTCGGGTTAGTTGGAGTACTCATGCAGGAAAGGAATGGTAGACCGCAACCCATAGATTATGCTTCCAGACTTTGTACATCAGCAGAAAGAAATTATAGTATCACGGAAAGAGAGACTTTAGCTGTTATCTTTTGTTTAGACAAATTTCATGACATGCTGCTAGGATATCCGAGTTTGGACCGACCACACGACTATTCAAAATCTATTCAAACATAAGAACCTTCGTGGTCGCGTCGCTGGATGGTTCACAACCTTGCAAAATTATGAGGTAACGTTTAAATACATCCCAGGAAAGACGAGTAGCGTAGCAGATGCTTAATCTAGGAACATCAGTCAAAATTGGGAAGTTAACTCGGCAGTATGTAGCATAGAAGAGTTTATAGCTTTACAGGATACTCTAGTGAAAGAGGAACTGAGGAAGGACAAGACTTCGGGTAGTTTAGTAGAACATCTGACAAATCCTAACCTGACTCCATAACCAAATACTAACAAAAAAAATCAAATTAGAAGAATATGAACTTGTAAATGGACTCTTGTACAGTACTATCAGAAGTAGACATGTCAAGAGGGAAGGCTAAACAGTTAGTAATCCCTGAATCCTTAGTACCAAATATTCCCAAATTCCTATATGATGTTCCCACTAGTTCACATCCTGGAAATGATCAAACAAATAAACAAGCTAAACTGAAATATTACTGGCCACCAATGCGCAAGAATATCTATGAACAAGTGGATAATTGTCTTTTCTGTGCTGAGACTAAAGGACATACAGGTACACCAGCCCCAATGCTGGAATATACCATACCAGACCACCCATGGGAGCATGTACTACATTTGGACACATTGGAGTTGCCATTGTCAGAGTCAACTTATAAATACCTGTTGGTGGCATTAGATTACTTGTCACGGTTTTGTATATTACAGCCTATACCGAATAAAAGGGCCGAAACTATAGCCTCAGTAATCATGGAGGAAATTATTTGTAATTTCACAACCCCAAATACTTTAGTTTTTGACGATGGAACAGAATTTGATAATAAAATCTGAACAGAATTATGTAAACTCTTCAGTATAAAGAAAGTAAATGTCCAAGTATACGGGCCCCAAGCAAATGGTGTGGTAGAAAGATTAAATAGAAAAATAACCACATGCCTCAGATCATTAATCAATCCATACACTTGGATCCCCTATGTGAAGTGTGCACTGAACTCACAAATGAACTTAGCCACAGGTGAGACACCACATTACATACTTTATGGTAAAGACAAAATACTTCCCTATGAATTACTAAATGCACAACAAGACCCAGTATACAATGAAGATGATTACATTAAGAATAGGATAAACAAATTCCAGATGATACACCAGAGAATTAGAAGTCACATGGAAACATACACTCAATCAGTGAAGAAACACCATAACAAATCAGCTAGAAAGGTAAATTTAAAGGAAGAAGAAATTGTCATGGATAAACTACATGTTCCACTTGCTGAGAGTAACAAGTTATCGTCCAAATTCTCAGGGCCACACAAAATAACTGCACCAGACACAGGAAACAAATTCAAAATTCAACACTTACAAAATGGTGAAGTAACGATCCGACATTTTAATGACTTGAAAAGGGTAAAATTGTAAAATGGATGTGCCCTAGCTATAGAAGATGAAAATACTATCACTAAAAATTCTCCAGAAAATTCAGATGATATAGAAAATGAATTGTTCTCAAATGATAATGAAAGTACAGGAAATACAGAGAGCAATGGATATAAAAGGAAGCTGAGAAGTTACAGAAATGAATTGTGTACAATAGAGTTGACCGTAACTCCTTTTACAGGTAACCATGAGGCTTTT
This sequence comes from Callinectes sapidus, assembly GCA_020233015.1. NCBI lineage: Eukaryota > Metazoa > Arthropoda > Malacostraca > Decapoda > Portunidae > Callinectes > Callinectes sapidus. Next base: position 284,296 of record CM035221.1, read on the forward strand.
GGCATGTTTCCTCATAGCCACTATGATAGCCGCCTGTGAGAAAAGAAAATAGGTGACTTATAATAATAAACCAGTAAGCGAGGATAGCACTTGAGTTTAGTAATGTTACATATGTACATGATAATCTTAAGGTAATAACTCATGGATTGAAAATAGGAGAAGAAAATCTACAAGAGCAAGACATATAATTATAATGTCAGGATTGGTAGAAAAATGTCTGTAATAAGAAAGAAAATTGACCTTTTAGAGAGTAATTTCCTTCATACAAGAAATGAGAGAGCTATTGGTATAGTAATAGTTATTGGTGTCTTAGCAGGTTTAGAAATTGCAAATCTAGGATTGCATGCAGATTTAAGGAACAAGGTAAACACTTTGCAACAGTCTATGTCAAAGCTACCTGTGTTAAAAAATGTTATTGAAGACATTCAAGAGAGTATAAATGATCTGATAGATAACATAGAATATCTAGGCAGTGAAACATCAAATGCAAGAGCATCACTAAACATTTTCATGCTTCTCGAACAGCTGCATGTGAAAACTATAAAACTAAATAATGAAATAGAACAGTTCATACAGGACTTAGTCCTTGCTAACACAGTGTCAGTCATCTTTACCCTGTTGCCTATAACTAAATTTATCCAAATCCTTGAAACACCAAAAAGTGAATGGAATTTTGAACCTTTCTTTGATAAAAACAGTGTAGCTATGTATTAACCACTCCTTAGTTCATATCTGAATGATTCATCAATCATAATTGATGTTTCATTTTTTTCAGAATTAACTTACCATGTTTATAATTCCCTATACAGTTAAATGACACCATATTAGAAATTGACACTAAATTGGTTGATCCACTAAATTATGCTTGGTCTATGGACAATTTGAAGGAAAGCTTGATAACAAATGATATTATCCAACTATGTAAACGCACTAATTTAAACCTGTATTTATGCCCATCAAGTTTCTTCACATTAATAATTGAAGCCTTAGATGAGTCGTGCCCTGCATCTTTAGTAAAGATATCACCATCTTCCAACATTGTCAATTTTGTGAAGTAGAACCAATGCCTAGACATGAAAACGTGCACGATGCTCATTATCTATATTTTCCAAATAGGACCACTGTATCTGTATTGTGTCCTGAATTTCGTCCGAAAGTAGCTTCAATACTTGGTTTATATAGCGTACCTGACCAATGTGAATTGCATTCAAATAGATTGACAACCATTGCAGACAAGAAAAAAGACACTAACATTGAAGAAGGAAATGTTGTTAATAGACATAAATTTTATTTTACCTCAGTCATCCCCTCCTTTGTAAATAAATCGCTTTGTCAAGAAAAGATGAGATGTAAATATGTCAGATAAAGAAATAACTTGGAAAGCTTATATTTTGTTTACAGTGACCATGTTAATACTAACAACTATTGGAATTGGTACCATATATCATATGTATAAGAAAATCAACAGTCCCAGAATTATGAAACATATATCCGCAACGCCGTAACCCTGTCATAGGCCAGTGACTAGAATTATCTTATATATATATATATATATATATATATATATATATATATATATGCAGTAGCTGACCTAGCCCTGTAATAGGCGTTCCGATTAAATTGTATAGACTTAAGCTATTTGAATAACCATTAATGAAAGCATGAATAACCATGCATAAGGAGGTGTAAGGTCAGGATATGTGTCGGTACTTTCGTTACTGGTAGCCGTAACGCCTCGAAGCTAATCGACTTGTTTGTTAGACACGGATAAGACAAAATCTCGTATTCAGCTTGTTAGGTGGCGATACGCTTTGGTAGTAGATAAGGTACGTCATTGTCACGCAAACCCATTATTGGCTGGCTACCTGATCTGTCGGCATAGCTGTTTTAATGACGTCAACACTATACGGTTCAGTTGAAAATTTCCGTCAATTGGAGAGTGAGATTATCGTTGGCCTCCATAACATTTACACGTAATCCCTGTGAATGTTGACGATAAAGGGAGAAAAACTAAAAGACAGAGAAGCGAGTGACAGGCAGTGTGTGAGAGAGTGAAAGTACCGCAGTCGCGACGATCTTTGTTACCCACTTATGAATATATAATTTTGTAATAAAACACCAAAGGAAAACTCATCTTTAATCAACCTCAAGACTTACCCAGCATAAGAGTTATTGGGAACTTCCATCAAAACATTCCATAATAACAAGTTTACATTGTTACGGCCGTAATTACCTCCGCCATTCAACCATCACCAGGCCTTCGCCCTTCGTCAAACCACCACAACAAACAGTGCTTATTCACTCTCACCCCTACACTGCTTCAAATCCTCCAACGCTTCGTCAACGCCTCACTGTGCCGAACCCCAGGCTCGGGAACCTGGAAGCCGGGCTTCATCCGAGTCGTTGTCTTTCCAGCCATCTTCACAGGAGGGAGTTAGCTACTCACAGTGACCACAACCTCTTGGATTTACCTACCCAGGATACCATCACTACGACTAAGGCTGAGTACCCTTTCCCCTTTATTCCCCTTTTCATGTCTCAGGAGTTTAGGATTTATTATTGTTTTCTCTTATGTATGTCGTGTGTATTATTTTCGGAACTATTTATACTATGTTAAATGTGTTTGGGATATTGTTTGTATTAAACTAAATTAAGTTATTTACTCCTTTTGGTTTTCTCCCCTTTTTTTGTTTGTTACTACTGTGTGTTCTCCTAAAGGCACACGGTTTATTTCACACATAGTACGTAACAAGTGGCGACCGTGACAGGACTCAAATTAAGTCTGATCCCCTTAATTGCTCGTTAACTTATTGCTATTGTTTTGTTTCCCTCATAATTCCTTTTTCAACTGAAAATATTTTTTTTCCTGTGATATTTTTTTGTATATATACTCTGACTTCCTCATGTGTCCCTTATATATGGTGATGTGATCTTTTTTCTGTGACTATACGTGGTGTGACTTAAACTTACCTTGTGTCTTATACATTTGCCCCTACGTGGTTAAGTGCTTGTTTCATTAACATATTGGTGTTACACTGGCGTTCACTGGAGTACACTGGAGTTCAGGAAAGGGGGTAAATTGGTTGTGGTCATCAATAACAATTATCTTAGTTTTGCACATAGGCAGGTGTGAAATAGGTGTTATTCAAGTGACGGGATAAGTCGAGGTCTCCGGTACCCTTCTATTCAGTCACCTCGCGGATCTTTTTCTCATTAGTTAAGGATGGCCAATTAACTAATCTCATTTTCATCCACCTCTCCCATAAATTCAAGTATCAGTGCTATTCACTCTCAAGTATCTCAAGTTTCGTAAATTGGGTTAATCCGGATCTTTTATTAATGCTGTAACTATCCAGTTTACTCTCTCCCTCATTAAAGTGAAAGTACTCGTAAGCATTTACTTAAGTATAATTTCGGCAATTGTTCCAAGAGTTGTCTTAATTATCACTCTGCCAAATCCTCACTTAAGTAATTCACTTACCTCTCTAAGCGTCAAGCTTTTCTTTATTCTACTTCATTTTATTTTCATTTATTTTAACATGGCTTCCACACAATTTAACATACATGAATTTTGTGATTCTCCTTCCTTAGAAGAACTTGGATATCAGAATCCCCAAAAAGATGAGTGGAAAGCCATTGCTAAGCACTTTGAAGTGCTATCACTACCCACATGACTAAGGAAATGATAAAGAATGTGGTGATCGAACACCTAGTGAATAACAACCTCCTAGAAGCTCAAGCTATAGAGGACCTAACCCCATGTCAGCCTCTAGGGTAACTAAAACTCTCAGTTTCCCTATACAAGACCAGAGTGGTCCCAGCCAATGTGAAATAGAAAAATTAAAAATAGAATATCAGTTAAGAATGCAGGAGATGCAGTTACAAGAAAGGCAACTACAGGCTCAGAAAGAAAAGGAAGAAAGGGAGTTACAGCCTCAGAAAGAAAAGGAAGAAAGGGAGTTACAGGCTCAGAGGGAAGAAAGAAAATTTCAGTTGCAAATGCAGGACAGACAGCTACAGGCTCAAAGGGAAGAGAAGGAGTTAGGAATTCGGGAGTTAACTTTACAACATGATTCAGAGTTCAAGCGGGAAGAGTTAGACTTGAAGAAGAAATTTAACCCTGCTATTGCTGCCCCTTTAGTCCCCATGTTTGACGAAACAGATGTTGATGGATCATTTAAAGCTTTCGAATGTGTAGCAAGACGTAATGAATGGCCGGAAGATCAGTGGGTATCCCTCCTTGTACCTAAGCTAATAGGTAAGGCATACAGGGTGTATAATAGTCTTTGCGATCAAAATGAGTATAAAAAATTGAAACAGGGTATTCTGGATGCTTATGCAATAACACCGGATGGGTACAGACAACAGTTCAGAAAGTACATCAAGCCAGATCCACATACTTTCCTAGAATTTGCGAGTGAGAAGTTAAGGCAATTCAAAAAATGGCTCGAGGCGACGAAAACTACCACCTTTTCAGAACTAGTAAACTTAATTGTCATGGAAGACTGGAAAAACAAGCTACCATTTGACATCCTGAGACATGTTGAGGAGAGGGGAGAGGGGAGAGTGTGAGCTCATGCAAGCCGCTAAGGTGGCCGATGCTTATGCCTTGTTGATGGGATACTTAGGTAGCAGAGATCTTGGTTCACAATACCCTGTTAGGTCCTCCTCTGGGGAAGGTTTTGAAGGCGTAGGTGGTAAGCCAACCAGATTCACATTGAACACTAATTATTCAATGTACTGCACATATTGCAAGAAACCTGGTCATACTATCCAAAATTGTAGACATCCTAATTGCAAGATTTCCCACCACCCAAATCCATTTGTGCCTCCCAAGTCTAGCTATGGACCTAAGAAACCAGTAACTACAGCTAATGTTGCTAATTCCCACCAAAAGCTCTTCCAACCTTACATGTTTACAGGAAAAGTGTCCTTGCCTGGTAGTAATGAAATTTCTTACCCCATTACCATTTTACAGGACACGGGTACTGCACAAACAATCATGAACAAGGAAGTAATTCATAACATTAATGATCCTTACACTGGTGACAAAGTAATACTTTCAGATCTCTCCTCTCATCCCTCTGATTGATGATCTTTTAGATAGTGTAAGTCAGTCCCCCTATGTCACCACCGTCGATCTCCTTAAGGGTTACTATCAGATTCCTCTATCTGAGGATGCCAAAACAATGTCAGCCTTCATCACACCTTTTCTATTATTCTAATACAAGGTCTTGTTGCCCTTCGGCCTTTCTAATGCTCCTGCCACCTTCCAGAGAGCCATTAACCACATCACGCAGGATCTGGAAGAGACATCCGCCTACTTGGATGACTTAGTAGTAACCTTACAAAGCTGGGAAGACCACCTGTGGCGTCTTCAAAAGTTGCTGGACCGGCTACAAGATGCTGGGCTTACCATCAACCTAGCCAAATCCACCTTCGGAAGGTCTTCAGTGGTCTAACCTGGGGCACGTGGTGGGGGACGGTATGGTACGCCCTAAGGAAGCGAACGTGGAAGCTATTTTGAGCTTCCCTCGCCCTACCACCAGGAAGGCCCTCATGAGGTTCCTCGGGATGGCCGGGTTTTACAGGAGGTTCTGCCCGAACTTCTCAACCCTGGCCTCCCCCCTGACTACTCTTACCAGCGCCTCCATCCCCTTCCACTGGACCCCGGCCTGTGACCAAGCGTTCCAGCACCTTAAAGCCTTCCTCGCGTCAAGTCCTGTGGTGTGGGCACCGGACCACTCTCGCCCTTTCCACCTCCAGATTGACGCCAGCGGAGTTGGTATTGGGGCTGTACTACTCCAAGCAGCCTCTCAAAGCGATATCCTCCACTCTGTCGCTTACCGCTCCGCCAAACTGAAGACGTACCAACGAAACTACTCCACTATCGAGAAAGAAGCACTCGCCCTGGTCCTGGCTTTACAGCGTTTCGGGTGTTATCTTCATCCCAGCCCCGAGGTCATCAAAGTATATACAGACCACAACCCTCTCGCCTTCCTCCAAGACATGAAGAACAAAAACCAACGAATCCTCCGCTGGGCTCTCCTTGCTCAACCCTTCAACCTTCAAATCCGGCATATCAAAGGGGTTGACAATCTGCTAGCAGACACTCTCTCAAGGTCTACGTGATCCCACTGCGGAGGTCTTACGGGGGGGGGGAACTGTTACGGCCGTAACTACCTCCCCCATTCAACCATCACCTTCGCCCTTCGTCAAACCACCACAACAAGCAGTGCTTATTCAGTCTCACCCCGACACTGCTTCAAATCCTCCAACGCTTCGTTAACGCCTCACTGTGCCGAACCCCAGGCTCGGGAACCTGGAAGCCGGGCTTCATCCGAGTCGTTGACTTTCCAGCCATCTTTACAGGAGGGAGTTAGCTACTCACAGTGACCACAACCTCTTGGATTTACCTACCCAGGATACCATCACTACGACTAAGGCTGAGTACCCTTTCCCCTTTATTCCCCTTTTCATGTCTCAGGAGTTTAGGATTTATTATTGTTTTCTCTTATGTATGTCGTGTGTGTTATTTTCGAAACTATTTATACTATGTAAAATGTGCTTAGGATATTGTTTGTATTAAACTAAATTAAGTTATTACTCCTTTTGGATTTTTCCCCTAAGTTTTTTTTGTTTGTTACTACTGTGTGTTCTCCTAAAGGCACACGGTTTATTTCACACATAGTACGTAACAACATATAAACTAAAAACATCCAAGACTATTTATTACATGTGTAAGAAGAAATAAAACACATAACACAAAATCTACACACACACACACACACACGCACACACCGCATAGTGTAGTGGTTAGTGTACACCACACGTGTTTCTTACTCCTCCCTATCACGTCAGGTCTGTCCTACACTTTTATATTATTGAAGTGTAAATTTCTTGCCGGCTTTCTGTCCCCTGACCTCTCTCTCTCCCTCTCTCTTGATCTCTCCTCCATTAACCCTAACCTTGACATCTGAACCGGATGAAACCGACCCTTCTTCACCCAGATTCGTCTTCTGAATCTAAGTCATGCCCTCTATCACACCCCCTATAAGCTCCGCTTCCATATATTTTAAAACATGTGTTTTCTACTTACCCATGATCATTCAGGGATCATTCACAACTCGGGCATCATCGACTCTACATTCAACAGGTATCCACTACAGCCTAAATTCACCTCCTTGTATTCGGGTTCATCATCCAAGCTTACACTTTTTGTACCATAGTCAGTTGTACAAACAAGAAATAAATAATTACCGCTTACACCCACCAAAAGTTACTCCAGTTGCCAGTTACTTCGACCACCAGCTACCAGCTCTACATTGTATTACTGTCTTCGGTACACTACAAACCGAGCCAATACATAAACAATAAACAGTATTTTGCTGAGGATTTGCAGGGTTTTCAAGGGGGAACTAATGTAAATAAATTCTTCATCCTCTTTTCTTTATCTCTTTTGCTAGAACTACTGCAACCATTACTATTAAATATTGTGTGTTGATGGACCATCACAAAAGCTACTACATTATATTTCATATTTTTCAATAGTAATTATGATAATTTGAAATAAATCAATAATAGTATAAATAACAATAATAGTGTTGCGGCGGTGGCCTGGTGAAAATAGCGTTGGCAGCACTGGGGGATTTGGGCGGCGTTGCTTTCAGCAAGGTGTCATTCTAACTGTCAGGTGTGCTACATCCGGCTTGTGCAGGTGGATATCTCGTCCCTGATTGGCTAGCGGTAAACCAATCAGAAGTGGACCGGAGATGTCCTCTCCATGTTCCCGACCCGCTCTTAGGTAGAATATCGCCGAGCTCAGAGAGAGCCAGCCACCCCGCTCCTTGAGCAGAAGATCGCCGCTCCCTGGGAGAAGAACACAGCATGTGGGTGAAGGAGTTACCCTGGTCCCTGCGATGGATCACCCACAGCTCCGATCTCGACCACAACTCATCTCTGAGTAGCCACCCCCGTGTGAAGAGGACGTCTCCCACTCTGACTCCCTGATCTCCCTGAGAAGACGTTACCATCTGCACCACTGCGAGGATGCAATCCTGCCCTGCCTTTGTCTCTGCCTCTGTTAAGGACTGTGTGCCACCCTGTATTTACCCTTTTCTGTGATAGTAAACTAATGAAGTTGTGCCAAGCCTTTGACTGTCATCCTGCCTCTATGAGTGAGTATGGTGTCTGTGGGTTTGTTACCTCTCTTCCCCTCGCTAGCCACGAATCTTCCCCAAGAAGTATCCCTGTCTCTGCTGCCGACCCATCCTGTGCTGTCCTGGGGCTGCCGTTGTGGTGTGTACCAGTAGCAGCTGTGAAAGCTGTGTGTGGACGGGAGTTAATGTAACAAGTAAAGTCAGGAGTCCTGGGATAGTTTGGCTAGCGAGATTGCCAGGTGCAGAAATACGATGGTGGACCCAGACGCGAGAAGTGAGAAACTAGAAGACGGTGAGCCAGATTGGAAAAGGCTGGAATACCTGGCCCCTGCGTTGGCAAAGTCAATGGAGGAATCAAAACAGGAAATGAAACAGGGATTCAGTGAAATAAGACAGATAATAAAAACAGGGATTCAGTGAAATCAAACAGGAAACCAGCGCAGTGTTGGTGCAAATGGATCAGTCGAGAGAGAAGTTCAAGGAAGGGGATTGGCGGCAATGAAACGACAGTATGAGGGAAGCACTAAAGTCGTGGAGAGCAGGTTGGATGAAGTGAGGGACGAAGTTGTGGCAGTCCAACATCCCCCTGTGTTAGACCGGCAGCTGTGTGACATGACTGGCCACTGTAAGTTGACAGTCTCTGTGCCCGACATGAAAGAATCCTGTCTGTTGGGGTTGGACTCCTTGTTTCGGAATGCAGCGTGTGATGACCTCGGAAAGATGCAGAGGCAGGTACGTGGAGAGGCCGTAACACTGATCCATGAGGGTGCTGCTAAACAGGTGGAGAGCCCCGTGAGGAGTCCGGATGTCGAGGAGGAGAGACTGGAGCTGCACTGCCGAGTCGTGACGGAAGGTGAGGCAGCAGACACCACTGAGGAAGCCCGTGTAGGCTATACAGCGGTAAGTAGTTACGGTGGTGAGGAAAATGGGGGCGCGGGTATGGTGGGTCCCGTGGGGACCGGACGGAGGAAGGCTGGCCAGCAGCGGGACGGTGGCCAGCATTTCAACCCTGACATTGCCCTGGTGTTGGGGTGGATGGAGGAAGGCGAGCAGCCGTGCAGGGAGGAATTCTCGCTCGAAAGTTCTGTTACCAAGGCTTTAGTGGAGCAGTGGAAGATGCTGCGGGGCCAGGAAGGCGTGTTGAAGAAGGGCTGGGAGAATGCAGCGACACAGGAACACACATGGTTGCTCTTGGACCGTCCCTCCCTGCGGGTCGAGTTGCTGGAGAGGGCACATGTTGGTGTCTCTAGTGAGCATTTTGGGTGCAGGAGGACTCTGTGCCGTTTATGCCGACGCCTGTGCTGGATCGGCATGGGACATGAAATGGAGTGGTCCTGCAAGCTGTACCACATTTACGCTGATGAGAAGGAATCGGCGTGACGCACCTGAGCAGTGTTGAGGTGGTTCCAGTTTGGCACACCCTGGAAGAAGATAGCGGTGGATGTCGCAGGAGCACTGCCGTGTACGTCCCGAGGTAACCACTTCCTCTCGGCAGCTACTGGACTCCCTGGAAAAGAGCTACCACAGACGTCGCCTGAGATTGTAGCGGTGTTGCAGCAGCACTGGTACCAGCCGCCCGCCACGGATGTTCAGAATGCGATGGGGGACCGCGGTTGCCGGTACAATTCTCGCGAGAAACGAGGCCTCCCCCCGAGACTGAAGTGGCTCTCGGACGTCATCTGCAAGCTGGGTCCACCCTTGCAATCAGACGGTGAAGTGGACAGCGCCAGCAAGGTGGAGAAGCGCCAGCAAGATGGGAAAGCGCCAGAGAGGCGGAGAGCTGCCAGCAAGGTGGAGAAATGCCAGCGAGGTGGAGGACACCAGCGAAGTGGAGAGCAGCCAGCGAGGTGAACACCAATGAGATGGAAAGCGCCGGCCAGCGAGGTGGAGAGCAGCCAGCCAAGTGGAGATGCCCTAGCCAGCTACGTGGAGAGCACCAGTGAGGAGGAAAGTACCAGATAGCGAGGTGGAAGGCGATGCCGCGATGGGAGAATAGCAAAGCATGTTGTCGGTGCAAGGGAGGACCTAGCAGAGGATGAGTCTGAGTGAGCCAACTGCGTCTCACCCCCTCGGAATGAGAGTAAAGACCCGTGGTGGACGGACTACAGGTGAAAAGCGATTTAATAGTTAGGACGCCTATTTTTGTGGGGGAGGGTAGTGTTGTGGCAGTGGTCTGGTGGAGATAGCTTTTGCAGCACTGGGGAATTTTGGCGGCGCTGCTTCGAGTTCGGAGGTGTCATTCTCACGGCAGAGTGTTACATCTGGTTTGTGGTAAGCCAATCAGGCGTGGACCGGAGATGTCCTCTCCGGGTTCCCAACCTGCTCCCAGGCAGAATATCGCCGAGCTCAGAGGGAGTCAGCCACCCTGCTCCCTGTGAGAAGACCGCCGCTTGTGGGTGAGGGAGTCACCCTGGTCCCCGCTATGGGACAACACCCGCTCTCACTCCAGCTCTGAAGAAGCCAACCCCCGTTTGAAGTTTGAAGATGACGTCTCCCGCTCTCTGAAGAGGTTACCACCTGCGCCATTGAGGACACACTCCTGCCCTACATTTCCCTCTGCCTTGTTAAGTACTGTGAGCCACACTGTATTTACCCTGTATTTATCCTGTTCTGTGGTATTAAACTAAGGATGTGGTGCCAAGCCTTTGACTGTCACCCTGCCTCTCTGAGTAAGTCTGGTGTCTGTGGAGTCTGTACCTCGCTTCCCCTCACTAGCCACGAATCTTTGCCAAGAAGTATCCACAATGTCAATTGGGCATACACAGTCCCAGCACACACACTGCTAACGCACAGGCACTATTACATGGCAGTCAGAGGGTATATTTGTCCAGGAACGAGGGAAAGCGAGCGGCACCCTCGCAGGGTCTTCCCTCTATCGTTGTCACCCACTCACTCTCCCTGCCTGCAGCAGGCCAGCAACTATATGCTGACATCAAAATCCCCTCCCTTTGTCTCGCTCTATGCAACCCCGTGCCACCCGCACACAGACACACATACACACGTACACGGCCCCCCATACACGGGTTCGTAACACTACCTCCCCTCTTACAAAAAGGCCGACCCGGCCGTCCTCAACTCCCTACAAAAGAAAATAAAGAAAACAGAACAAAATCAAAAGTTAGATCTTATCCTACTCCCTTAACTACTGTGGTGGCCTCCGGGCCCTGGTAGGTCTGTTAGTCTGAAAGACCTGTCTTTTGGCCTTACCATCACTACTGTCACTGATCCCTTCACACTGGCCATCGCTGTCTAGAGCAGGATCGTCACCGCTCTTACTCCCAGGTGAGGGAGGAGTCTGGACAGTGCCTTCCTGGCCCACCCAGGAAAAGATGGCATCTCCTGCATACTTCCAAAGCAGCCCACATGCGATGAACGTGGACAATGCGCGGCAGCTTACGTGTGCCATCGCCCAGCTTGCATATGATGTTTGAGAGGCGCTCAAGGACAGTACACGAGCTCTTCCAGTTGCTCTGCAGCCTCGGGGCGAGGCCTCGTTTCTCGCGGGAATTATACAGACAGACGCTGTCCCTCACTGCATTCTGAACATCCCCGGCGTGCGGAGAGTACCATTGGGTCATGGCTTGCCCCACGAGGCGAAGATTACTTGACACCTGTCGTTTTGTCTCCATCCGCTGCTGCAACGCCGCCACAATCTCGGGCGACGTCTGTGGTCGTCCAGTATCCACTGGGAGGTAGCGTTGACCTTGGGGCGTACACAGCAGTGCCTCTGCAACATCCTCCGCCATCCTCTTGCAGGGGGCGCTGCTCTGGTGCGTGGCCCCGGTTCCTTCTCGGTGACGTAAACGTGGTACAACTTGCAGCACCACTCCTCTTCCTGTACCATGCCAATATAGCACAGGCGTCGGCACAGGCGGCACAGAGTCTTCCTGGGCCCTAGGTGCCCATCAGAGACGCCAGCATGCGCCTCCTCCAGCAGCTGAGCCTTCAGGGAGAAAGGGTTAACCAGCAGCCACAAACGTTCGTGCGTTGCTGCATCCTCCATTCCATTCTGCAACACGCCGTCTTGTACATGCAGTGTTTCCCCTTGCTCTACTATGTCCTCGGTTGCAGGTCTTTCTGGCGGGAATTTCTCTTTATGCGGCTGCTCGCCTTCCTCCATCCACTCCAACACCGGGTGGACATGCCGGCCGCCAGTCTCGCTTCGTTCGCTCCCCACGGGGCCTGCCTTACCCGCGCCGCCATTCACCTCTCCACCCCAGCTATTTACTGCTGCATGGCCTCCACTTGCTTCCTTAGTAGCGTTTGCCGCCCCACCTTCCCTCACGACCAGGCATTACAGCTCCAGTCTCTCCTCCTCGACATCTGGGGTTCTCCACCTGTTTAGCAGCAGCCTCATGGATCAGTGGTGCGGCTTCTCCGCGTACCTGCTTCTTCATCCTTCCGAGGTCATCACACGCTGTCTTCCGAAACAGGTCCGAAACAGAGTCCAGCCCAAACAGACAGGGCTTCTCCATGTCGACCACAGAGACTCTCAGCTTACAGTGGCCAGTCGTGCCACACAACTACTGGTCTAACACAGGGGGCTTGGGCTGCCACAACTTCTTCCCTCACTTGTGCGAATCCTGCCGCCAGTTCCTTTATTTGTGCTGCTTGCTCGTCCATTTTCACCACCTGCTGGTACAATATTGTTGTCGCCAGCTGGTGTATTTTCGTCATCAGGGCTTGAAGCATCGTCATCACGGCGGAACTTTCCTTTCCGGCCAACGTGACGTCACTAGCCTCCCCCCCCCCTGCAGACACACAGGCGTCATCCCCGCCATCTTACCGTCTGCGTTCGTCCTCCATTTTGCTGCTATAACACTCGGCTATTCCCTTGACACCATCAAACGTCCCATCTAACATCCATATTAAATTTTACTCCACGCCTTCCCTTTAGGATTCTGCCCATCCCTGGCAGTGTTGCATGCCCCTCTTTCCCCCTTTCCCTCAGTGCGTCATCTCCCACACTAGAGTGCTCCCTGTAAACACTCCCAGGCCTTTCCTTCCACCACCACTATTATATTGGTACTCCTGACACCACTGTTACGTAACCCCCCTTTCACACCCTCTCTCTCTGCCCCCAACAGAACGTCCCAAGCCACAGGATACACACAGGTCACAGGTGTACAGGCAGGGCACAGGAGGGGAGGGGGGGAATCACTTAACATGCACACCGGTCGGATGGGCAAGTGTAGCGAAGTGCACCTATAGCAGCTCAAAATGGGGGACAAAGCAGACACACAGAGTTCACTTTGGCCAGTTTACTGCATAACACAATACACGTAACACAAGGGGATCGTGTGACCCGGCGCCACACGCAAGGCCAACACAGAACAAGGCAGTGCAGCAAGGCGGCAGCTTTGGGCCACCTCACACCTCACACCTCTTTCACGGCCCCCCAGCCCGCTTCCACAATGTCAACTGGGCACACACAGTCCTGGCACACACACTGCCAACGCACAGGCACTATTACATGGCAGTCAGAGGGTATATCTATCCGGGAACGAGAGGAAGCGAGCGGCACTCTCGGCAGGTCTTCCCTCTGTCGTTGTCACCCACTCACTCTCCCTGCCTGCGGCCAGCCAGCAACTATTTGCTGACTAGTCAAAATCCCCTCCTTTTGTGTCGCTCTATCCAACTTCACACCACCCACACACACACACACATACACACGCACACGGCCCCCATACATGGTTCGTAACAGTATCACTACCATTCTAACCAATACCCGATAAAGTACTAATAAGCAATGTTTTTTTATACCTCCAAGCTTAACCTGGTATAGTTGGGGAGGATATGTGATGGGCTTGCTGTGTTGAAAGTAGGGCTGCTGCTGGAAGACAAGAGGGAGTGCTTGCTCGTTGCCAACGTGAATACATTTCTTCTTTTTCACAAGTATTCCTTAAATCTTATAAAAAATACTATTTTGGGGACCCGCACCTCAGAGGGCCTGTTTTTTATATATATTTTATTTTGCCCTTAGCCAGACTCCGTTCTTGCAAGAAAAGGCTTTTTCTATACTAGCCATCCATACACCATTTTAGCGGTCTTTCAAGTTTTTTTTTTTATGGTTATAATGAGAGATTAACAATATTCTTACATCATCAATACGAGATATGCTTGTGAAAACACATCTCTGTGACCTTGAAAACCAATTGCGGTGAGAGGAGGGCTTCTGAAACTGAGTTTTTTTTTCAGAGTTTTTCAAGAATGATTTATGGTTTTGGTAAGAGATTGACAAAATTTCTACATTATCAACAGGAAAAACAGTCATAAGAGACAGTCTAGTCGTATCTGTAGCCTTGATAAACAGTCATTTTGAGAGAGTTAAGCAACTGCCTCACACTTCTCACCACCAAAAAGAAAAACAGAGAAAAGAGAGAAAAAGACGAACATAATCCTTTAGTCTTTCCTCATCCTGCTGCCATTCATTTCCAACTCGCTCTCTATCATTAAAAGAACATCAAAGAACGAAAAAGTAAAGGAAAAGAAAAAGAAACTTTTGAAGAAAAAGTGGATGCCTGCATTCTTGCAAAAACTGTCCTATCAAAAAAAAAAAAAAAAAAAAAAAACCGGCAAGTTTCCAATCAGCTTTCACGAAGCGCTGAAACTTTTAAAAGAAAAGTATGGACGGCCAATTTGGTCCACGAGAAGGGAATGATTTGCGTGTTTCTTTGGATCTTAGGGACAACAAATGAGAGAGAGAGAGAGAGAGAGAGAGAGAGAGAGAGAGAGAGAGAGAGAGAGAGAGAGAGAGAGAACTGATACACTTCTTTCACCTTCTTCCATCGCTCCATGCCCTCCTCTTTTATCTTCGTGCTTCTCTTTTCTCTTCGTGTTCCTTCTTCACCAATCTTGCCTTCCTCTGGTCAGCTCTTTACTATACAACGATATACTTTACTATACAACGATAAGACACATGTCTTCCTTTCTTCCTTTGATAGGGAAAAATTGTTGTCTACTCCAACTATCATCCATATTAAATTTTACTCCACGCCTTCCCTTTAGGGCTCTGCCCATCCCTGGCAGTGTTGCGTGTCCCTCTTTCCCTCAGTGCGTCATCTCCCACACTAGAGTGCTCCCTGTAAACACTCCCAGGCCTTTCCTTCCACCACCACTATTATATTGCTAATAATCCTACCATTTCTCCACTCGTCTTCCTCTCTCTCTCTCTCTCTCTCTCTCTCTCTCTCTCTCTCTCTCTCTCTCTCTCTCTCTCTCTCTCTCTTCCCTGAGAGGATTATTTTCATGGGTATGAAGACTGAGTGTGTCAAAGATTTGGTATTAAGTTGAGCGTTCTTAAATGTACAACAATTAAAATTCTCAGATATAATTCATAAAATGAAAAATAAATGAATAAATAAATACTAAGTAAATACTAAGTATTTATGAAACAGTCTTTATGAGCTGAATTTCTATGAGAGAGAGAGAGAGAGAGAGAGAGAGAGAGAGAGAGAGAGAGAGAGAGGTTCCCGGACGGTAGACATGGACAACTGAGGGTAATTCGATGTGAGCTCAACTATAGTGTTGATGGAGAATGAGGAGGACTGGGAGGCAGGTGTGCGGTGGTGGTTTGTCTGTTTGAGAGTGTAGTGCTGTCCACACTGAATACTTAATGCACTAATGTTTTTCACTATACGTTCTCTATAAGAGCCATGATCGCTGTGCTCTTCAAAGGCATTGCAGTGCAGTTCATTATTTTGTTACCTGAGACAGACTGAATCCTGCCTATTATAGAATAATTCATAAAGACAATCGATACCAAATTCCTGGTGAAGAAAAGCAATGGCAGGAAAGCAAGGCGGCACACAAACCCTGCTGGCCTCGCGTGCCGCGCACGCTGCCAGTCTGCCACTGCTGCCCACGAGGTGCTTCATGAAATTCATTCTATCAACTACTTGGCCAGGCAAGCAAAGTGGACCACCAATTCAAGGTCGAACCACCGCCACCTTGCAGTATGTCAGTTTGTGTGTGTGTGCGTGTATGTGTGTGTGTGTGTGTGTGTGTGTGTGTGTGTGTGTGTGTGTGTGTGTGTGTGTGTGTAAGTAAATTTGTTGCTGTTACAACAAATCTTGGAAAATATCTGTGATGTTGACTCGAATTTTCTCAAAAAATATATAGAACGGAAAATTCTATTCTGAGCTACATTTAATTTAAGTAGAAAGGAAGGCCACGTTGATGCCCATATTGAAACGCAGTAAAGGAGGTGTGGGTCTAGGGTTTTCTTGAGGACTAAACTTAGGTTGGCTCCTGTATCTCTCAAAACAACAATTTTCTTCTCTGGACCACCCTCAAGTTTTATTTTACCTCCAGTGATAAACGGTTCAAAGTACCTGGCAGGTTT
>CM035221.1:305490-382134 GCA_020233015.1 Callinectes sapidus
ATATATATATATATATATACACACACACACACACACACACACACTACACCTTGGCCAACCTTGACAACACACACACACACACACACACACACACACACACACACACACACACACATACTGAACCCAGAACAGAACATAAATAAACTATTTGGATCAACATATAGAATGTTAGCCAATATTAGGGTGGCTTTCCACTAGATGGAAAAATTCTAACCAGTATGATACGTCCAAGATTAGAATCTGCAGCAGTGGTGTGGTCACCACATGCAAAAAAGGATATAAGGAAACTAGAAAGGATCCAAAGAGTAGCCACAAAAATGGTACCAGAACTAAGCGAGCTGACATGTGAGGACAGATTAAAAGAAATGGGACTGCCAACTCTACAGGACAGAAGAGAGAGAGGTGGTCTAATAACTCTGTATAAGATAGTAAATGGTATTGAAAAGCTGGACAAGCAAAACCTAGTGATGGAAGAAAAAACTAGACAGATGAGAGGACACTGAAGGAAAATAAAAAAGAGTTGGTGTCTAAAGGACACAAAAAAGTAGTTTTCCCACAGAGAATTGTGGACACCTGAAGTGGATTGAAAGAAGAGGTTGTTACAGCAAGCAATATACATAAGTTAAAGGAAATGTTGGATATATGAAGATACAGAGACAGGACACTATGAGCCCTGCTCGAACCCTGTATAATACAACTAGGTAAATACACACACACACACACACACACACACACACACACACACACACACACACACAGTGCTTCAAAAAACTTGTATCTGCATTGGATAATAATTCGAGCTTGTTTGTACATTTTTGCATATTGAGAAGCTGCTGTTTTGGTTGTTTTACAAAATGACTGACGATACTAACAGTTACAGTGGTACCTCTTGATTCGAACTCAATTTGTTCTTTTTGGCTGTTCGAATTGTGAAAATTCGAATTAGGAAGCAATTTTTACCCTTGAAATTAATATAAAAACATTTAATCCGTTCCAGTTTGCTTTAAATAAAAAAATACTGCTCTCAACCCCAGCTATTGCAAGAAATTGGTCCCTTAACATTGCCGCAATATCTAAAAATGCAATAGCCATTTTTAAGAAGTAATGGAAAAAAATCAAATTGGTCCTGACCCACCAGAGTTGCAACATGATTTAACATATTGGCACCTTGTTTTACCTTCATTTCATCATAATTCATAGATATCCTTCACATTTTGAGAGTATAAATTAAACATAGACATGAAATGCATAAAAAAAAACAGGCATAACAAAAGACTTATTTACTTCCGTGTGAAACTCCTAAGTCCTGCTGAAGACTAGACAATCCTCCTCTGGGTCTGTGCTTCCCTCACATGCAGTAAATACAGGAACAGATCGCATAGTATTCCCCCCTTCCCCCTCTCTGTGTCCTTATCCTCTCCCATTCGATACACAAACAGACCGAGTAGGCTCCCCCCCCACTCCCTCCCACCTCCCTGCCCTTCTCTCTCTCTCTCTCTCTCTCTCTCTCTCTCTCTCTCTCTCTCTCTCTCTCTCTCTCTCTCTCTTATCAAGTAGAATATTTTCTCACAGCATCATTTCCAACAGGAATTATTTCAAGAAAAGTATAAATTATTGTACAAAGCTGCAAATTATTATATTATCGTAGTTTGTGCAAATGACATTGATATTTTACAATTTATTCTTCATTGGTTGTTTAAGGTGTTAAATATATCTTCATTAGTAAATAAGTTTGCCAGTGACCAGAAAAGAAGCTGCATTGAAAGGGATGGTAGGTAGGAGGTATTCAGGGTTGGGGGCCAGAGTAACCAAGGCAACTAGGGGCCGGAGTGACTTCAAAGCCATTGTACGAATCCCAACCAGGCAGTAGATAGGGATCATACGGCGAAATTGTCGGAGGAACGAGGTGGGCGGCAGGGAGGTGCGGGGAGGCAGGTGTCAGACAGTCGGTGGCGACGTGACAAGTGTTTATTCATTACAACAAAGCTATAACATCACCTTTGTAAAAGCTACATTTGGAATGGACAGCCAGTAATTAATCAAGTACAAACTGAAACTTTGCAAGAAGTACAATAAAGGTGAATACAAATTATTAATGTAGAATGAACATTTAGAACCATCGTACCGCACCAGATACAGAAAACCACCATTCAGGGGAAACTTAACCAAACTGACCAAAGCCACCCAGCATATACAACATTCTCCCCACCATAGGAGTACACATATTACTCCTATACATAGAACACCATACCCAGATACCAAAGGGAGAAAAAAAAAAAAAAAAAAAAAAAAAAAAACATTACAAACCCAGTCTCAAGGGAGGTTTTACAGCACGCCCCTTTCTCGTATAGTACACCTTAGAACAAACATTATCAGCAGAATCATTCTCACTTGGAGCCTGGGTATCCACAAGTTCATTATTTACATAGGGATGACTTTCACCATTACCAGACTTCATTTCTACATCCCGAACAACTTCATCAATAGGACTACTTATCTCCAGTTCATGTAATCTTTGCACAGGTCTACAAAACACTCCCTTGGAAGTCCTAACATTTACACTCCTGACTATACCATCATGACCAGGAAATGTCTCTTCAACAACACCGAGTGGCCAGGACATCCTAGGGACATTATCTTCCTTAACAAGTACCACAGAACCCTTCTTTACTTTACATTTAGATACAAAACCTTTAACAGTAGGAGGCAGATTTCTAATATAATCACTACACCATATTTTCCAAAACTTGTCTAGTTGTTCTAGACGTACCTGTTCACGAATACACAAATCCTGAGCATGCTCTGAAATGCCCTGTTCCTCAACACTTTCCACTCTTACTCCAGCCGTGCGCCCAATCAAAAAATGTGACGGAGTCAGAGGAGGCGTTGCATCAAGCTCGTCACCCACGAAGGTCAGTGGCCTCGAGTTAACGCAAGCTTCTACTTCACAGAGGGTGGTTTCTAGTTCAGACCTTGACAGACATTTGACTCCAAAGGTCTTCCTCAATGAAGACTTAACGGACCTAATTAAACGCTCCCACCAGCCACCCCACCAAGGAGCGCGAGGTACAATGAACTTCCAGTTTGGGGCGAGAGGACCAAAATTCTGACGTAGTCTAAGGGAGACAGCAACAAATGTTTGAGCATTATAGGAGTAAAAAGTTGATGGAAGACCTCGTCTAGCTACAAACCTGCGGATAGCAGAAACACAATCATTCAAAGACAAGGAGTCGGTGAGTTCTAAGTGAATGGCTCTAATCACAGCACAAGTGAAAAGCAAAATGTACAATTTCTTTGATGGCATATTTGTGCAATAGAGTGGTCCAGCATAATCCAAACCAGTTACAGAAAATGGAGGTGTAGGTTTGACCCTCAATTCCGGAAGTGGAGCAGCCGGCTGGGTACAGGGCTTAGAGTCATGTCTGCGACAGGGGACGCACATTCTGCAAACAGATTTAGCCATTTTCCTTAGCCCTACAATCCAATAAGTATTTCTCAAAGTTGACACGAGTGTTGAAACCCCAGCATGCTTCAGAAGTGTGTGTTGAAACCGAATTATTAATTCAGCGACATGACCTGGTGGAATTATGATGGGATGTTTGCTTTCATACTCCATGTCTGCTTGATCTAAGCGACCCTTGACCCTAAGCAAGCCATCCTTGTCTAGAAATGGATCAAGTTTCCTCAAAGGAGATCCCCTTGAAAGTGATTTACATTGCCACAAAGCCTCAATCTCTTTCCAATAAACCTCTCTTTGCACATAACAGAGCAACTTTACTTTAGCCTGAGTTAACTCTTCATAAGTGAGTGGACCAGAGCATTTCTTTCCTTCAGGTTTACAGTTAGCAATAAATCTTATAGTCCAAGCAACAACATTAACAGCTTTACAGAAACTACTCCAGCGAGTAAACTCAAACACCGTAGGGTGTTAACAGCGATGCAAGAAACTGCCTCCATCTTATCACAGTTCTCAAAGGACAGCATCTGTTGCTCCTGGCTAGAATTGTTAAATGGGACAGATAACCATGCTGGACCGTTCAGCCACTGACTAGCTGACATAAGTTGCTCAGCCAACACACCTCTAGAAATAAGGTCAGCAGGGTTATCTTTCCCAGGACAATGGAACCAGTTCCCAGGTGAAATTAAGCTTTGAATTTCCGTAACTCTATTTTTCACAAATGTTTTCCATCTATGAGGATCCCCCTTAATCCAATAAAGTGTAATAGTAGAGTCAGTCCAGCAAAAAACAGGCACATCAAGATGTAGGGCACTCATGACAAATTTTACCAATCTGCTGCACAGCACGGCACTCATCAGTTCAAGACGAGGCAGTGACATAGCTTTAATAGGTGCTACTCTTCCCTTAGACATGACCAAAGATACTTTATAATTACCGTCAGATAGAGGAAGTCTTAGGTACACGCAGGCACCATATGCTTTCTCGGAAGCATCACCAAACCCGTGGAGTTCTGCACCTGTCATCACTGACCAGGAAGAGCCAGGGAAATAACAACGGTTTACACTCCAGAGCTGGAAAGCAGTAATACCTTTAAGCCATTTCTGAAATCTAAGCAACAATTCATCAGGAAGAGTTACATCCCACCCAGTACCAAGCCTCCATATATCCTGAAACAAAATTTTAACAAGCATAGTAAATGGACTTATAAGACCAAGAGGGTCAAAAACTCTAGCCATGCAACTGAGAACAGCTCTCTTTGTAATTATAAGTTCTAAAGGGGAATCAATACTGTAACCATCAAAGGAGAAAGAATCATGAAGCATATTCCAATGCATACCCAAGATTTTAACTGCTTTTTCAGACACAAAATCTGAGTTGTCAGAGAACCTCTCCATCAAATACTTATTACTGGAGGTCCATTTTGATAAAGTCATTCCCGCTTTACTTAAGATAAAGGACGCCTCAATGAACTTAGCTTGGCCGTCATTGATGCTGTCAGCTCCAGTTAACCAGTCATCTACATACAGATTCTCCTTAAGTTCTTCTACAACTTCAGACTGGGGACATAAATTCAGATGATGTTTAATGGTTGCATTTAAGAGAAAAGGGCTACTCTTATTACCAAAGGGAACACGGGTGAATCTCATCGTGCGAACTCTATCATCGGGTTTCCAGAGAAATCTGTGAACGTCACGATCTTCCCTGCGAACACAAATTTGGGAAAGCCTTGGTGATGTCGGCTGTCAAAGATATCTGCCACCGTCTAAATCTTAAAAGTACAGCTACAAGTTCTGGGTTAAGAGAGGGCCCAGTTTCCAAACAGTCATTTAAAGAAATACCATTGTAACTGGCAGCTGAGGCATCAAAGACTGGCCTAACTCTAGTGGAAGAACTACTTTCTCGTACAACTGGGCGATGGGGCAGGTAGTAGGTGGGATGAATACTTTCCAGCTCTGAAGGTGGCACTTCCTCGCAGATTCCCTCCTGTTCATACTCTATAAACACATAATCATAAGCACACTTTAAACTTGGATCTTTATCAAACCTACGACACAGATTATCTAGCCGCTTCCTCGCAAGTTTCACATTGTTCTGCAAGTCAGACTTTGCAACATCAGATTTCCAGGGTAAAGCAACTTCATACCTGCCATCACAGAACTTAACATTTTCCTCAAACCTTTGCTGAGTAAGGTTGGAGGTGCTTTCATCACAAGAGGCTTCCACAGAACATATTCCTATAGATTCTAAATCCCAAAACTTGTGTAAAACAGAGTCAGAAACATTATTACCAATACACAGAAGCTGGGTACTCACTGCTTTCTGGTTCCCAGAAGCATTCATGGAACCAGATAAAATCCAGCCAAAGATAGACTCCTGGGCAACAAGTCCTCCTGTTCGCAAAACCTGGTTAGGGAGCACAAATTTCCAGTAAGCATCCATCCCTACTAAAATATCAACAGTTACTTGGCGATTATTCATGTAATCATCAGCAAGGTGTAAGGACTCGAAGCCTACGAGCTTGTCTCTGGGTACGCAGGAACGCACTAACGGAGCACATATGGTAGGAATTTCTACTGCAACTAGAGAATGCCCAACATTCTTACAATCCATTAGAGTCAAGTCAAACAAGTTACACGTGTGGTTCTTGGGTGTCCTACTACCAAAGGCAGAGTAAGCGATGGGCTCTGAACACCTCCATTTAGGCCTTACCTTCCTTACCAAACTACTTGAAACATAAGACCTATCAGACCCAGTATCAAAAAGCGCTGTGGCTTCTACACAGTGGCCCTTGTTACCATATACGCGAACCTTGACAGTCTGCAAAACACAAGTAGGGTTAGATTCCTTAGAGCCAAAATCTGACCCACTTAACCCTTAAACGGTAACGTCCAAATTTACTCACACTATTGGAGCTGTGACTCCATGTGGACCCACTGCAAAAATATATGCAAAAAAAATATATGTACTATCTATAATGAGTTACACTGGATCAAAATTGAAAAAGAAAGCATCTTGTAGGACAATGAAAGTAAAAACATGGAAATTCATGATCAAATTTAATTTTCATGATTTATTACAAAATATTTATGGAAAAAAATAGTGATTTTGCCATATATGGTATACACAAGAATCCTTTGAAAAGAAATGTAAGAAAATTTAATATTTTCGAACTAAAATGGTTGTTCTTTGAAGTAAATGGTGTAGAAAGTGTATTCTGTAATCCAAATGTGGTGCTCTGACCAAATGAAAATGAATAATTCTTGCATGCAATTTTATGCATAAACATGTAAATAAATACATAAACACAAAATATAAACACCCAAAATAATTTATGATCATATCATTACCTGAATATTCCATAGAGATAACAAAAAAAATTAAAATTTCTATATAATTTTTATAAATAAACAAGTAAATAAACAATATGCACACCAGCAAAATTATCTATGATCACAATACAAAGTTATTTCCCTGTAATGTACGAGTACAAACATTTATTTACATGTATTGGCAGTCTGTGCAGTAGATCCTGTAGTGCTGGTGACAGACTACCTTATGGCACCTTGTGCAAACTGTTCTACATTTGCTTGCAGTTTTCCAAGGGCAAATATGGCACCTCTTCTTGCCTGATGGTGGTGTAGGCTGTAGGACTTGAACTTCAACAATGTTGAAGCAGCTTTTGATAGTTGTCACTAGTGTTCTGCTGAGTTTAGGATTCTCCAGCCTCTTCAAAGCCCATGGTTTTGCCATTTCCATGGCAAGTTGGTGCATGAACAACCGGCGAAACTTATCACTACGAGTAGTTGCTTTCCCAGATTATTTGTATAAGATGAAGGCATTTGTGACAGCAATGTTTATGAGGCCATAAAACATGCACAGTGGCCATCTTCGTGTCCTGCGGCTGGTTGAGTAGCGGGCACACATTTGGTCCATTGTATCAACACCTCCTTTGGTTTTGTTGTAGAAGTTAATCATCTCTGGTTTCCCATTGCTTCCTATTTCTGGCTCATGGTGATAGGATGAGAGCAGCAATACAATTTTGTTCATTTTCGCTTTGTATGAGAGCAGCGTAGCATTATTCTGGAATAAGAAAGCACTGGTGTTGATTGCTCTGTCTTTCTTCTTGGCAAGCATCCATTCTGGCACATATCCTTTCTTCCGTATTGTCCCAACGAGTGTAGTTGGTAAAGCTCGTTCGCCAAAGGGAGTGTGGTGAACCAGTTGTCAACTGTCACGTTTCTTCCAGCATCTAGGTAGGGGTCCAACAATGTCATTGTTAGTTTTTTTGCAACATTACCTTGTTTTGCCTTGTTGTCCTGTTTCTTTTCCTTGCCTAAATATGTTACAGCATTGAACATGTAGGCATTTTCGGCATCACATGCCATGACAATCTTTATCCCATATTTTGCTGGTTTGTTTGGCATGTACATCCGAAAAGGACAGTGACCTCGAAAGGCCAACAGCTGTTCATCTACTGTCATTTTGCCTCCTGGCGTATAGTGTTTTTTACAGTTTTTCACAAACTTTTCAAAAGTATTCCTAAACAGAGTAAACTTGTCAGCTCTTTTCCTTGCATCTCGCTCCACGGGGTCAGTAGTGTCATCGAAGCGGAGACAACGCAATAAAAAGTTGAAGCGTCTTGCACTTAGAACAGCTCGGTACAGTGGAGCTCCATGCTGGTTACTGAACATTTCCTCAACAGTACGATGATTGTCTTGTTTGGCTCCTGCCTGAATAAGAACACCAATAAATGCCCTTATTTCAGTGACTGATGTCTTACTTACGCTCTGATCATCTTTAGCAAAGCCTCTTTTTTCTTTTTCTATCATGATGTTGGTGTAGTGAACGATTTCATTTAGCATATCGTCGTCAAAGAAAAGATCAAAGAAATCCAGTGGGATTGCTGCTGCTTTGGCTTCTGGTGTTGCAAGGCCAGAATTATATTGAGTTGAAGGTTGTAGGGGTATTGACCTCAGAGGTGTTCTTGACCAGTAAGTTTTGTCACGAGCACAGCGTGAGTTTTGAGGCACATGAACAATGTTCACTGCAGTAGGGCTGGCAACATGACCATCCTGACTCCCACTGGCCGTAGAGTCCTGAGTGATGCTGGTTGAAGAGTCTTGGGCAGTGTCAGGTGAACGTGGTGGTTCGTAGCCTAAGTCTGAAAGGGTGTCATCCGTGTCCAACTCAGATGGTGGTCCATAATCTGAATCAGAGTTGTCATCAGGACTTGAATCCTCATCATATGTTACTCGAGCTCGCTTATTAGGTAAGGGTGTTGACATTAGAGGAAGCAATTTCCGTTTGGCAGCGCCGCGTGAAGTGTTGAGGCCTGAGGGACCTGCAACAGGTGGTGATGAGCCTGCAACAACAGATGCCATTGGTGAGAAACGCTGAATTGAATGCTCTGTGCATTCAATTATTAATCAAAATAATCAAAATAATAATCAAAATAATAACCTAAATAATAATCAAAATAATAACCTGCAACAATCAACATAAACAATCAAAATAATCAAAATAATAACCTGCAACAACAGATGCCATTGGTGAGAAACCCTGAATTGAATGTTCTGTGCATTCAATTATTTTCTTCTCAGACTGTCGGGGGCATTTCTGTGGAGTCGCATGTGCTCTCATAGTTGATGTTTCCACATCAATCACTACGTCAGGACAATCTTCAGGTGAAGAGTCCTGGCTGGCTGAGGGTGACTGAGATGTTGGGGCGCCGTCACCGCCATGAGGATCACCTGTGGCTGGTTCATAGACTTCAGTGAGTGTTATGTCACCAATCAGATCTATAGTAGTCTCAGCCAACAGCTGCTGTATATTTTCATCAGACAATCCACATGGATGCGCCATGTCAACTTTACCTGTGAAAGATACCGGGGGAAAAAATAGTAATAACTATTACACGCTTGTTGAACGAGAAAAAAATATATATCAGGACTCTTATCAAGTCCGACAGAACATATTTAGCACTAGGCCCAGGTAATAAGGCCCTGTATATCACATATACAGGCATATAAACAATGTAAACAATATACGCCCCTAAAATTTATTTTATTACACAAACGGACAGTGTGGGTCCACCTGGCGTCACAGCCATTACTTACAATAGAAGGAGCAACTCCAGCGCGGAGCGCGTCCGTCTCCCTCATAGTCTGATGACACACTGACGCTCGAATCTCTCGCACAAGGCCTTGTAGCAAAGCGGGAGTGAAAAAATAGCGCGCTTTTCAAAACCAGGAGGTCGTGACTCCACATGGAGTCACGTTGCCGTTTAAGGGTTAAGGCAACACCAACATGAGTTACAGATGTGTCTGTACCAGTTTCAATGCTTGGCCCTTTGTTCCCACTACTGGGTAAGCGTTCAAGTTCATCACAAGCCTTGTTGTCTTTGGGCACTAATGGAACATCTTTCATACAAAAAAGGGCATTATGATTACCTTTACACTTTATGCATTTAGACCTACAGCCCTTTGACAAATGTCCTTTACACAGGCACCTGAAACACAAACCTGCGGAGCGTACTCTTTCTTCACGCTCAGCACGACTTAGTTTTAAAACACTGTAACACTTTTCACTCTCATGGGATTTATTGCAAAACCCACATCTACCTGTTGCTGAAGAAATCTGAAGGGCAGAGGCCGTAGCAGGGAGTGGTTTCCTCCGTTCGGATCCCCCAGTTCCACCGTGGGCCTCCTCGCTCCTGGTTCCATCTCTATAGGCCTCAGAACGTTCCCTACGTTCTATTTCCCTTTGAAGAAAGGACATCAGCCAGGAAAGATCACTCTCATGGTCTAAACCTTCCCTGGACCATTCCATTCGAATATCATGTGGAAGGCGTGATAAGATGACAGGAGTTAACACAACACCGTACTGTGTACCCGCGACTCCCAGCGCCTCCAAACTACGGACATGTGTTTTTAGTTGGTCATGTAATTTCCACAGTGAGGCTATGTATTTACTTCCAGAAGACTTAGAAAGCACAGAAGTGTTCAAAAGTGCTTGGATGTGTGCAAAAATGATACGTGTAGGTTTCCCAAACCGTTCCCTTAACACTGAACAAGCGGTCGGGTAGTTGGTAGCAGTTAGTGGCAGGCCCTGAATCACTCTCTTTGCCTCACCATCAAGTGAAGACTGCAAATATCCAAACTTACTGATGTCAGGAATAGTTGCCTCGCCCACTAGCGCCTCAAATTGTTCCCAAAAGGACTGCCACTCAAGCACATCACCACTGAATTTGGGCAACTCTATTCTAGGTAACTTAACATTGCCCAGCACTGCATATGATGACCCAACTTCACTGTGGTTTGCCTCACCTGCATCAGTCCTTGCCATCTTGTCTATTGCCTGCACAGCCTGCAGCACCTCACTTGCCGCCGAAATTGGTCAGCAGCCTCGATGTCAGCTTCCATCTGGTCGGCATCGCAGATTCCCGACTCCACGTCAGCCTGGGCGTCATCTAGGGCTTGGAGACGCCGATCAAAGTCCACTATGGCGTCTTCCAGCTCCAGCTTGCACACCTCAGGGTTCCCAAGTAGCGAAGTCAAGGCCTTGGCAGAGCGGCTGACCCAACCTTTCGCGGCCGTTCGCTTCTGCTCCAGCTGTTTGAATTCTTCCGACATTTCGCCAACAGTAGGGGACTTCTACGTCTTCTAAAGTATCCCGGGTCTGGGCACCATTGTACGAATCCCAACCAGGCAGTAGATAGGGATCATACGGCGAAATTGTCGGAGGAACGAGGTGGGCGGCAGGGAGGTGCTGGGAGGTAGGTGTCAGACAGTCGGTGGCGACGTGACAAGTGTTTATTCATTACAACAAAGCTATAACATCACCTTTGTAAAAGCTACATTTGGAATGGACAGCCAGTAATTAATCAAGTACAAACTGAAACTTTGCAAGAAGTACAATAAAGGTGAATACAAATTATTAATGTAGAATGAACATTTAGAACCATCGTACCGCACCAGATACAGAAAACCACCATTCAGGGGAAACTTAACCAAACTGACCAAAGCCACCCAGCATATACAACAGCCGTTCCCGATTCACAATAGAGAGAGGTGTTCACGGCGGAGAAGTGTAAGCTAGACCGGCCAACTGGCGGGAAGGCACATCAGCTGCCACTTGTTTTTGTATTCGAATTGAAAGGCCGCGTTCAGATTGGAGGTCAAAATTTGTTCGCCAAATGTGTTCGGATTGGGAAGTGTTTGAGTCAAAGGGTATTCGAATCAACAGGTATAATATATATATATATATATATATCAATCATGGGGGGCATACGCCGGGGGGTGCGTTGCCTTGCCATCCCTAGCAGTCACGCCTCGCAAGTCTCCATGCAAGCTCCCTTCCCATACCGAGTGACTCCCATCAGGAGGCATCGACTTGCTGCAGCCAAGAGTTCTGTGGGCATCCCCTTGGCCTCCTCCAAGTACAGTTATCCCTCTTTTTTTTTTATGTAGAAGGGAGGCAGCCTAGGGCAGCAAAAATAGAACAAAAAAGCCCACTGTAGTGGCGGTCCCTGGAAAGTTCAGATTCATGAGCCAATAGATTAAGATAAGTGTCTTGATACCTCTCTCTTGAAGCAATTCAAGTCATAGGCAGGTGGAAATACAGAAGCAGGGAGAGAATTCCAGAGTTTACCAGAGAAAGGGATGAAAGACTGAGAATACTGGTTAACTATTGCATTAGAGAGGTGGATATAGGGGTATGAGGAAGAAGCAAGTCATGTGCAGCGAGGCCATGGTTGCAGGGGAGGTATGCAGTTAACGAGATCAGAAGAGCATTTAGCATGGAAGTAGCGGTAAAGAGAGCAAGAGAGGCAACATTGTGGCAATGAGAAAGAGGCTGAAGACAGTCAGTCAGAGGAGAGGAGTTGATAAGACGAAAAGCTTTTGATTCCACCCTGTTCAATAGAGCTGTATGAGTGGAGCCTCCCCAAACATGTGAAGCATACTCCATACATGGGCAGATGAGGCCCCTGTATAGAGTTAGCAGTTGGGGAGGTGAGTAAAACTGGTGGATGGCTCAGAACACCTAACTTCATAGAAGCTGTTTTAGCTAGAGAGATGTGAAGTTTCCAGTTTGGATTACAAGTAAACGATAGACTGAGAATGTTCAGTGTAGGAGAAGGGGACAGTTGATTGTCACTGGAGAAGAGAGGATAGTTATTTGGAAGGTTGTGTCGAGTTGATAGGTGGAAGAATTGAGTTTTTGAGGCATTGAACAACACTAAGTTTGCTTTACCCTAATCAGAATTTTAGAGAGATCAGAAGTTAGGCGTTCTGAGGCTTCCCTGCATGAGCTCTGTACTTCCTGAAGGGTTGGTCGTCTATGGAAAGATGTGGAAAAGTGCAAGATGGTATCATCAGCATAGGAGTGGATAGGGTAAGAAGTTTGTTTAGAAGATCATTAATGAATAATAGGAAGAGAGTGGGTGATAGGACAGACCCTTGAGGAACACCACTGTTAATAGATTTAGGGGAAGATCAGTGACCATCTACCACAGCAGCAATAGAATGATCAGAAAGGAAACTTGAGATGAAGTTGCAGAGAGAAGGATAGAAGCCACAAGGGGATAGATTGGAAATTAAAGCTTTGTGCCAGATTCTATCAAAAGCTTTTGATATGTTGAGGGCTACAGCAAATGGTTCACCAAAATTTCTAAAAGACTCAGTAAGGAAAGCCAGAAGATCACCAGTAGAGCGGGCTTGATAGAAGATTGTGAAGTGATAGATGTTTATGAATCTTCTTGTTGAGAATAGATTCAAAAACTTTAGATAAGCAGGAGGTTAAAGCAATAGGATGGTAGTTTGAAGGATTAGAACAGTCACGCTTTTTAGGAACAGGCTGAATGTAGGCAAACTTCCAGCAAGAAGGAAAGGTAGTTGTAGATAGACAGAGTTGAAAGAGTTTGACTAGGCAAGGTGCAAGCACGGAGGCACAGTTTTGGAGAACAATCGGAACCTTCCGAGGGTTTAGGCCAGCGAGGGCATGGAAAACATCATTACGAAGGATTTTAATTGATAGCATGAAGTAGTCAGAATTAGGGGAGAAAGAGGAACAAGCCCGGAATTGTCCAAGATAGAGTCTCTAGCAAAGGTTTGAGCAAAGACTTCTGCTTTAGAGATAGATGAGATAGCATTGGTGCCATCAGTTTGAACTAAAAGAGGGAAAGATGAAGAAGTAAAGTTGTTTGAGATGTTTTTGTCTGGATGCCAGAAGTCTCAAGGTGAGTTATATCTGGAAAGATTTTGACATTTTCTATGAATGAAGGGGTTTTTGGCAAGTTAAAGAACAGACTTGGTATGATTTTGGGCAGAAATATAAAGTGCATGAGACTCAGGTGATGGAAGGCTCAAGTACCTTTTGTGGGCCACCTCTCTATCATGGATAGCACGAGAGCAAGCTGTGTTAAACCAGGGTTTGAAAGGTTTAGGTCGAGAAAAAGAATGATTAATGTACGCCTCCATGCCAGACACTATCCCTTCTGTTATGCGCTCAGCATGCAGAGATGGGTCTCTGTCTCAGAAGCAGTAATCATTCCAAGGAAAATCAGCATAATACCTCCTCAGGACTCCCCAACTAGCAGAGGCAAAACGTCAAAGACACCTCCGCTTTGGAGGATCCTGAGGAGGGATTGGAGAGATAGGACAAGATAGAGATATGAGATTGTGATCGGAGGAACCCAACGGAAAAGAAAGGGTGACAGCATAAGCAGAAGGATTAGAGGTTAGGAAAAGGTGAAGAATGTTGGGTTTATCTCTAAGATGGTCAGGAATATGAGTAGGGTGTTGCACCAGTTGCTCTAGGTCATGTAGGATTGCAAAGTTATAGGCAAGTTCACCAGGATGGTCAGTGAAGGGAGAAGAAAGCCAAAGCTGGTGGTGAACATTGAAGTCTCCAAGAATGGAGATCTCCGCAAAAGGAAAGAGAGTCAGAATGTGCTCCACTTTAGAAGTTAGGTAGTCAAAGAATTTTCTATAGTCATAGGAGTTAGGTGAGAGATATACAGTACAGAAAAATTGATTTAGAGAGTGTCTCTGAAGTCAAAGCCAGATGGTGGATAAATCAGAAGATTCAAGAGCATGGGCATGAGAGCAAGTTAAGTCGTTGCGGACATAAATGCAACATCCAGCTTTGGAACGAAAATGAGGATAGAAAAAGTAGGAGGGAACAGAAAAGAGGGTTACTGTCAGTTGCCTCAGACACCTGTGTTTCAGTGAGGAAAAGAAGATGAGGTTTAGTGGAGGAGAGGTGGTGTTCTACAGATTGAAGATTAGATTGAAGACAGCAAATGTTGAAGAAGTTGATAGAGAAAAATGTGAGGGGGATGTCAAGACACTTTGGGTCGATACCAGAAGAGCAGTCCTAATTGGGGACATTTATGGTCCCCTCCTCAGAAGGGGACTCTGAAGCTGGTGTAGTAGTTGCCATATTTAGTTAAAATTTTGAATGAAGGATGTGTGTGCATGTAGTTTTGTGAGGAGGAAGAGGTTGTCTTTAGAGGGCAGGCTGTGACTACCCCCTTTTGTTATGAGACACAAAGGGAAACTTTCAGTGAGGTCACAACTGGTTTTGATGATAAGCTCACTGCACCCCCTGATCCAGTGCTTTAGACCTCTCTGGGAGTAATTATCGTTTCGGCAGGTGTCTACTGCCTCCTCCGATAAGCAGGATCAGCTTCCGGGTATCGCACCACATGCCCATATAGTTGCAGTTGGCGCTGACAGACTATGCTAGTAATAGGCCTTGAATCGGTCTCACGGAATAATCACTGATTTTACACAAAGTCATACTAACGGTATCCCATGATTCTGCGAAGGCATCTAGTACCAAAGACATCAATTCGTCTCTTCAGGTTGGTTCTCAGTGTCCATGTCTCACAACAATACAGTACTAGTCAAAAATATGCGACCACCTTCTTACATGGTCGTGTATTTATGGCAAAAAATAGGATGGTGTTTATGAGGGTGAAGTGATATTAGACAGAAGTACATGACCACCCTATGACGTCAGACCATCCCGTCACTACAAGCTTGAGCTAGCAGGAAGTCGTCAGTGTGCCTCTGGCTGTCACATGGAGAGGTTGTCTGTTGTGTGTTGCTCCCATAATCGACCCTGCTTCACGTAACTTTTTTGTGGTTTTGAGTGCATTATCACCATACTATGTCAAACTCTAAGGATTTGACTAGTGAGACAGTTGCTCAGATTGTTGGTCTGAAGGTGGCAGGCCATTCAATAACTGAAATCTGCCGGCTTACTGGTGTGGGGCGTACTAGTGTGAAGAAGTACTCACGTCTGTTTCCTGAGGGTTGCAGTAAGGAACTCCCAAAGAAAAAACCTCGCTCTGGCCGTCCACGAAAGATCTCCAAACGTGCTACAAACATTTTAAAACGAACAGTAGAGGACACATTGTTCGTTTTAAAATGTTTGTAGCACGTTTGGAGATCTTTCGTGGACGGCCAGAGCGAGGTTTCTTTCAGAGGCACACTGACAACTTCCTGCTAGCTCAAGCTTGTAGTGACGGGATGGTCTGACGTCATAGGGTGGTCGTGTACTTCTGTCTAACATCACTTCACCCTCATAAACACCATCCTATTTTTCGCCATAAATACACGACCACGTAGGAAGGTGGTCGCATATTTTTGACTAGTACTGTAGAGTAAGACAGGGATCACCAGTGACTTGAAGATCCGAATCTTTGTCCGTCTGCACAGGTATTGACAACGCCAAATACTTGTGTTGAGCGAGTCCATAACACTGTGGGCCAGGCCAATCTGCCATGTGACTTCTTGGCTTGACCCACCATCGTTATGCACTACACTACCAAGGTATGTGAAGTTTTTCAAGATCTCAATGTCCTCGCCACACGCATGGACAGACTGTACTCCAATACTCTTCCAAACACCTGGACCTTGTTCTTGGCCCAGGAAACCTTGAGTCCCAATGGCTTCACCTCCTTGTGAGTTCAGTGCCTCTAGAGCCATTACCAGAACCTACAATGAATCAGTGAAGATTGCTGCGTTGTCAGCAAAAACAAGATCTGTAATCTCAGTACAATGGCTCCAGATACTGTCAGAAATCCATTTTTGTGGTGAAAAATGCTTCAAAATGTGGTAGTTACGGTACATTTTGAGTTACAGAATTTTTGAATTGAAATATTTGTGACATCTCTATAGCATAGATATCATTTAAGGAAAGTCAATTTTTTCCTGATATTGCCACACCATCCCATAGGTGCAGTTTATGGGTTAATAGCTTCACCTGTGTCCTGTGCCATGAGAGCTACTTAACGGTCAAAGTTGTCACTCTCTGGAGAAACACAGCCGCATTGGACAATTGTCCGAACCCCGGACATTGACCGATGAATTGAAGTCCGAAGTAACGAGGGCTGACTGCGATTTGTTTTGGAGACCGCAGCCAGCAATTTGTTCTGGTCCCAGGTATGGAACAGCGTATTATAATGGTTTCTGGTAGTCCGTGGCGAGAGTGGCAGGCAAACTGGGTTGCTTTGGTGGGTAGGGGGAATAAGGAGATGCAGTAGTTTGGGTTTTCTTGGTATATTCAATTCTTTGGTACAGCAGAATGTGATTTCATTGGGCAAAGATATAGGCTAGGTGGATTCCTGTTGAACGTAGGTGAGATGCCCGAGAGTGAGAGAATGCTGCTGAGTGATGAATGTCGCTTGAGTGAATCCTGAGTCTTGAGAGAATGATGAGTCTTGAGAGAAATGAAATTATATGATCTCGAATGAAGTCTGAATGGTGTCTTTAAAAGGTAGGAAGGCGGAGTATGAACCGAAGGCATGGTTTACAATCTGGGTCAAATGTTAGGCTTAGCAGGAAGAGGCATATTCCCCAGAGGTTGGAAACCGGCAAGAGCCTTTCAGGGCAAAGATCTCTCTTATCTTCTGGAATTTCTTGTGAGGACTGAGAAGGTCACTAACTCACTTCCTTGAGAATTCCATTTGTGAAGTCTTTGCTTCATTGGTGGGTCCCAATGATGAAGAACGTCTCCTTTGCCCAGTTTGATCCCTTCACTATGTTTTGAAGAGGACGAAAGGTCTCTCGCCCAAACCCAGGCATCTTTTCATCTCCTCTTCCAATACTTCCAAGCTTCTTTATAAGAATGCCTTATACCTTCTTAAAGAGATTATTATTATTCTTCAAGCTCACCAGTCCTTTCCTGAAGAGCTTCAGCAATCTCTGAAAGTCAGGGCTCTTGACATCTGTGGAATTGCAACCTTGCTCAACTTTTCTTCGAGGCACTGGTAATAATACAGTAATACCAGCAATAAAATAAGGATGGATGGAGTTTAGAGTAGGTGAAAGTACTAAGCATAAGCTGGGTTAGTGAGCATCAGAGAGAAGATTAACCTAGGGTTATTGGAGGTCTTAGACTTCACCTACAATGTATAAGATGCTGGGCAATTTTTTGAGCCATTATTTTGGGAAATAAGTGTGTCTTATACCCCATCAAATATGGTAGGTCCTTATTACCGATTTACGAATGGAAAATTGGAAGTAACAAATAAAATGCTTTTTTGGGGGGGGCTTGTCAGAACACTTGATTGAGTTTGTACCACACAGCAACTGTCATGCTGATTCTAATTTTTAAGCTCATTAGTGATTACAACAGTAAAAAAGACTGCTCAAGCATGGTAAAAGAATAATTAAGTGTTCTGAAAAGCTCCAAAAAGCTAGGAAAGTTATTATCTTAGATACAAAGTGTGCCGTATTGTACCACGCAGCAACTGTCACGCTGATTCCAATTTTTAAGTTCATTAGTGATTACAACAGTAAAAAAGACTGCTCAAGCATGGGAACAGAATAATTAAGTGTTCTGAAAAGCTCCAAAAAGCTAGAAAAGTTATTATCTTAGATTCAAAGTGTGCTGCATTGTACCACGCAGCAACTGTCACGCTGATTCTAATTTTTAAGCTCATTAGTGATTACAACAGTAAAAAAGGCTGCTCAAGCATGGTAAAAGAATAATTAAGTGTTCTGAAAAGCTCCAAAAAGTTAGAAAAGTTATTATCTTAGATACAAAGTGTGCCGTATTGGCAATAAAACAACAGTGAACAGTAGAGGGGGAGGGAGCAGAGGATAACACACCACAACACAGTGTCCTCACCCCATGGCTGACACTTTCCCCTACTCTTGCATCATAGCGACATTCGCACACTATTGCATGCTATATCATTTAATGGTTGTATCTCTGTAATTTCTGAATATAAACCATTTCCGTTTTTGGATTTTTCAACATCCAGCAGCCCTTTTCAGCACAGAGTTTGGGTAGGAGCTGGACTTTGCTTCACAAAGTTGATACAGCAGTCAACACCCAGACATTCACAAGGCAGGGTGCGACACACATCTCTCATTCTACTATGAAAAACATCTTTACGAGCATAAATTGATGAGAATTAGAATCAGAAAGATGATGGAGCAGTCTAGAGTGTAATATAACATCATGGAAATGTAGGTGGCATCTGTGAGGCCTCCTCTCACCTGGCTTATCACTCTCTCCCAACCCCAGCCTTCAACACCAACAATGAGCAGTAGAGAGGGAGGGAGCAGAGGACGACACACCACAACATAGCTGCATCTCACCTGTGACTGATGCTTTTTGTGACTTTGAAAATGGTTTCCAGAAAATTACTGACCCTAATCGTTAAAGAAAATTGAAATTTAAACATGCCATTTAAGATGCAATTCCTTCTTACAAAAAGTTGTAACAAGAAAAAAATGTTACAAGCTTAACAATCGAGAATGACATAGTTTTTCAAGCTGATGATTACTGGTAACACTGGCGCATCGCTTGCTGCCACGGCTATGATGACAACAATAATAACCAAACCTGTAAGAAAAATATACTTTACAATAACACATGGACATAATTTTTGGTTATAAGAACATATCTTGGCTTATATATTGAAAGTATGTGGTAGAAAATGGCTCTATATTCTAATTTTTTATTTATGAAGGTTTTCTAAGAGCTCAATTTATTCAGTAATCAAGGGATTGGTGTATTTGTAGCATTAAACCAGTCAGATATATATGTTTTACAATAACACATGGACTCAGTTTTTTTGTTGTAGGAACGTATCTCGCCTTATACAATGGATGTATGTGGGAAAAATGGCTTGATTTACAAATTTTCTATTTATGAACGGTTTTCTAGCAACCCAACTTGTTTATAAATCGAGGGACAGGTGTACCAAATTGGACTTATTCTACAGCAGATGTTTATGGAGATACACTTGTATTGAAATTTCATCAAGGGATAAATGGATGAGAATGTGCTCCACTTTGGAAGTCATATAATCAGAGAATTTTCCTTTTTCAGAGGAGTTATCTGAAATATGCATGACAGATAAATCCATATTTTTTTGCTACTTCACCAGTCTCAAGTTAGCTTTTCATACCCTTCCCATCTGTTAGAGCTTTCTATACAGAGTAATTTGAATGTTAGGTAAGGTTAGGTTAAGTTAGGTTAGGTTAGATTAGCCAACTTGAGACTGGTGAAGAAGTAAAAAAAATGCTAATAAATCTACATAGATGAAGATTAACAATAAAATATAAATCAGATGGTGAAAAATGTTTTTTACTGCAATTTACTTATGCTATTATGAGGTTCTAGGTGGTAAAACCTGCCAAACACCACTGGCCAAAAACTTTTCTATTATGTATAGCA
Source organism: Callinectes sapidus (assembly GCA_020233015.1). Lineage (NCBI taxonomy): Eukaryota > Metazoa > Arthropoda > Malacostraca > Decapoda > Portunidae > Callinectes > Callinectes sapidus. Next base: position 325,652 of record CM035221.1, read on the forward strand.
TTATACACTTGTCCCTTGATATAACGGACTTTGATTTAACGGATTTCGGAAGCACCAGACGATTTGAAAGTCTCGCGGTACAACTGGAGATGTGGCACTCAGTCAAATTCATGTAATGTATAGGAAATATAATTTTGTGTTGAAGACTTGACATTTCTGGTATGACAACTAACCTCGGCTGGCGGTAATGAAAAAGCCAAAACAACACTTCTGATTTGTGGATTCCCCTGATCTTCAATATAAATTGTTGATTTACTATATCATAGTGTATATTTACTATTTACAGATATTTTACACTGTTAGATCATACAGTGTGCTTGATTAACAGTATATTACTGTATTTATCTCTGTCTTTCGTAATGTACATGTTAATATTAGCCGTAAGCTGGGTATTTACATTGTAGATTGTGATTATCAGTGATAACGGACATTCGGCATTATCGAACCAGTGCTCACCCCTTTTAGTCCATTAATATCAGGGATGAGTGTATACCCTAATCCTTTCTAAATTTCTACTGCAAACAATGAGCTTTCTTTACAACTGATAACATAAGAACATAGAGAACATAAGAGGGTAGAGACTGCAGAAGTCCAGCATGACCTATACTAGGCAGCCCCTTTAATAGATAGTATTTATCCAACCCACCTGTCATCTTTATCCATACTCTCATCTAACCGTTTTTTAAAGCTACCTCTTGACTCTGTGCTCACTACATGTTTGTCCATCCTATTCTAGTCATTCACCACTCTGTTAGTGAACCAATGTCTACCTATGTCTGTCCTGAATCTAGGCTTATCTAACTTGTACCCATTGCTGTGTGTCCTGCCCTGGCTACTAATTTCTATCACCTGCTCAATGCTTCCTTTATTTATCCCTTTTACCCATTGGGTAAACTTCAATCATATCACCTCTTGCTCTCCTCTCTAGGGAGTGGAGATTGAGACGATTTAACCTATTTTTATAGGGTAAATTTCTCATCCCCTGAATCATTTTGGTCATTCTTCTCTGAACTGCCTCCAAGGACTCTATATCCTTCCTATAATATGGGCACCAAAATTGAACTGCATAATCTAGATGGGGTCTAACTAGTGCTAAATACAACCTCAGAATGACCTCTGGAGTCCTATCTGTCACACATCTGCCTATAAAACCCAACATTTTGTTGGCTCTATTTCTAGCTACGTGTCTTTCCTAAGGTGTTATTACTTAATGTATATTCTACAGGCCAATTTTCCTTACCGACGCTTATAATGGTACACTTGTTAACATTAAACTGCATTTTTCATTTCTCTGACCAATCCTGTAATCTATTTAAGTCCTCTTGTAGCCTCCTAGTATCCTATATATTCCTAATTGGTCTTCCTATTTTTGTGTCATCTGCAAATTTACTTATATTGCTGCTTATTCCTCCTTCTAAGTAATTTATGTAGATTACAAATAACAGTGGTCCTAAAACTGAACCCTGTGGAACACCACTAGTGACATTAGCCCATTCTGATTTCTTTCCATTTATCTGTACCCTCTGTTCCCTACTTGTAAACCATCCCCTGATCCCCACTCTAATACCTTCCCATCTATTCCATGAGCCATTCCATGAACCTTACCTATCAGTCTCCTATGGGGTACTCTATCGAAGGCTTTGCTAAAATCCAGAAAATTTATGTCATACCTGTCACCACTATCTAAGGTTTCATATACTTTCCTGTAGAAGGATAATAGGTTTGTCAGGCAGGACTTCCCCTTGCTAAACCCATGTTGACTGTGTTTAATTAGTTTATGGTTATCTAAGTGTTTCCTAATTGCCCTTGCTATGATAGCTTCTAACATCTTCCCTACTACTGATGTCAAATTTATTGGGTGGTAGTTATTACTTTCTACCTTATCCCCTTTTTTGAATATGGGAGCTACATTTGCCTGCCTCCATAACCTGGGAACTATTTCTGTATCTAACGAATTCCTGAATATCCTTGCTATGGGCTTATCTAGTTGTTCCCTACACTCTTCAGAATTCTCGGAAAAATATCGTCTGGTCCTGGCGTTTTAGTCTTCTTAAGTTTATCCATCTCTTTTCTAACCATTTCCCTACCTATGCATATGTCATTTAATTTATCAGCCTCTTGCCCCCCTAAAAATCTGTTCTGCCTCTAGCTCTCCATCTGGCTCCTCTTGTGTAAATAGATAGATAGATAGATAGATAGGAAGTAATTATTTAATTCCTTACTTATTTCCTCTTCTTTTTCTATCAAACTTCCATCCATTCCTTTAAGAGGTTATATTCCTTCCTTAGCTTTAGCCTTGTATAGCTAGTAAAAACCCTTCGGATCCTTCTGGGCATCCCTAGCTATTTTAACTTCATAATTCCTCTTTGCAGTTCTAATGTCTTTTTTAACTTTCCTAGCTAGTTCATTATACTGTCCTGTGAAGTGTGCTTCCCCCCTTTTAATTCTCCTATAAAGCCCTCTTTTTAATTCTATATCCCTCCTTATGTTGATGTTCATCCACTTTGGGTAATTTCTATTTGATCTTATCCTCCTCTTTGGTATGTATAGCTCCTGTGCCATCTGAATTTCCCTAACTATACCTTTGTACTGTCTCTCTACTTCATTTACTTGATCCTCCCCTCTGCCTACTCCTATTTCCTCCCAAATTACACTCTGTAGGTGAGTTCTAAGGCCCTGATAATTGGCTTTTCTAAAATCTGGCATTAAAACTATATTTTGAGCTTCTTTCCTCTTTGCATTTATCTTGAATCTAATTTCATTATGATCACTTTCATCAAATCTATCACCAATCTCTACCTGACTAACCAAGGTTTCACTATTCGTGAATACCAGATCCAAGATATTTCCTTGCTTTGTGGGTTCCCTAATGAGTTGATGGTAAAAGCCATCCTGTATTATATTTAAAAATTCCTCAGTGTTACCGTCTCCTGTCAACCTATTCCAGTCAATGCCTCTATAGTTGAAGTTCCCCATAATGCACACATTATTATACCTAGCTGCCCTTCCAATTTCCTGTATCAGTGGTGCACTAGCTACCTCATTGAAGTCCGGAGGCCTGTACATGATCCTGATAACTATTTTTCTCCCTCCCATGACAATGTCAACCCATAATGATTCTGCATTACTGACTGATTTTACTGTGGTATTTACATAGCTATTTAGAGTGTTCTTGACGTACAGTGCTACTCCTCCTCCCTTCCGACCTACCCTATCTCTGTGATAAAGAGTGTACCCATCTATTTCTACTTCGGGTAGGAAATGCTTGCCTGCTGTCTAACCAAGTCTCAGTGATACCTATAATATCTAATTCTTCTGTACATGCAATACCCCTAAGTGTTTCCATTTTATTTATAACACTCCTACTGTTTGCATAAAAAACACAAAGTCCCTGTACCTCCCTTGTCTCCTCTCTCTCCTCCATTTATATCTAGTTTCCCTGACTGTACTGCCTGACTACCCCCTCCAGACACTCACTAAGCTCCCACACTCCTCTCCTACTGAAGTGTATCCCATCCCTGGCATACAGTTCCTATTGTCCATAAAACCTGCTCCATTCGTCTACAAAGCCTACTCCACTCTCCCTGCACATCTTACTCAGCCTGTCGTTCAGGCTTGTGAAGGCCACACACCTCCCACCCTCAGCCTAGGAAGCACCCCTGACACAACACACCTCCTCCCACTCTCTTTCACCTCCCTCAACAGTTCCCTGTACCTCAGTAGCAACTCCTCAGACTTCACCCTTCCTATATCATTCACTCTGACGTGAACAACCACTACAGCCTCTTTCCCAGTCCCCATAACTATCTTCCCGTATCTCTCTACCACATCCCTCACTCCAGCCCCAGGGAGACAGCATGTCATATTCCTCTCCCTATCCTTGTCACAGAAGGTCCTATCAAGGTACCTAATCCTAGAGTCTCCCACTACCAACACTTCCTGTGACCTACCTAGCCTTTTCCTATCCTTCACCTTCCTGCCCCCCCTTGTCCTTCTTCACTACCTTTGCCTTGGGTGTCCTGTCCCCCTCCCCTCCCCCAACCTCAGTCACTAACTTATCCTCCTCCCTTTCCTGTGTGGCTAGCACGGTAAACCTCTTTCTATTTACTACTTCACTCACTGGAGGCCTTACCTTCCCCTTCCTTCCCCCAGTTACTATCCTCCATCTACCCTCCCCCTGCCCCAAGGTACCCTTGCCTGCCTCTGACCTGTCCTGTGACATGATACTCCCTTCTCCCCTGATCTCCAACATCTGCTGCCTCAACAACTTGTTCCTGTCTTGCCTCACCCCACAAGCTCCTGAGCTCTTTAATCTCCTCTTCTAGGGCTGCGTTCCTAGCTAACGCCTCACACAACCTACATTCCCTAGCTGTTCAATGCCTCTCCATACCACAGCCCTCTCACATGACTCCATGAGCCATGCCTGTTTCGTCCTCTCCCATGGGGATGACGATACTCTCCATTGCCTTGAGTTATCTTTCCTTAAACCACTCAGGTACACTAAAAACCTTCCCCCCACAATGAAAACAAACACACAGATACTTAATTTACACAGATGCTAAATTTACACAGATGCTAGCTACCCTGATCTGAGCAACCATACCGTATGCACTCTCCTCAAGGCCTACCTACATAGTTAAAAGTTTGTTACAATGGAACCTGCTCTCAACTGTTTTGCTGATTGCTCTGGCAGCCTTCTTGTGGTGGTAGGTAGGCATGCCTGGGCCAATCAAGGAGTCTATACCCATTCTGCTAGTGTTCCCATGCCTCCCACGTGGTATACAATGTGCCACTATTGTGTCTTTTTTGTGGTAGCACTTACATAATTGAGTTTTAACATTTTTATTATTATCTTTGCATTTAATAACTTCACGTTAGTTTAAAGTCGAGTAACCATAAATTCTTATTAAGGTATTGATGTTATGGTGAAAAATAAAAAAAAATTACAATCACAAAAGTTTTAATCCTAGCATAACTGAAAAACAGAAGAAAATCGTAGTTATCATTTTCCTGTTCATTTTGTTATGGATTTTGTGTATTGTAACAGTTATGTATTAATAGAGAATACATGTCAGAACATTTTAAGACCAGAACCAGTCAATAAATCAAACTAGTTACAGTGATTTTCTCTATTCCTTGTTTTGGATGCTTGGCAGGTTTTACCACCAAGCACCTCATATGTCATTATGTATCAAAAATTGTATATAATTTTTCTTTCTTTTTACAGTATCCCACAATGTGATGAAGAGAATTCTTGGTACTGGCCAGTTAATGACCCTGTACACGTCAACTTTTCTTCCTCAACTCAAGGAAACAGAAATCTATGAGATACCTGATCCTGTGTATCATGCTTCCATTGCCCAGGATGGTAAGCATAAACACATGAATCCTTATTTAGTACACACAGATGGCTCAAACTGTTATTTTTATTGTAGTGCTTTACGTACCATTTCCAATTATGAACAACGTAATATATGTTGCCTATTAGCATACATTTTCCTCTGTTTTTATTCAATTGAATATTTTTACTGTTTGTCTGATTCTCTCTCTCTCTCTCTCTCTCTCTCTCTCTCTCTCTCTCTCTCTCTCTCTCTCTCTCTCTCTCTCTCTTTCTTCTTTCTTTCTTTCTTTCTTTCTTTCTTTCTTTCTTTCTTTCTCTCTCTCACACACACGCACTTTATGTAGAAGGGAGGCAGCCAAGGCCAACAAAAATAAAACAAAAAGGCCCACTGTAGTGCTGGTCCCTGGAAAGTCCTGATTCAGTAGACAAAAGAATGGGATAAGTGTCTTGATACCTCTCTTTTGAAACAGTTCAAGTCATAGGCAGGGAGAGAGTTCCAGAGTTTACCAGAGAAAGGGATGAAAGACAGAGAATACTGGTTTACTCTTGCATTAGAGAGGTGGACAGAATAGGGGTGAGAGGAAGAGGCAAGTCTTGTGCAGCAAGGCCATGGGAGCAGGGGAGGCAAGCAGTCAGCGAGATCAGAAGAGCAGTTAGCATGAAAATAGCGGTAAAAGAGAGCAAGAGAGGCAACATTGCGGCGATGAGAAAGAGGCTAAAGATAGTCAGTCAGAGGAGAGGAGTTGATAAGACGAAAAGCTTTTGATTCCACCTTGTTCAATGAGCTGTATGAGTGGAGCCTCCCCAAACATGTGAAGCATACTCCATTCATGGGCAGATGAGGACACTGTATAGAGTTAGCAGTTGGGGAGCTGAGTAAAACTGGTGGAGATGGCTCAGAATACCTAACTTCATGGAAGCTGTTTTAGCTAGAGAGATGTGAAGTTTCCAGTTTAGATTAAAAGTAAAGGATAGACCAAGAATGTTTAATGTAGGAGAAGGGGACAGTTGAGTGTCATTGAAGAAGAGGGGATAATTATTTGGAAGGTTGTGACGAGTTGATAGGTGGAGGAATTGAGTTTTTGAGGCATTGAACAACACTAAATTTGCTTTGCAAATTTTTGAGAAATCAGAAGTTAGGCGTTCTGAGGCTTCCCCGTGTGAGCTGTGTACTTCCTGAAGGGTTGGTCGTCTATGGAAAGACGTGGAAAAATGCAAGGTGGTATCATCAGCATAGGAATGGATAGGGCAAGAAGTTTGGTTTAGAAGATCATTGATGAATAATAGGAAGAGTGGGTGATAGGACAGACCCTTGAAGAACACCGCTGTTGATAGATTTAAGGGAAGAACAGTGACCATTTACCACAGCAGCAATAGAACGATCAGAAAGGAAACTTGAGATGAAGTTGCAGAGAGAAGGATAGAAGCCATAGGAGGGTAGATTGGAAATTAAAGCTTTGTGCCAGACTCTATCAAAAGTTTTTGATATGTCTAGAGCTACAGCATAAGTTTCACCAAAATCTCTAAAAAAGGATGACCAAGACTCAGTAAGGGAAGCCAGAAGATCACCTGTAGAGCGGCCTTGATGGAAGCCATACTGGCAGTCAGACAGAAGATTGTGAAGTGATAGATGTTTAAGAATCTTCTTGTTGAGAATAGATTAAAAAACTTTAGATAAGCGGGAGATTAAAGCAATAGGACGGTAGTTTGAAGGATTAGAATGATCACCCTTTTTAGGAACAGGATGAATGTAGGCAAACCTCCAGCAAGAAGGAAAGGTAGATGTAGATAGACAGAGTTGAAAGAGTTTGACTAGGCAAGATGTAAGCACGGAGGCACAGTTCCAGAGAACATGGGAGGGACCCCATCAGGTCCATAATCTTTCTGAGGGATTAGGCAGAAGGAGGAACAAGCCCGGAATCGTCCAAGGTAGAGTTATTAGCAAAGGTTTGAGTGAAGAGTTCAGCGTTAGAGATGAGATGGCATTGGTGCCATCAGGTTGAACTAAAGGAGGGAAAGATGAAGACGTAAAGTTGTTGGAGATGTTCTTGGCTAGATGCCAGAAGTCTCGAGGTGAGTTATATCTGGAAAGATTTTGACACTTGCTATGAATGAAGGAGTTTTTGGCAAGTTGAAGAACAGACTTGGCATGATTCCGGGCAGAAATATAAAGCGCATTAGACTCAGGTGATGGTAGGCTCAAGTACCTTTTGTGGGCCACCTCCCTATCATGGATAGCACGAGAGCAAGCTGTGTTAAACCAGGGTTTGGAAGGTTTAGGTAGAGAAAAAGATTGAGGAATGTACGCCTCCATGCCAGACACTATCACCTCTGTTATGCGTTCAGCACACAGAGAAAGGTATCTGTCACGGAAGCAGTAATCATTCCAAGGAAAATCAGCATAATACCTCCTCAGGTCTCCCCAACTAGCAGAGGCAAAACGCCAGTGGCACCTCCTCTTTGGAGGATCCTGAGGAGGGATTGGAGAGATAGGACAAGATACAGATATGAGATTGTGATTGGAGGAACCCAATGGAGAAGAAAGGGTGACAGCATAAGCAGAAGGATTAGAGTTTTGGAAAAGGTCAAGAATGTTGGGCGTGTCTCCAAGATGGTCAGGAACACGAGTAGGGTATTGCACCAGCTGCTCTAGGTCATGTAGGATAGCAAAGTTATAGGCAAGTTCACCAGGATGGTCAGTGAAGGGAGAGGAAAGCCAAAGCTGGTGGTGAACATTGAAGTCTCCAAGAATGGAGATCTCCACAAAAGGAAAGAGAGTCAGAATGTGCTCCACTTTAGAAGTTAGGTAGTCAAAGAATTTTCTATAGTCATAGGAGTTAGGTGAGAGATGTACAGCACAGAAAAATTGATTTAGAGAGTGACTCTGAAGTCAAAGCCAGATGGTGGAAAACTCAGAAGATTCAAGAGCTTGGGCACAAGAGCAAGTTATGTCATTGTGGACATAGACACAACAACCAGCTTTGGAATGAAACTGAGGATAGCGAAAGTAGGAGGGAACAGAAAAGGAGTTACTGTCAGTTGCCTCAGACACCTGTGTTTCAGTGAGAAAAAGATGAGGTTTAGTGGAGGAGAGGTGGTGTTTTACAGATTGAAAATTAGATCGAAGACTGTGAATGTTGCAGAAGTTAATGGAGAAAAATGTGAGGGGGGTGTGTCAAGACACTTAGGGTCGATGCCAGAAGAGTAGTCCGACCTGGGGATATTTTTGGTCCCCTCCCTAGAAAGGGACCCCAAGGCTGGTGTAGGAGTCGCCATATTTAGTTCAAATTTTGAATGAAGGATGTGTGTGCATGTAGTTTTGCGAGGAGTAAGAGGTTGTCTTTAGAGGGCAGGCTGTGACTACCCCCTTGTGTTATGAGACACAAAGGGAAACGTCCAGGGGGTCACAACTGGTTTTGGTGATAAGTTCACTGCACCCCCTGATCCAGTGCTTTAGACCTCCCTGGGAGTAATTATCATTTCGGCAGGTGTCTACTGTCTCCTCCTGTGAAAAATTTTGCCCATCGTGGGGCATGAACCCACGACCCCGAGATTAAGAGTCTAGTGCTCTACCGACTGAGCTAGCCGGGCTGATATATATACAGTGGTACCTCTTGATTTGAACACTCTTTGACTTGAACACTTCTAATCCTAACACATTTGGCGAACAAATTTTGACCTCCAATCCGAACGCAACTTCTCAATTCGAACAAAAAAGAAAAAAAACGTGGCGGCCAATGCGCATTCCTACCAGTCGGCTGGTCTCGCTTGTATTTCTCCGCCGTGAACACTTCTGTCTCGTGAACGGCTTTCAAGTCACTCTGGCCCCTAGTTGCCGTGGTTTCTCTGGCCCCCAACCCTGATTACCTCCTACCTACCACCCCATTCAATGCAGCTTCTTCTCTGGTCACTGGCAAACTTGTTTACTAATGAAGATATATTGAACACTTTAAACAACCAATGAAGAATGAATTGTTAAACATCATTGTCATTTGCACAAACTACGATAATACAATAATTTGCAGTTTTGTACAATAATTTATACTTTTCTTGAAATAATTCCTGTTGGAAATGATGTTGTGAGAATATATTCTACTTGATAAGAAAGAGAGAGAGAGGGGAGGAGGAGGGAGAGAGGATGGTGAGTGACTGGAGGAGGGAGAGAGTGGGGGGAGGGGAGGCGGCCTACTCGGCCTGTTTGCGTATCGAATGGGAGATGATTAGGATGGAGGGAGGGGGAAGGGAGGAATACTATGTGATCTGTTCCTGTATTCAGTGCATGGGAGGGAGGCGGGGACCCGGGGGAAGGCTTGTCTAGTCTTCATTGGAACTCGGGAGTTTCACACCGAAGTAAATAAGTTTTTTGTTATGCCTTTTTTTTATTTATTGTATTTATTTTTTTTAATGCATTTCATGTCTGTGTTTACTTTGTACTCTCAAAATGCAAAGGATATCTACGAATTATGAGATGAGGGGAAAACAAGGTGCCAATTTGTTAAATCATGTTGCCAGTCTGTTGGGTCAGGATGAATTTTGTTTTTTCCCATTACCTCTTAACAATGGCTATTGTGTTTTTAGGTATTGCGGCCATGTTAAGGGACCAATTTCTTGCAATAGCTGGGATTGAGTGTAGTACTTTTTTTATTTTTTATTTTTTTTTTAGTTAAAATCAACTGGAACGGATTAAATGTTTTTACATTATTTTCAATGGTAAAAATTGCTTCCTAATTCGAATTTTCCCAATTCGAACAGTGTAAAGGAATGAATTAAGTTCGAATCAAGAGGTACCACTGTATATATATATATATATATATATATATATATATATATATATATATATATATATATATATATATACAGGGTGCGGCAGCATAAGTTCCTTTTTTCAAAAGGCAATAAAACAAGATTTATAAATTATATAAGTTTTATTTTTGTTTCATAATGATAGTACATATTTAAATTTTTGTTTTACACAGTTTTGAAAATCATATCAGGTAGGTGACGTCCCCCATTGTGAAATCACGTTCGGAGAGTTCCTGCACAATCGCCATCTTGCAAGGATGGAAATGCAGGTCATCGTGAAGTATTCGTCTCACTGAACGATCGGAAAGCCCAAGGGCAGAAGCATGTCTTCGCGCAGAACGTCGTGGGGATTGCAACATTGAAGCTCTCACTGCCTCAATGTTCTCAGGTGATCTGATGGGCCGAGGTACTCCAGTTCTTCGTCGTGTCAAACTCCCGGTTTGCCTGAACGTATTGACCCAAGTAACAATTGATTTCCGGTCTGGAACAGGGCATCTCGGGGCTATATTGAAACGATTTTGAAAGGCACGCTGGGTTGCAATCACAGACCGTCGATTCGAAAAGTAGGCTTCGACGGCAAACGCACGTTCCTCATTACTCCAACGCATGATTGCGACTGAAAAGAAAGAAAAGAAAACTTTAGAACCTCGTCTCTAGAATGAAACCACGCCCACCCTGCTACTACTTCAACAGCCTGATTGCCATGCAATATAAAAAAGGAAGTTATGTTGCCACACCTTGTATATATATATATATATATATATATATATATATATATATATATATATATATATATATATATATATAAACACACACACACACACATGTAAATATATCCCCCCCTGTACGTGCCGCTGCGTCTGTCTGTCTACTCCCTCCAATGTCTATCCTTGTACCCCACTTCTCTACTGACACTTACCGTAGCTACATGTTTCTCTGCCTGTGTTTCTTTACCTGTTGGTATTAGTTTTTCATTTCGTCCACTGCATCTACTTCTCCTCCATCCTTGGCTGTGAGTGATGGCTTTACTGACGGGTTGAGTCATTCGCCGGATAATGTTGTGATGGCCGAATCTTCCCAGTTGTTCCTCCAGTCAGCTATTGTGGAACCTCCAAGTGGACACGTGCCCAACTGGATTGCAACAGGGTCCTGCCTAGCATCTCCCATGACCCCCATTCTGTACGTATTACATTCTGCGGTTTCTGTACTGATGCTTTGAGATGTGAGGAGTGTGCAGGCTGGGATGTTTTAGTGGAAGGAGCCAGATCTTACCAGTTTAAATAAGCACGGCTCCATTCTTGTTATGTCTGTTCTAAACCGCAGGGGGCGCTATTGCTTCTGGGAATCTTCAATATCTGTTGAGGTTGTCATGGAGCCAGGCGCATGTGTACTTGCTCTCCTTGGTTGATTCTGTTGTCCCACAGGATTCAGCCTCCTAGGCTGGCCACGCACTCCTACTGGAGGGCCAGCTTGCCACTCTGTTAGTGGAAGGCTCTCTGCTACAGTCTATGCTTTCAGATATGATTTCTTCTTAAGTGACTGCATGCCTCTGGCTTCCTTTCCAGCTAGTTTGTTGTCTCAGGCAGAGCATCTGGCTAGTTCTAAACCAACCTCCCCAAAGTCTGCAGCACCCAGTAGAGTGCAAAAGGCACTCCCTGCTGAGGGGACATGGGGAGGTAGCCTGGGATATGAAACATCGAGGGTTCGGTTGGGTAAGCATACCACATTTGTGGATGCCCCATCATTCCCGAAATAGTCCCAAACTAAGGTGGAGGGAGACATGCGGTTGGTTTCTCCACCACTCTCCCTGGCTTGGGACCCAGATGTGATTTTAGCAAGGGTGCTTGACCTGTTTGCCCATCCTGGACCCTTGGTTGAGGGTCGGACTGCTTGTGACGTCAAGGAGCATCAAGCGCCTCCAGTCACTCTGTCCACGGGAGTTGGGGTGCATGATGCTATGCAGTGTCACCCCTCTCCTTTGTCCATGTCATCCGAGGAGTTGGACACGATGGTTTCCCCCTCGGCTGTGCATCATCATCACCACCACTCAACACCACACTTGATGCTTCACAGCATCAAGGTTTGCTCTTTCGTAGACCGGGGTCAGTGCATGGCCAACACACAACCCTCCCACCACCCTTACCTTTTGTCTCTGGTCCCTCCACATCTCAGGATGGGGACAGGGACTATGTGGGTGGAGATGGGGAGGTTGATTTCTCAGATGCCAGATCCTTCCCCTACTTTCACAGCCATGATGGACTTCATTTATGAGACATTTCCAGAAGCTCATGGTTCGGCTCCTGAAGACTCTGCTCCCCTTCTGGGCATGCAGCGTGGGGAGGTTCCTGCCACCACTCCTTCTCTGAGGTAAGCACAGCCCATTGATTTCATGATGTCACAACCCTCTGAGGCCTTGGCCCTTGCCAACGAGTCCACCAAGCCTCATTGGCCAAGTATCCAGCCCAATGGTACAGTTAGTCCTCTTTAAATGGTACATATGTGTTCCTGAAACCTTACCGCAAATAGAAATTACTATGTACCGAACCCATTATACCATGTAATAATAGGATATGTGTTCCAGCATGTCGAAAGTCACCCCTACAGACATGAAAATATATGAAAATAATCACATAAAAAATGTAAAGTACCGTCCAAAAGAAATAAACCAAAAATGTTTTTATTTACCTTTCACTCGCCATGTTTTCTATCAGATGATGTCCCTCCCAAGGCTAAGGGGCAGTAGGGATCTCAGCCCTTACTCATCTTCCACTGAGTGGGCAGACAAAGATGAGGGTGTTGTAATAATAATATCCACAAAAAACACATCATTAGGATTTCACTTCTGTTCAGTGGGAAACTGTGGAAGAGACTGATTGTTGTGGTGGCTTCACTGCGTGGTGGTGCTATGGTACGGTGTAAACAAAACACAAGCGGATACTGTATCTGTGAATTTTTCTTACTGTAAAAAGAATCGAGAGTAGTAACCCGAATACTGTAAGTGTGAATTGACCAGATAAAGAATTACCATATAAGGAGGACTCACTGTACTACAGATGCTACCGGACTAGTAGTGATGAGGGTAGAGGTCGTCCTGCTAAAGTGAATCCGGAATTGCTTCTTTACCTTAGTGTACTCTCTGAACTGCGCATCTCTATTCCGCAAGGGGAGATGGTGTGTCTGGAGGAGGCCCTTCTCTCTCCTCTTGGGACACAGAACTTCCTGTTCTGGCCTATGGGTACTTTTGTCACCCTCATGTTGGATAGTGCTGGATTTTCCACATGGGGCCCTATGTTACAGCAACTTGTACTGAGTATTCAGTGGGCTATGGTGGACCAAGCTAGGGTTACGGCCTTTGCCCTCGCCAACAAGAGGGCAGGGAGAAGGGAGTCTTATCTCTCATATTTTCTTCATCTCTTCACTTCAGTTTTGAAGGCTCAGCTCCACTGGTCGGATGTGGGCTCAGACCTTCTGTTTGACTCTGAAAGCATGGACAAGAACATTGGTCAAGCGCAACAGGTTGCTTTGGTGTCGTTCACTGAGGCTGTGGCCAAGGCTCTCATTAAACAGAAGTATGAATAAGGAACACCACTTGTGGAGAAACGTCTATGCCCTTCTACTTTTGCTGATGCCCACTCACGTCCTGGTCCCTCTCAGCAACGGTTCACCGCTCTGCGCTCTCACTCTCGCCATTCTCTTGATGTTAGTTGTCCCTCTTCGAGGCAGTCTAAGATCAAGGCATTTTGGAAGGGACTCCTTCACCTACTTTGATGATTGGGAGTTGCCTTGCTTGGCATCTGACCAAATGGGAGGATATGGGAGTAGAAACTTCGGTTCTTCAAGTCCTCTGTGATGGGTACAAGATCCCTTTTCACTCCTTTCCCCAGTTGTCCAGTGTCCTTGGCACTTGGCCTCATACTCGACAGATTTCAAGCAAGGCAGAACTCAGACAGCAGAAGTTACAGCTTTCTTGGACAAGGATGTAGTGGAAGAAGCTCCTCAGACACCTGGGTTCTGCAGTTGGCTTTTTGTGGTTCCCAAGGTGATAGGGGTATTTAGTCTGGTCATCAACCTGTCTTTCCTCAACCTCCATGCCATTGCAACAAAGTTCTGCATGGAAACGGTCCAGACAGTGCTGGCAGCTGTCCGCTGGTACGACTGGATGGTGTTGGTCAACCTGAAGGACGTGTATCTCCAGGTTCCTGTATATCCTCTGAGCCTTTGGTTTCTTTGTTTCTGCTGGGAGGGCCATGCGCTCCAGTTCAGGGCCCTGTGCTTAGACCTGTCCACAGCTCCTTAGGTGTTCCCCAGGATCATGGCTCCTGTTTCAGCGGAGTTGCACAAGTAGGGGATCCAGCTCCTCCAATATCTAGACAATTGGCTTCTGGTGTTGTCTTACCAAGAGGCCCTCGACTCAACTAAGATCCTGCTACAGCTATGTGACCAGCTGTGAATCCGCATCAACTTTGACAAGTCGTGCCTATGACCAGGTCAGGAGATGGTCTTCCTGGGAGTCAACTTTCTGACTCCTCTTTTGGAGGCTTTCTCGACGCGGACTCAGCTAGACAACCTTCTCTATCATCTCTGAGTTTTCTTGGATTCACCACACCCGACTGTCAAGGGGTGGCTAACTTTCCTGGGTCACATGGTGTCCCTTATTCACTTGGTCCCTGGGGCTCAGCTGCAGATGTGGTCTGCAGTTTTGCCTTTGGTCTCAGTGGTCCAGCTCTATACAGAATAAGTCGGTGTGGATCGCCTGGACTCTCAACAACCTCATGAACCTACAGTGGTGGATGTTGGAGTCCAATCTTCTTGTCAGCAGGGATCTCCAGGATGTGTCTCCGGATTTCCTGCCGTACATGAATGCCTCCACTTATGGTTGAGGCTGCACCCTCCTTCATCACACTGCGGGTGGCATGTGGTCTGAGGAAGAGTCTGTTCTCCACATCAATCTCCCAGAGCTGCGGGCAGTTTGGCTCTCCTTCATTTCCAACATCTTCTGCAGGGCAAGACGGTGGGAGTGTTTGCAGACAACACCACAGCTCTGGCATACTTTTCTCACCAGGGGGACACTCATTCTTCAGCTCTCAATGACAAAGCTCAGTGGATGCTGTGTTGGGCGGAGAGCAGATCTATTTCTCTCTGGCCTCAATTCATCAGTAGGTCATGCAACGTGGTGGTGGATTCTATCAGCTGGAGGTCTCAGGTCCTATCCACAGAGTGGACCCTCCACCACAAGGTCTGTTGGGCCCTGTTGTGGCTATGGGGTATGCCCCTCTCTTTGCCACCAGCCAGAACTGCAGGCTTCGTGCATTTGCCTCTTCATTCCCAGATCTCATGTCCATTGCGATGGATGCCTTCCTGTTCTGGGATCACATGGAGCTCTACGCCTTCACCCCGTTTCCAGTGATCAGGCATCTCTTTTCCAAGCTCTAGCAATCACAAGGGATGTCAGTCATCCTAATTGCTCCATTTTGGCCAAACAAGGAGTGGTTCCCAGACCTACTGCAAGTGACTGTCAACACTCCTCGCCTTCTACTGATGCTCCCAGACCTCCTGCAGTAACCACACTTTCATTGCTTCCAAAACTGTCTCCATGCTTTTCAACTGACTGCATGGAAACTATCTAGCTACTCCTCCGCTCTCAGGGCTATTCCCGGAGAGTTGTGACGTTCCTGATGCGATCTCGGTGGCGTTCAACGATTGTGAAATATCAATACAAGTGGAGATGTTACAGCCTATGGTGCTGCAAGGAGGGTCACACTGTGTTGATACCTTCCAGTCAAAAGTTTGTGGCTTTCCTTTTACATTTGCACCAAGGCTGTCACCTCTCTCTCTTTGTGATCAAAGGCTATACGGCTATGCTTAACAGTGTCTTCCGTCTGAAAGGGTTCGACCTTTCTACTGACCAGGTCTTGCAGGTGGTCATTCACACCTGTGGTCAGCGAGTCCACAGCACCACAACCAGGGTGCCCCCTTGGTATGTGGATGTGGATGTGGATGTGGATGCTACATCATCTTGTTAGCACACCTTTTGAACTGTTGAACCAATCCTCTCTGACTCTTGACCCAGAAGATTCTTTTCCTTGTTTCTGTGGTGACACCCTCAGGAGTTTGTGTTACCAAGTCTTTTGCATGCCATCGGCTCAGATGATAGTGAATGGCTCCTCTGTCCTGTTTGGGCTCTTCAATGGTACCTTCACAAGACACTTTCCTTTCGTTCTGGGACCCCACACGCCCTCTCTCCAAGGCAGCCATCTCATATTTCCTCTGGCAGTTAGCGGTGGGTTGCTGGAGGACGCAACCAGTCTTCACCACTCACTATCTCAGCTCAGTCCATAAGGTCCAGGACTGTGTCTTTTCCCTGGGACCCGTAGTGACTGCTGGCAGCATTATTCCTTGATTCCTGCTGCTTTGTGCATCACACTCCTCCCCTCTCAGTCAGCTCATGGTACAAGGCACAGGTTCCTTCTACACACACTTCTGCCCTTCTTCCCCGTGCATTATTTCTCTTCCGAGTTATTTGTTGAGGTCTTAGAGAAGTGGGGTACAAGGGTACATTGGAGGGAGTAGACAGACAGATGCAGCGGCAAGCACAAAGGGGGTTTGATTTTACATACTGACAAACAAAAGGAGACAATGTGTTCATTGCCTATAGTAGAAGGAACTGGTAAGTGAAAAATACATTTTTGACATAATAATGTTATGTATAAAATTTGTTGGCTCCAATGCAGGATGAGCTTCTGTCTCTAAGGATGTTTACTATGTTGATGACACAGTGTCTTGTTTACATTGGCTCACCACCCACACGATAATTGATGAAGTACATGAGACTTACTGTAGGTCAGTTGAAATGTGCTTAGAATTTTACAAAGCAAGTCACGTCTGCTAGAAGGTGGCATTCACATGAGGTACACTGTGCTGCCACACACAACCAGACTTTAAAGAGTACGATCACCCACATGAAAGTTAACTCCTCATTTCTTATCACATAGCGTTGAATCATTAGATGCTGGTTAGCATAGGGAGGGAGTGGAGGGCATGTGAATACCCCTTAATAGCAGAGGTGTTTTTTTTTGTAAAATTCAAAGCACATTTCAACTGACCTTTGGTAAGTCTCATGTAGTTCATCAATTTTACTTTAGCAAATCACTTCTCTGCTAGAGGGTACATTCCCATGAGATTTTGAAGCCATGTGGGTATTGTACTTAAACATTTAAGAAGTATGTATTTATGTGAAGAAATTGAGAAATACAACCAAATGCCAAACTTCATTATAATGAATAAATTTTAAAAACAATAAGGATGACACTCATTTTTGTACAGGTTCACTGATTATACTAGTACAGCTTCTTGAAATATGTTGCATTCCGAAACAATTTCTTTTTCATAATATTTCGTGAGGATAATTTCTCTTGACCACCCAGCCTTTTCCATGATATGTGTGACTGGTGCAGTCATGGTCTTTTCATGCTGCAGCAAGTCGAACATTGTCAGCCGAATACTTCACAATTTTTACTCCTGACATATGAAGCACTTTTCTGATCCATCCTGCAATAGTGCCTTTTGCCACATTTTTGTGTAGCTTAATAAAGCTAAGAAGTAACTTCTCATACTGATTCTCAACACTTCTGAATTTTCAGTTCTTGGAAGATACGTTTTCAGTGTTTCACACACACACAAACTGTTATCCTTAATGTAAACTTTAAAGGTCACAACTCATACACAGCATTTTGGCCTTCTGTGTTTAAAGTTTCCACATAACGAATAGAATATAGAATCTTTCCTGATATTAATGTCCTCCAACAGTAATCAATGTAAAGTTTGTATTTTAACAGCTTGTGTGAATGCCATTAGCATCACTAGTTTTAGAGTAATTTCCTTAAGAGAAAATGAGCATAATGATTCCAAATTCTGCAACTGCTGGAGCACCAATGGAACGTCCCAGGTTTCCGCATCCCTTGGTGCTGATGGCCTCAAGGTAAAAACACTTCTCAAAAAACTTTTAACAAGAATATGGTTCCCGCTCTGCATCCTTTCACAAGTATCCAACAAGGCTCTTCTCACAAGGCTCCTCTCACAGTATTAACAGAATCATAGTCCACATCTCTGCAGTTTGAAATTCCTGTAGGTATCAGGCGCAGTTCCTTGACAAGCAATGTGAGCAGAGTCTCCATCCATGGTTGGGATGGCCGCAATGGCACAATCAACCACCCCTTTGCCATTACTGCTTGTATTTTCCAAAGGCATCTAGGAATCAGAGTGAAAGGGGGAAAGCATAATCAATTCAAACTGTGACAAATGAAATGAAAAAGCATCAAAGTGTTCAGCCCCCAGGTCAGGTTTCCATGAACAAAAACAAGGCACCTGCTTATTTAATCTGGAAGCAAATAGATCTATGTTAGGGACTCCAAATTCCTCACAAAGCTCTTTTAAAATGTCCTCATTTAACTTCCATTCATGGATATCAGTGAACTTACAAGATGCAGCATCCACCAGGAGGTTAACTTTACCTGATACATGGGAACATATAGTCCAGACATCATTAAGTTTTACACCTATCTCAAATTTCGAGGCAGATGTCATTTCACAGTACTTCGGCCTCTCTACCGCCCCACAGGTCTTTACTCGAATAATGGCTCCCGTCTCTGCAGAATTCCATCACCTAGGCTTCTGCATCCTCAGATACCTGGACGATTGGTTAATCCAGGGGTCAGCAACCTATGGCACGCATGCCAAACTTGGCACGCTGAGTGCTTGCTTATGGCACGACACGTGATTCGAGGGAGCAATGAAAAAAAAATAATGAGAGAGAGAGAGAGAGAGAGAGACTGTATTTGCATCCTTACTTTTATCTCAGTTAAAATTTCCGTATGATTCAGAATAATTCTTTCCTACAATACACAGAATTAAAACGAAAATGTATCGTACCCGCGACGAGGAGTATGGTCGGTACGTGGACACGACGAAATGTAGACGCGAATGAGACCCGTAGGTCCCAGCTGCTCGCAATGGTCACACTCACACCGCGCTGCGGCGGCCGCAACGCTGCCGTTTCGGTTACTGTTTAGCCGCCGTGCGCGAGTGATATTCTTTCTAGTTAATCTTCAACCCCCATTGCAACAGGCATACAGCGAACCATTCTGGGGGTTGTGATAAGCTCAATGTTCAGATATTAGCCTGAAATTACAACTTTGGCCAAAGGGAAGCATTAATATAGTGAGTATTAATTAAATATATGAAATGTTTTTACGAGGAATGCTATAGCATTTAATAATGATGCAAAAAAATGTTACACTTAGGTGATTCATGTGCAGGAAAATGTTTTATTTTTATTACAATGGTCACTGTATGCTTATGATTTTGATTTCCATAGGCTATGGTCGCTATATGGTGCTGAAAAAATTACACATGGCACGCAAGGTAGTAACAAAGATGGTATTTATTATCAACTGGCACACTTTGCTCAGAAGGTTGCCGACCCCTGGGTTCATCCTTGCTTCGTCAACAGAGGAGACTTGAAGAGCCATGGCCTGTCTCATCGACCTCTGTTCTCTTTGGGGGATTCGCATAAACTGGGAAAAGTCCTCCCTGACACCAGAACAAGACAAGACCTTCCTTGGGATGACAATTCAATCCCCTCTTTTCAAAGTTTTCCCAATGCAGGGGAGGATACAAAACCTCCAGGATACCATCCACTCCTGGATGGGACTTGTCAGGCACTTGTCCTTCCTCATTCGTCTAGTTCTAGGATCAAGGAGGAGGATGTGTCTGCTTCAGATACAGCTGAACCAGCAGTGTAACAGACGCTTGATGGCAGATGACCATCCAATCAGCTGGGACCCCAACAGTCGTTGGGACCTGTAGTGGTGGCTGAAGGACCAGAACCTGGAGCAGGGTCAACCCCTTCAATTGGCTGTCCCGGATCTCTTTCTATACATGGATGCCTCAAACGTAGGATGGGATGCATCTCTTCTCCAGGACTCAGTGAGTGGCCTCTGGGACATCCAAGAGAGGTCTCTACACATCAACGTCTTAGAACTCAGGGCGATATGCCTGGGGCTACATTATTTTGCAGAGGTTTTGAGGGATTCCGTTGCTGTTTTTTCAGACACCACGACACTTGCATACCTCAGCAGGGAAGTAGGTACCCATTCGACACTACTCAAGAAGGAGGCATGGGAGATTCTAGACTGGGCAGAGACTCATTCGGTGCAAATTCTAACCCAGTTTGTAAGGGGATCAGACAACGTGGTTGCAGACTGTCTGAGCAGATAGCATCAGAGTGGATATTGCACCAGTTGTGGCAGGTATAGGGCTACCTGACAGTGGATCTCCTTACTACTCACCTGAACTGCAGGATCATGAACTTTGTGTCTCCATTTCAGGATCTCGAAGCGATTGCCAAAGATGCCTTCCTTTACAATTGGGACTACCAGGATCTGTATGCCTTCCCTCCACCTCCTCTCATCAGGAAGTGATCAACGCGCTTCGGGCCTCCAGGAACACAAAACTCATTCTGATAGCTCCATTCTGGCCAAAGAATGAGTGGTTTCCAAACCTGTTGCAGTCATCAATGGAGCCACCATGATGCCTTCTGTTGTGAAAGGACCTCCTAAAGCAACCACACACCCACAGGTTCCACCTCAGTCTCCACAGGCTTCAGCTGATAGGGTGGAGACTGTCCAGCAATACTTAAGATACAGAGGCTTCTCCTCTAGGGTTGCCCTGTTCTTGGCACACGGCAAACGACCATCCACTTCTCTAAACTATCAGCACAAAATGGTGGAGGGACAACGGGCACACCATCTCCAACCCCATGGTCCAGAAAGTTGCTGATTTTCTTGTCCATCTGAGACAAGTTTGTCATCTTTCAACTTCGGCAATCAAGGGCTACAAGGCCATGCTGAACAGCGTTTTTGCTGTCAGAGGATTAGACCTCAACGAGGACCAGGTGTTGAAGGATATTATGAAGACGTGCTCTTCACAGCCCTGCAGACCTGACAGGGACCATAGGCCTTCCTGGAATTTGGATATGTTGCTTCGCTTTTTAACCAAGGCTCCCTTTGAACCGCTTAGGCTCTTCTCCACAAGAGACCTGACCAGGAAGACCCTCTTTCTGCTCACTCTAGCTACAGTGCAGAGGGTGGGGGAGATCCATGCTCTCTCACACAGAACTAGCTGCCAGGGGTAGGATCTGGTTTCTTACCTTCCTGAGTTTATTGCTAAAACTGATACGGAAGCTCACAGGACACCTTAGGAATTCCGGATTAAAAGTCTTGCTACCATAGTCGGTGAGCAGGATGAGGAGAGACTTTAATGCCCTGTTAGGGCACTAAGTCACTACCTGCACAGAACAGCTTCAGACACAAGGCCCAGAAATCTGTTCCTCGCTAATAAGTGTCCTTCCTGAATAATGTCAAAGGTGGCGATCTCCTTCCTCCGGGATACCATCAAATCAGCCCATGATGCGATCCCTGACTCTACCTTCCCCGAGATTATGATGCGAGCCCATGACATCCGTAGCATCGCTGCCTCCATGCTTATGTGGAAAAACTGCTCCATTACTTCTATCTTGAAAGCAGCCCACTGGAAGATGCTTTCAGTTTTTGCTGACCGCTATCTCTGAGACATAGTAAAGAGGGAGGGAGATGTCTTCTCCTTGGAGCCAGTTGTTGCAGCTGGACACATTATAGACTGATGGCTGCTTTAGACCTACACCCCCCAGGAGGAACACTCAGGTTGCTTTCCCTGGAGTCGCTTTATTATCAGACACATGCCAACAGGCTGGTAGGGGTGGTCAATTGCCGGGTATGCGCGTCCTTCTCAGACTCTCGCTGTGAGGCAGAGAAATGAGCTCTCTTGTAGGCCACTCACCACTGGTCACTTAGGGCTCTGTAATTCTTGAGACACGAGGATCATGGAGGACTACCATTCCCTAGCTGCAACCTCCAACATCCTCTCTGTATTCAACCTCTACCAAAGGTTGGTGTCTTAAAATTGACAGTTTTTCACCCTATCCGCCTGCCAGGTCATGTTAACTCCTGCCTCCTTAAATTTTGGAGTCTGCTATTTTTTGTATGAAAAACCGCTCTCTGTGATAGTAATGTAATTTTTAGAAATAAAATTAATTTCTTCAACTACTGGTTTTTCATACAAAAACAAATGATCTCCTGTCCTCCCTTCAGTCTAGTTCAATAAGCATGAGAATTAACTGAGGCAGTGCGCTGCCTGGGCACCAGCTGTATACCAGTGTGTTGTCCAGGATGCGCAGGGCACTGCACTGGCAGGCGTAGCATTAAAGTGGGGACATTTTCAAAGAGCTTTGTGAGAAAATTGGAGTCCCTAGTATAGATATATTTGCTTCCAGATTAGATAAGCAGGTGCCTCATTTTTGTTCATGGAAACCTGACCTGGAGGCTGAACACTTTGATGTTTTTACGATTCATTGTCACAGTTTGAACTGAATTATGCTTTACTCCTTTTGCTATGATTGCTTGATGCTTTAGGAAAATACAAGCAGTAATGGTAAAGGGGTGGTTGATTGTGCCATTATGGCCATCCCAACCATGGATGGGAACTTTGCTCACGTTGTATGTCAAGGAACCACACCTGATACCAAGAAGGAATACGTATTGTATCAGCCATCAGCAGAGGAGGAACACCCCATCCTGAAACACACAAGATTGATAGCATGTCTCTAGTCTGGCAGCAGCTGCGAGACAAAAGCATTTCAAACAGCAGAGGTATGGGCTTTGATTTTGTTAATACTGAGAGAGGAGCGTTTTCCTTGCTGGGGATAGTTGTGGAAGGATACAGAGCAGGAAACTATCTTCTTGTTAACAGTTTTTTGAGAGGTGTTTTCACCTTGAGGCCATCAGCACCCTGATATGCAGAAACTTGGGACGTTCAGCTGGTGATCCAGCAGTTGCAGAATTTAGAACCATTATGCTCATTTTCTCTTAAGGACATTACTCTAAAACTAGTGATGCTAATGGCACTCACACAAGCTGCTAGAGTACAAACTTTACATTTGTTAATATCAGGAAGGATTCTATTTCTGTTTCGTTATATAGAAACTTAAATCACTGTAGGCCAAAATTCAATGTGTGAGTTGTGACCTTTAAAGTGAACAATAAGGATAGCAGTTTATATGTGTGTGAAATTTTGAAAACCTATCTTACAAGAACAGGAAAATTCAAAAGCGTTGAGTATCAGAATGAGAAGTTATTCATTAACTTTATTGAGCCACATAAAAACTTGACAAATGATACTACTGTGAGATGAATCAGAACAGTGCTTTATATGTCAGGGGTGAATGTTGCAAAGTATTCAGCTAGCAGTGTTCGACCTGTTGCAGCATCAAAAGACAAGGCTGAGGCTTTACCAATCACACACATCATGGCAATGGCTGGGTGGTCAAGAGAAACTACCTTTGCCAAATATTATGATAATGAAATAATTTTGAAATATGACATTTCAAGAAGCTGTACTAGAATAATCAGTGAACCTGTACAAAGATGAGTCATCTGTATTGTTTTATTGTTTTTAAAATTTTCTCATTATACTGAAATTTGGCTTTTGCATGGGAATGTGTCCTTTAGCAGAGAAGTGATTGATGATGTAAAATTGATGAAGTACAAGAGACTGTAGGTCAGTTGAAATGTGCTTCAAATTTTATGAAGCAAATTACCTCTGCTAGAAAGGGGTTTTCACATGTCCTTTATTCCCTTTATCTCCTACCAGCATCTAATGATTCAGCATTAACTGATAAAAAATTATGAATTAACTTTCATGTGTGTGATCGTACTCTTTGAAGTCTGGCATCGTGTGAATGCCCCCTTTTTAGCTGAGGTGTGTGATTTGCCTTGTAAAATTTGAAGCACATTTCAACTGACCTAAGGTAAGTCTCATGCACTTTATCAATTTTGGATATAAACCAAATTTCCTGGCTTAACTATTTGTTAAATGCATACAGATTAATAACCAAGCATTGGATATAACAAATTCGATGGTTTTAATGACCATTGGGTCTAAGGAACTTTTTTTTGTTAATGAACGACTCCCCCCTCCCTTTATAGTTTGTAATATCAAAGGTTTACTATAAATGTGATTTTACTTGCAAGAAAAGATAGTTTCACCTACTGGACTGAAATAAGCAATATTCTGTGAATACTCCTTAGATTTAATTATGCATCACTGGTGTCACAAAAGCCAAGTAAGTGCAATTTGTTTTCCACAGAGTACCAGCCAGTGTTGATTGGTTTGAGAAAGGGCAGTGTGCTGACCCGCCACAATTTAGATACTGGAAGAGTCTATGATATGGTGAACCTTGGACCTTCACCCACCAACACTCTTGCTATCAACTATGTGGCAGATTTACTAATCATCAAATCTCCAAGATTGTTTCCTGCTGGCCAATCAGGACATTTCTTCAGGTTCCATGTGTTCAAGCTTCATCCATTCAAGTACCTTACTACCTTTGATATAGAGAGTGGAGTCTTTCCAAGTGAGTTGTTTTTATAAACAGGATTTTTATGTTTACTCTTGGTCTTTGTACAGATACCTCTTGTTTTGCATTCATTGGCTTTACGCCTTTTTCAATTTAGGCAAGGTCCGAAATTCTGAAAAAGCACACACACACATGCATACAGTACATTATATATATATATATGTACACTCAACCCCCATCTATCATGAGAAATTGGTCCCTTAACATCATCTCAATAGCTAAAAACACAATAGCAATTGTTTAGAAGTATTTGGAAAAATATAATTGGTCCTGGCCCACCAGAGTGGTGACATGATTTAACATAATGGCACCTTGTTTTCCCCTCATCTCATCATAATTCATAAATATCGTTTACATTTTGATAGTATAAAGTAAACACAAATATGAAATGCATAAAAAACAATATAAAATAAACACAGATATGAAGTGCATAAAAAACAGTATAAAGTAAACACAGATATGAAATGCATAAAAAAACCAAACATAACAAAAGACTTATTTACTTCTGTGTGAAACTCCTGAGTCTGATGAAGACTAAACAGACCTGCCCCAGGTCCCCGCCTCCCTCTCATGCACTAAATACAGGAACAGATCGCGTAGTATTCGACATCTCCCCCTCACATCATCCCTATTGACTCCCATTCGATACACGAACATACCGAGTAGGCCGCTTCCCCTCACCACTCCATCCCTCCTCCAGCCACTCACCATCATCTCTCCCTCCTCCCCCCCCTCATTTTTTTTTTATTAGGTTGAATTTATTCTTGCAACATCATTTCCAAAAGGAATTATTTCAAGAAAAGTATAAATTATTGTACAAAACTGCAAATTTTTGTATTATTGTACACAATTTTTCATCTTACAATGTGCTAAATTATTGTATTTGTACGATAATTATCATACGTGTGGGAACCATGGGTGGCAGAGGAGGGAGTAGCAAGAGTGTGGTGTCCAATCACAGCAAAATATGTTATTCAAATTCAGCCAATCAGCAATTGAGTCTGGCCAAGTAGTATGACATAGCCATCTGGATAGGCTTGCTCACTTGGTACATTCCATTGTGACCCAAGATTTGGCCATGAAGAGAGTGGCGGCAAAATTTGTGCTGAAGCTCCTGATGGCGGAGCAAAAGCAATTTTATGTTGAAGCCTCACAGGACATGTTGGACTCCACAAACAGTGACCCCAACGTCATGAACACCATAATCACTGGTGGCGAGTCATGGGTGTACGGGTACGACCCAGAAACCAAATCATAGTCATCAGAGTGGAAGCATTCCATGTCACCAAGGCCAAAGAAGGCCCGCTAAGTGTGCAACAACGTCAAAGTGATGCTGATTGTTTTCTTTGACTTACGCAGTGTGGTATGCACCACAGGGTCAAACAATTACCAAAGAGTACTACAGGGATGTTCTCTGTTGCCTATGTGATGCTGTGCAGCACAAGAGACTGGAGTTGTGGTCAACAGGAAATTGGCGCCTCCTTCACGACAATGCTCCACCACATTCCTCGCACTTGATTCAGACTTTTTGATGAAAAACCAGTCTCCTCTGGTTCAACAGTCTCCTTACTCTCTTGATATGGCCCCTTGCAACTTCTGGCTGTTCCCCAAACTCAAGAGACCATTGAAAGGAACGTGATATCAGACCAGAGAGGACATTATGGCTGCAATGACAGCCGACCTAAGCTCCATTTCAAAATAGGCCTTCTCGGAATGCTTTCAGTAATGACAGCACCGCTGTGAGAAGTGTGCAGAGTCCCAAGGAGACTACTTTGAGGGTGATTAGGTTTTCAATGCTCCAGATATGTCAGTTTTTTCCCTGGCCAAAGGTCAGATACTTTTGTAACGGAGCTCGTATATATATATATATATATATATATATATATATATATATATATATATATGTATATATATATATATATCTATATATATATATGTTGTGTTGTATATATATATATATATATATATATATCTATAGATATATATATATACAATATATATATATATATATATGTATGTGTGTTGTGATATATATATATATATATATATATATATATAGACTGGGCCATGTCCGGAAAGTGAAAAAGTCCGGACATTGAAAACTGAGTACAATACAGTTCTGTACTGTACAGTACAGCCTATATTGTCTCGCACACATACTCATAGGCTATAATATGGTATAATATGAATATACAGTATACATGAGAGAGTAAAATATGGTTATACCTGCAATAGGGTACTGTATAATATAATAATAATAATATAATACCCGAAAACTGATGTAAGCCTTCTGGGTGGCTTAGCGGTAAATTGCTGTATGCCTTCTGGAAGTGTACTGCCATTACTGAAAGCATTCCGAGAAGGCCTCTTTTGAAATGGAGCTTAGGTCGGCTGTTGTTGCAGCCATAATGTCCTCTCTGGTCTGATATCGCGTTCCTTTCAATGGTCTCTTGAGTTTGGGGAACAGCCAGAAGTTGCAAGGGGCCATATCAAGAGAGTAAGGAGACTGTTGAACCAGAGGAGACTGGTTTTTCATCAAAAAGTCTGAATCAAGTACGAGGAATGTGGTGGAGCATTGTCATGAAGGAGGCGCAAATTTCCTGTTGACCACAACTATGGTCTCTTGCGCTGCACAGCATCATGTAGGCAATGGAGGACAATCCTGTAGTACTCTTTAGTAATTGTTTGACCCTGTGGTGCATACCACACTGCGTAAGTCAAAGAAAACAATCAGCATCACTTTGATGTTGCTGCGCACTTGGTGGGCCTTCTTTGGCCTTGGTGACGTGGAATGCTTCCACTGTGATGACTAAGATTTGGTTTTTGGGTCATACCCGTACACCCATGACTCGCTACCAGTGATTGTGGTGTTCATGAAGTCACTGTTTGTGGAGTCCAACATGTCCTGTGAGACTTAAACACAAAGTTGCTTTTGCTCCACCATCAGGAGCTTCAGCACGAATTTTGTCGCCACTCTCTTTGTGGCCAAATTTCTGGTCACAATGGAATGTACTAAAAAGTGCTGATGTCCACCTCTTCTGCAATTTCTCTGATAGTCACATGACAGTCCCGCATCACCACAGCATTCACTTTGGCAATGGCCTGGTCAATTCAGCATGTTGTTGGACGACCGAAGTGTGGCTGGCCCTCCAACATTGTGCAGCCATCTTTAAACCAGTTGTACCACTCCTTTATGTGTGGGATGCCAATAGCATTGTCACAGAAAACCGTTTGAATCTTCCAAATGGTTTCTACCTTGCTGTCGCCCAGATTCTGGCAAAATTTGATGTAGTACCACTGCTCCAGTCATTCCGTCATTTTCCTTTCAATGAAAAACCGATGAGAGTATTACACACTACCTCACTCAAATGCTGCTTGCCAGCAACTGACGCAATTAACAGGCGGAAAAAAAAAGAAAAAACACATGTACAAGAACGTTCACGGTCAGATAATACAAGTGCAGTTTATTCAAACCCATCATATTTTTGTAAAAACAAGTAAGGTTGGATACTTTTGTAACAGACCTCATATATATATATATATATATATATATATATATATATATATATATATATATATATATATATATATATATATATATATATATATAGCATGTGTGTGTGTGTGTGTGTGTGTGTGTGTGTGTTACAGTGATATTTAACATTCACCATAGGGGTATAGGCTTATGTTTTATTCCTGGTATATAAGATGACCCCTTGGTTTAGGAGCCTCAAAATTTGAAAAAAAAAAAAAAAAAAAAAAAAAAAAAAAAAAAAAAGTGAATTCTTCATAATCAAACTTCATGTTGTTCAGTTTTAGCCTGAGTTTACGAATTTAAAAACTACTACTACTTACTCAGTGAATTGTATTTATTAATGTTTATATTTTTATTAGTATCAATTCATCTATCTACAGGCAAAGAACACAGGGAGAAGTTTGGTAAGCTTCGCAATGCTGAGATCCACGATGGCCTCTTGCTGATCATGACAGAAAAAAACTTCAACCTTATTTATGATGCAGAGAAAATCATTCAGGTTTGTGAAATATGTACTCAGTAATGAAGAAGTATTAGAAAACAGTAAATTTTGTAAGACTGGACTGTCAAGACTGACAGAACTTAACTGGAGTTTTCAAAACTACTTATAACCTAATTGCCAATATATTGTATTTCACTTACCGTAGTGGTTCAATCCACAGTAATAAGTCTTGATGTCCAGTTGCTTTTAGATCTCAAATTTCTTTTGACTTCTTATGATGATTGAAAAAAAGCCATGGAACAATTCTAACTACAGAGGGTCCTTGGTTTATGTCAGAGTTCTGTTCCTAACATCTAATTTGATATTATTGCTTTATGTTAGATTACTGTTCCTACCATGCAATGTGACATTTTTGCCACAAGTAGGAACTCTTAAGTACCATATTTATTGGCACTCTTGAAAAAGTATCTTGTGTTGCACTGACATGAAATAGATGCCTAGGCTTACAACCCTAGGTCTGTAAGTGAGGAGTTAAAGCAGTAGTACACTGAATACAGGTACCTCTCGATTTACGTGGGGGATGCATTCCTGAAGAGGGGGCGCAAAAGGAAAATGACGTAAATCAAACTACAGTGGACCCTCGCTCATTCGTGGTTCACCGTTCACGGCCCCGCATACTTAATGAAGTACATGAGTCTTACCATAGGTCAGTTGAAATGTGCTTTGAATTTTGCGAAGCAAATCACCTCTGCTAAAAGGGAGCTTTCACATGAGATACGCTTTGCTGCTGTACGCCGCCAGACTTTAAAGAGTACGATCACCCACATGAAATTTAATCCAACATATCCCGCCACAAGGTGTCTGATTTAGGAGACGCGATATAGCGTAGGGGGGGAGTGGAGGGCATGTGAAAGCTCCCTCCTAGCAGAGGTGATTTGCTTTGCAAAATTCGAAGCACATTTCAACTGACTAACGGTAAGTCTCATGTACTTCATTAATTTTACATCAGCAAATCACTTCTCTGCTAGAGGGTGCTTTCCCATGAGATTTTGAAGCCATGTGGGTATTGTACTTTAACATTTGGAATGCATGCATAAATATGAAAAGGATGAAAGGGAAAAACCGGAAGCCAAACTTCAGTATAATGAGGAAATTGACATAGGATATAAATATAGCTTAACATAGAAAAAATGACTTTCTCATCCACATAAATGGCACTCAATATTCCAGTACAGCCTCTTGAAACATGTCGAGCTCTGGAACAATCTCGTTGTCATAATACTTGGCAAAGGTAGCTTCTCATGACCAGCCAGCCCTGGCCAGCATGTGTGTAATGAGCACAGCCATTGCCCTGGCCTTGGATGCCGCAGCAGGTCGCACACTACCAGTTGAATATTTTTCAGTGTTCACCCCTGACATACGAAGCACCACTTTGACCCATCTCGCAATAGTGTCCTTTGTCACGTTTTTGTAAGGCTTAATTTAACTAATGAGTAATTTTTCATTATCATTGACTGTACTTCTGAGTTGTTCAGTTCTTGCAAGGTATCTTTTCAGAGTTTCACACACACATAAGCTACTGTCCTTTGTGTACACTTTGAAGGTCACAGCTCGTATATTGAATTTTGGCCTAGACTATTTGAGGCGTTCAGAATAGTAGTGACGTAAGCTCCACATCTGGCGGTTTGGAGTTATTGGTACCATTGTCTTGCCCCATCCTTCCTTTGTCTGTAGCAGTACACGTGGTGTCAGAATTCGACTCGCAACAAGGTCGAAATCCGGTTTGAGCGGAAGGGTCTGGTCGGCCTTATTGCCGTCACCCAGAACTTAACCTCGGGCACAGCTCGCAGTAACGTATCTCCACGGACAGAAGACGCGGCGGGAGCGGGCCAATGGGAGCGCGTAGATTCGTTACGTGACTGATGACGCGCCCGCTCCCGACCACTGAGCGCGCGGTGTTCCTCTGACGTCACAGCCCTTCCTCCTCCACCCCGCCACCACGCACCAGTCTATCTTAATCACCACCCACGCGGATTATTACCCAGCATTATTCTCGATTATTTTTTTTTTCTGTGTGCGTCCCACGTGCCTTGGAGTCATCATGAGTGACACAGAGGGGAGTGTGGATGACCCTGGAGTGCCCCTGGCTAGGAATACAGGGCACGAGTGGCGAGTAATAGAGGTAAAGAGGAAGAGAAATTCTGGTGAGGGATACACGAGTCGTATGACTGGCCGACATGTTGCTCCCCGCTGTGTGGGCGCTGCGTGTGGTGATGGCTGTTTTGACACTGTTACTATGCCTATTATTAATATATTGCACCAGCAGTTCTGGGCAATTGGTGATTTTGGCTTACAGAATGCATACATTCAGAAAAATGTGCATCTTATGCCTGTGAAGAGGCGGCGTTCTGTACAGAACCCGACAGCAGCCAGCCGCCGTAACTTTACTCGCATGTACAAGCTTACGCACGCCAGTGTTACGTACTCCTTGTGTCAGAAGGGCTTCCTTGCAGTTTTGGGCATCTCAGAGACTCGCCTTAGGACTGCCCTGAAGGCTGTGTCCGTCACTGGCTGTCCTCGACAAGACCAGCGCGGGCGGCGTAAACCCGGTGCCCGCCGCATTCCACCTGAAGTTGCAGCACGTGCTGTGGAGCATATTCTCAGCTTTCCAACAGTGTCGAGTCACTACACCCGAGCCAAGAGTCCTTACATGCGGTACCTGGAAGGTCATCTTAATGTGAGGAAAATGTACCGGCTTTACCTGCTGTGGATGGAGGAGCATTACCCTGAGGAGCCGAGAGTGAAGAGTAGTTACTACCGCATGAAGTTCAAGGGGCTTCGCTTGGGGTTTTGCCCACCTATGAGTGACACCTGCTCCAGGTGTGATACCCTGAAGGTGGCTATAAAGAGCGCCGGTCCAGATGAGGTGCAGGGACTAAGAGACAAGAAGAAGGAGCACGTGAAGAAAGCGAAGGAAGGCCAACGTTTAATGAAGAAGCTGGCCAAGGATACAGACGACAACACCAGGTGCATCTGCCTCGACCTTCAGCAGACCTTACCTGTACCGAGGATGTCAACGAGTATCGCTTACTACCAGAAGAAACTTTGGATGTACAATTTGTGTATTCATGACCTTAAAAAGAAAGTGAGTCAGTTTTTTGTGTGGGACGAGGTTAATGGTGGGCGTGGTAGTTCAGAGATTGCATCTTGCATTTTGCTGTGGTTGAACAGTGAGTGGGCTCGTGGAGAGACCTTTACAGTGCTTAAGATTGTGTCTGATAACTGCGGTGGGCAAAACAAAAATATTAACCTTTTGCTTAGTTACCTGAGATTGATCCACAGCGGCCGCTTGGCCAACATTGAACACTATTACCTGGTACCTGGCCACAGCTATATGGCCTGTGACAGGGCATTTGGTAATATTGAAAAGACCATCAGAGCAACAGGTGATGTTTATGATTTTAGAGGTTACTGCCTTGCCATTGGTGCCTCAAGGGTTGAGCGGCAGAAGGTGAATGTACTCAGAATGGGGCACTTCCTCAATTTTGATGTTCTGCAGAAGGAGGTCACTGTACGGCGCCCACAGGCTCCTTACAAGTTCATGGAGGCCCGTCGCTTTTCCCTGAGCAGCAAGTTCCGGCAGGGTTACTACGTGGGCATGGAGTATGAGGGTCCCCTTGGCACTGTTCGTCTCAGGAAGGGCACTGCTATCAAGAACCCTGAGTCATTCAACCTCTCCCGTATTGACCTGCCACAGAAGTACTCTGCTCCACGTCTTCTGAAGCCTGGGAAGGTTAAGTGCCTACGCACCCTCTTGAGCTACATCCCTCCTATTCATAGCCGCTACCTGCAGTTCATCATTGACCAGCAAGAGGAACTAGTACAAGGAGGGAATGGTCATGAAAGTGACGAGGGAGAAGAGGATGTGGATGGGGACCTGGACGAACACCTCGACTACGATGAAGAGGCAGACAGTGGGGCGGGGGGGATGGCCGTGGGTGCCTTGCCCTCCACCTCCTCCCAGTAACCTCCCCCCACATCATCATCATCATCACCATCATCTTCAGCATCATCGGATTCAGCATCATCGCCATCTTCATCGTCATTCATCAGGATCTTCTGCCTTCATCATCAATGGTAATGTACTGATTGTGATTTTGTATTATTATTATTATAATGTTATGCATACGTAAAAAAATGCAATTGTTATGGCAACACTGAATGCGAGCGATATTAATGCTTAACAATAATGGTCAAAGTATCATGGTTTCACACTTACTTGGCGAAATGTTGTGATTGTGAGTTTTTTTTGTGTTGTTTTTTCGAAAAAAAAGAGAAAAACGCAGTTATTATGGCAACACTGATGATAAATTTAATGTTTTACACATGGGATACAAAGCCCTAGTCATAAGCTTCAATTTAAGACCAAGTTGAGCTTCCTAGCTCTTTCCAAAAAAAAGTTATCACAGTGTGAATATTGCCAAACTTTAACTGCGTTTTTCTCCTATTTTGTTTTTTGGCACTTACGTCACTACTATTCTGAACGCCTCATTTTAAGTTTCCATCTAATTTAACAGTAACAGAGTCCTTCGTAATGATTATGTCTTTCCAAAGTATCAAATGTAATGTTTGGATCCTGGCAGCTTGTGTGAGAGCCATTAGCATCACAAGCTTGAGAGTGAGGTCCTTGAGAGAAAGCGAGCATGGTGGATCCATGTTCCGCAGCTGCTGTAGGACTAGTCGGACATCCCAAATCCCTGCATACCTGGGAGTTGATGGCCTCCAAATGAAGACGCCCTTTAAGAATCTGTTGACAAGGGGAAGGTTTCCTGCTCTGCATCCATCCACAACCCCCAGCGAGGACAGAGCTCCCCTTGCAGTGTTGATAGATTCATACCCCTGTGGAAAGTGTCAGACAGGAAATTTACTATATCGGTCAGACAGGAAATTTACTATATCGGTCACAGTGGGAGTAATGGGATCAATGTGCTGTCTATTGCAAAACTGTAGCCACTGGGTGACATGTGGCTGGTACTGCTTTGCAGTTGCAGGTCTCCAGGAGGCCATGATGATGTCTGTACCTGCTGTTGAAATGCCTCTGCTTCGCAACTGTTGCTGGATAAGAGACATGCCATCAGTCTTGTGTGTTTCAGGATGGGGTGTTCCTCTGCTGTTGATGGCTGGCGCAGGACATTCCGTGATATTGGTATCAGGCACAGCTCCTTGACCAGCATTGAGAGAGTCCCCATCCATGGTTGAGATGGCCACAGCGGCATAATCAACCACCCCTTTGCCATCTCCACCCGAATTTTCTGAAGGCATCTGGTAATCAGAGAAAAAGGGGGAAAAACATAGATCAGTGCAAACTGTGACCAGCATATAGAAAAAGCATCAAAGTGTTCAGCCTCTGGGTCTGGTTTCCATGAATAAAAACGAGGCAGCTGTTTGTTTAGTCTGGATGCGAACAGATCTATGCTGGGGACTCCAAATATCCCACAGAGCTCATTGAAAATATTCTCATCTAGCTTCCATTCATGCCTGTTGTTAAATTTCCGAGACGCGGCATCCGCCAGGAGGTTAACAGTACCATGTATTGAGAGCATGTAAGCCAGACATCATTCATTTCACACCAGTCCCAGAGTTCAAGGCAGATGTCATTACACATCGCAGATCGTGTACCACCCATTTCATTAACATAATGGACTGCAGTCATGTTATCACAAAAAAACTCTGACTTGTTTCCCTCTGATGTGATGTGCAAATGATTGAAGCGTCAGAAGGATGGCTTTGAGTTCTTTTGCATTGATGTGTAAGTTTGGTTCTATTAAGGACCATCTCCCATTGACCCGATGATGAGCAAGGGAACCACCCCAGCCGAAGTTCGATGCATCCGAATAGAGATCAATTTCCGTACCTTTCCGAAAAATCTTCCTGTTGTGCACTGAGATGTGATTTAGATTTCATCTCCTGTGTGACAGCCATCCATTTGTCAAAATAACCATTCTCTTTCTTTAACCCTGAAATCTTGGCAGTTTCCAATTTCCGGTAATGCAATTTGCCCATTTCCACTGCTGGAATGGCTGCAATCAATTACCCGATGACTGGCCACAACCCTGGTTTTTGCTCTGTCAGAAGTCAGTAGTTGATGGCAACTGTGGACTATCTTTAGTTGCCTCCTCTCCGGTAATGTGACTCTCATCGTTTCTGAATCAATGATGTTCCCCAAGTACTCCAAACGTTTCGTGGGAACTAGGACAGATTTTTCTTCATTAATTCAGAAACCCATCTTCCTGAGGAAATTTACAGTGACATGTATGCTCTCATAACACCCTTTGAGGGACTGGTGTAAAATGAGTGTGTCATCAATGAAACTGGTGATGATATGATCCATCTCTCGCAGCTTAGCAAAAAGTGGTTTCATTAATTTGGTGAACAAGCGTGGACCTTCTGTAACCCCATTGGGTAGACAGGTGAACTGATAAATCCTCCCCTGCCACTTAAAACACAGGAATCTGCTGTTCGTCAGCTATTTTGACGGAATAATAAGCATGGCGGAAATCAACAGAGGCCATGTAAAAGTCTTTGTTAATAAGCCGAATTGCTTGCTCAAAGTTCTCCATTTTGAAGTGTTTGTAAGTTATGTGTTCATTAAGTTTCTCTAGATTAAGGATCATTCTGAAACCTCCATCCGTTTTCTTTCACAAGAAAATGGGAGAAATAATTTGATCTTCCTGTCTTTGGGTTTTCTTTAGAACCTTAAGCTGTAATAGTTTTACAATTTCCTGACAAATTGCTTTTCCTCATTACTAAAAATATACTCAATTTCCTCAGTAAGTAAGGGCCAATATCAGCAACATTAATGTCAAGATGGTAATGTGCAACAATATCCAAAATATGAGTGTCACTTGTTATTTTCCACCATTCAGGCACAAAATATTGAAGTCTGCCTGCTTCAAATTCATGACTCACCTCAGTTAGTGCCGGGGATTGCTGTGTCCCCGGCCTCGGGCGTTTTTTGTCTCTGAACCTTGTCAAAGGAAGGGCTGCCATTGTTCACTCCTGTGTCTATGTGCCTGTTGTCCATTGGGATGAAACCTGGACATAAAACCTCTGTATTGGGGTCTGCCAGAAGAGCCTCGAAACTTTCCCACACCGAACCTCCATGTGGGCATCTGATTCTTCATTGAAATCTTACTTCTCAGCTTTTCTGACTCCTCAATGTGCCTGGCAGTTTGAGACACATCATCTGGTCATCGGCACCTTGTCGGAACAGGTGAGCATATTTCTGGTTTATCTCACGCTTGATGATGAACCGTCGTGTCAGGTTGTTATTATGGTTAGCATTACCCAGCAATGCCAAGGCACCATTCAGCATGCCTACCTCACGAGCCACAGCTGGAAGTCCATCCTCTGCGATTTTGTTTAAGGCTGTGAGGGATTTAGTAATGACTGTGGCAACCATGATTATGTCCTTACCATCTGTTCTCATACGATGATCAGTTTTCTTGGCATCAATTTTCAGTGCATCCAAACCTTGAGCATTACACTCCACTGAGGCCAGAGCGTGACAGTTCCCTGGTCTTTTGGTTGAGTGATCATCCAGAATCTCCTTGTATTCCTCCTCCCGCAAGCCGTGGTCAAACATGTGGTTAACAATGTCAGCCACCTGCCTGTCAATGTCAGCATATATGTCATCTGAAGGACCGTAAGTCCTAGCACACTGCAGGAGAACACTATCAGTCATCACACCATCCTGAGAGTCACTGTCATCACTAGTAGACACGTTATGCACAGCTGAGGACGAATGGAAACCAGAAAACCCCGCCTGCGATTTGGGCAAATCTGGGTCTCGCCCCGACCGACTCGGGCTGCGGGCGGTGCTTTTTGTGGTGGCGGCTGTGACGTCATCATCTCCACCCTGACCCAAGGTCCTCTCCTCCTTCAATTTATCCATATCATGTCACAGCTCGGGTAAAGCTGACAACACCATGTCCCATGGGGGAGCATTAACTTCGTCTCGTGAGGTAGAAGGCATGGAGGGACTGTGCACAGTAGTCGTGTGAGAGGCAGAGTGAGTAGGCTCACCACCATCAGCATGGCTGGGACTCTTATCATGTTTGCGTGCCTTCTTGGGATTCTCCCGTTGGGAAGAGCTGCCCATGGACCTGTGTGATCCCTTCCTATACATACTTGGGATCCTTCTTGCCATGTCCACCATCTGAGCTTGCCTCTGTGCCCAACCTCTGTCTGCCAAGTGGGCAGCTGAGAATATCAGACATAGTGGAATGGGAGGGAAGCAATACTATGCAGTGGTAGATAGGTCCAGCACAAGGTGTGAACTCTTAGTGCTCCATATAGGGCACTCACCCACCCCTATACCGATTATGGGTGGCGTTGCATCCTGCTCCTACACGGATTACAGGTTGAGGCAAAGCCTTGCCACTCCAAATGAATTACAGGAAGAAGGCTGCCTAAACAGTTGAACCTCCACGTCGCCGTGATACGTCTAGTCTGCGTGACAATAGCTCCACAACTGGTGGTGTACACCAGCAAAGTGTATCTCATGGGAAAGCGCCCTCTAGCAGAGAAGTAATTTGCTGATGTAAAATTGCAGATTTTTCTCTCAAAGTTTTTTTTTCAGAATTTCAGCAATTTTGTGAATTTCTTTGGCCATTTCTTTTTACCAGAATATGACATAATATAAAATAAGATTATTAGAAAAGAGAGATGAGACTGTATCACTGTGTATATATATATATATATATATATATATATATATATATATATATATATATATATATATATATATATATATATATATATATATATATATACCTTTAAGATAACAATGTCAGTTGATATAAAATAAAAATATAGAAAAGAGATGATACAGTAAAACTGGTGAATAATTTTATAATAACAATGTCAATCAATATAAAATGAAAAAAATAAAAAAGAGATATGATATAGTAAAACTGGCAAATAATTTAAAAATAACATCGTCAGTTACTAGCTTTTGTTTCTCCTTCCTGGTGATTGGCTGCAGACGATGTGATGCCACAAGCATCTTCATGCGCAAGACTTACCTGTGTCTTTTCATCTGTCTAGTTTCTTCTTCCATCATCACCAGGTTTTTATCTTATGTTGATTTATTAGATCTCCTCTCTCTCTTCTATCTTGTAGAGTTGGCAATCCCATTACTT
Organism: Callinectes sapidus; assembly: GCA_020233015.1. Lineage (NCBI taxonomy): Eukaryota > Metazoa > Arthropoda > Malacostraca > Decapoda > Portunidae > Callinectes > Callinectes sapidus. The sequence goes on from CM035221.1 coordinate 363,485, forward strand.
TTAATCCGTCTTCATATTTGAGCTCCCTTAATTCTGGTACCATTTTTGTGGCTACTCTTTGGATCCCTTCTAGTTTCCTTATAGCCTTTTTTTTGCATTTGGTGACATTCCATACATATTCCAACTTCGGACATATCATACTGGTTAGAATTTTTTTCATCATATCCTTATCTACGTAGTGGAAAGCCACCTTAATATTGGATAACATTCTATATATTGATCCAAATAGTTGACCTATGTGCCATTCTGGGCTCAGTGTATCCTGTATCACCACCCCTAGGTCTTTTTCTTGTTTTGTCTTAGGTATTTCCTCCTGTCCCATCTTGTAGCTCCATTTTGGCCTTCTTTTGCTCATGCCCAGCTCCATCACATGACATTTCTTTGCATAAAAATCCAGTTTCCACCTCTTACTTCCTTCATTGATCTTGTCTCCTCTGTCAAATGCTTTTTTGACATCTAGGTAGACAGCATCCACCCACCCATCTCTGTATTCGATTCCTTCAATTACTCATGTATAGAAACTTAGTAGGTTTGTTACACATGAATTTCTTTGTCTGAATCCAAACTGTCCTAATTATTAGATATAACTCTATTGTCTTCCAAATATTTCACTCATTTCTCTTGAATCAATATCTCACATATTTTGCTGACAACACTTGTTAGTAAAACAGGTCTATAATTTAGCAGGTCAGTTTTCTTTCCTCCTTTGTAAATGGGCACTATGTTCGCACTATGTGTGTGTGTATATATGTATGTATATATGTACAGTAGGCGCGGTTGATATATGCGCGGTGGGCGGAACACGTATAAAAAGCGCGCCTTACAAAATGCCCCTGTCATCATGTTAATTTTGGAGAGATCTGGCAACACTTTTACTTGGCAACTCAGTGACGCCGAGGCTACATCTCCCCACTGGACAATGAGCTCAGTGTGCCTCGCGCCTTGGTAAGGAGAGGATGTATGCCGCTTAATGTTTTTTTCTCCCACTGATTTTCTTGCAGGGCACACTTACTTTCAACCCCTCTACTGCCAACCATGCCGAAGAAAAAACAGCTCACAAAGGCTCAGATAGAGGTCATAAATAGATAGAGGTATAAAAAGCGCGCCTTACAAAATGCCCCTGTCATCATGTTAATTTTGGAGAGATCTGGCAACACTTTTACTTGGCAACTCAGTGACGCCAAGGCTACATCTCCCACACTGGACAATGAGCTCAGTGTGCCTCGCGCCTTGGTAAGGAGAAGATGTATGCCGCTTTATGTTTTTTTCTCCCACTGATTTTTTTGCAGGGCACACTTACTTTCAACCCCTCTACTGCCAACCATGCCGAAGAAAAAGCAGCTCACAAAGGCTCAGATAGAGGTCATACATGCCCTCTACAAGGAGGGGATGTCTAATTGGTGTATTGCCGAGAATATAGGAATTACAGCTCAGTTATGGACCAAGAAAATATGTGACTCATGACCCGGTCCCCTCCCAACCCATAAGAAGAGGCCTGGGAAGAAAATGCTAGTTTCCAACAGGACCCTGAATGTAATCAAAAGGCAGTTGGAGTCCAACCCGACCCTTACAACTAAAGAGCTTAAGCAAAAAAACCCAAAGATACTTGGATGTGTGGCAATACGCACACTTCAAGATTACTTGCACAAAGTACTCAAGTACTGCAGATGTCGTGCTGTTCCCAAACCCTGGGTAACAAAAAACCATAAACAAGCAAGGGTCAATTTCGCTCGTCAGTACTGACATTGGACTTTGGAGGAATGGAGGAAAGTACTCTGGAGTGACGAGAGTACTTTTAACGTGAGTGATGGCACCAGGAACTACGTGTACCGTAAACGCGGCAGCGACCCTCTGGATCCGCGGTACACACGTCACACCATTAAGCACCCTGATTCAGTCATGGTTTGGGGTTGTTTCTCCTACCATGGCCTGGGGCACTTAGTCTTCCTCCCAAAGAACATCAGAATGAATCAGCACAACTACCTGGACCTGCTGATAGACCACCTTGACGCATCAATGGAGGCGTGCCAGGCAGAATTCTTGATGCAGGATGGGGCACCATGTCACAAAGCCAAACTAGTGACTAGTGCTCTTGATTTTGGGGGTATTCGTTACTTCAACCCCTGGCCTGGCAACTCCCCAGATCTCAACCCCATAGAAAACCTCTGGGGAAAGATCAAGTCCGGGTTGCAGAACTACGATGTCTCCTCAGTACCGAAGCTCAAGGACGCCATCCAGCAGCTGTGGGACTCCATGCCTCAAACTTACCTCCAGACTGTAGCAGACTCTTCCAAAGTGACTGAAGCTTGTTAGAAATGCCAAAGGATATCCAATAAAGTACTAGAAAGTAAAAAAAAAGTGTTTCCTTTGTTCCTTGAGCCTTCTATTGTATCAAGTTTAGTTCCAAACAGGTGAAATCCTTACCGCGCATATATCAACCGCGCCTACTGTATGTACATACATTCAAGCCCCAGCTATTGTGAGAAATTGGTCCCTTAACATCGCTGCTATAGCTAAAAACGTGATAGCCATTGTTAAGAAGTATTGGGAAAAATAGAATTGGTTCTGGCTCACCAGAGTCACGACATGATTTAACTTATTGACACCTTGTTTTCCCCTCAGTTCATCATGATTCATAGATTTCATTCACATTTTGATAGTACGTATAAAGTAAACACAGACATGAAATGCATGAAAAAACAGACATAACAAATGACTTATTTACTTTGATTTACTTTCAGTAAACACTCCTTACTGTAGACTTGATACCAAACTTAGCACTCCCAGAACTTTAACTTCTTCCACTTTCAACCAACTTCGCCATCTTTAGTTTCACTGCATATGTAAGGTTCTTCCTATTTTTAATTTCTTTCCCTGGTACCTCTGTTGTCTTTCACAGGGTTAGGTTGGGTGGTAGGGACCTCCCTGGGTGGTCAGGAGGGGGAATAGCAGCCATTGTCCTAAAATAATCAGTGAGTCCCTCTTATACAGTAATTCTTTATCAGGTAAATTCAAAGTTACGGTATTTGGTAATTACTACCCTTGATTCTATTTATGGTAAGAAAAATTCACAGATATGGTATCCACTTGTGTTTTGCTTACACAGTGCCATACCACCACCATGCTGTGCAGCCACCATAACAATCAGTCTTCCTGTGTTTCCCCTTGAACGCAAGTTAAATCCTTATGGTGTGTTCTTTTGTGGATATTGTTATCACGACGCAGTGATGCACCCATAATGGCCACACTGCTGAAGTTGAAAAGGCAAAGCGAAGGAGTAGTTTGACATTGGAGGTAAAATTATATATAGTTATACCTCTACATACGTGTTTAACTTGTTCCACAACTGAGCTCGTATCATGAAATAGCTTGTATGGTGGAACAGGATTTCCTATTTAAATACATGTAAAACTGAATAATGCGTATCAACACGAGAAAAAACATGCAAATTAAAGTTTAGTATTACTGATATATACTGACAGAAAGTTAACATTAATAAGGAAGATTGTGGTTATTGGTATTTGTTATTTAAATAAACACTATAAATGCAGATAATGTAAATAAATCAACAAATAATGTAAATATAAAGTGATGAAAAATGTACATAGGTTAACTCGCACGGCAGAGGTGTAAGATAGTGGTGGAGGAGGAGAGGAGTGAAATCAGCTGACAAGAATTAAACTTCCGTAATAAACATAATGAAATTAATAGACCCAAAAACAACGTAACACTAGGTTTTTTTTTCTTTTCAGTTTTAAAATTTTTGGTATATATTTTTTTCTTTTTATCACTGCAAACTAGTGGTGGCTTGGCATAACTAAATGCTCACAGTTTTTATGGTGAATATTTCCTCGTATCCTGGACAATGATTAGGCTCGTTTCCTAGCTCGTATCTTGGAAAATTTGTATCCTTAAACACTCGTATGTAGAGGTATGAGTGTATTTTGAAAAGCAAAGAACAGGGAGAAGGTACGTCTGCCATAAGTCATCTTTGTCTTCCTACTCAGAGGAAGATGAGATAGGGCTGAGATCCCTACTGCCCCTTAGTCTGGGGAGAGATGTCATCTGATAGAATACATGGTGGGTGAAAGGCAAATAGAAATATGTTCTGTTTATATCTTTTGCGCAGTACTTCACATTTATTTTTATGTGACTATTTTCATGTATTTTATGTTTGTAGGGATGACTTTCAATTTGCTGGAACACATATCCTATTATTACATGTTATAATGGGTTCGGTGTACGGTAATTTCGATATGCAGTAAGGTTTTCAGGAACGCATATATACATTTAACAAGGACTTGTTAGCAACAAGATGGGTAGGAATTCATTGTATTTATATATGCAAATATAATCTCATGCAACATCTCTATAAGATGGTGCAATACTTCAGAAATGCTGGCATAGCTTAACCCTCTACAAGGAGTTGCATGTGTTTATATATATAACTAGGCATTTCAATTATTATTGTATCCATAGGATGTTCCATTTATTAAAATATGATAATATAAACTCTCTAAGTAGGATGTAGTTTATAAGACATTACTATATGAAAGAAAATAATATACTTGAGCAGTAAGGCATCAGACACACACACACCCGCCGCTACATCACATGATCAAATGCCTTCGGTCAGCATCTCTTAGAAGGTGTGAAGCCACGAGATGTGCCGGGAGAGAGACAAGAAATCAAGCACCGGTGTGAGGTAGTTTGGGGGAGACCCAACAGGGCTGACCAGTCTTCAGCCGGAAGAGAAGAAAGGTAGCCAGCGCAAGTGATGGACCAGGGTGAAGAAACAGTGTGTGGCGTGTGTTGTGAAAGTGTGTTATCTCGGGACGTAACCCATACAGCGTCGGGAAATACTACACCTTGTGATTTCATGAGTGCTGGCCACATGATGCTTTTTATTTTTTTGCGAAACCAGTCTCAAATGATGTGAAAGGAACAGAAATGACAGTCATTCCGTCTAGAATCAAAATAAAGTGGTATTTTTTGCTCCGATTCATTGTGCGCTAACTTTATTGGTTTAGTGAAACTATCACAGTAAATTTTTTATTCATTCCCTCGTATTCTCACACTTCCGAGACAAGCATAATATTGTTACTGTTTTCACAGGAAGAAAGCAAGTCATGCATAGCTTTATAAAATTATACAGGCTTGATTTTTCTCCCGTGTGTAGGTTTTTGCGTATTTTTTTCCTACTCTTGCTCTCGGAGCAGAATATGTAGATGTAGATGCTTGAATAACCATGTAATATCATTTAATCCTAGAAATGTACTAGTGTGCTGTAAAAAAATTATATGTTATGATGGAAGGTTTCCATGGAATAATTGTATATTCTCTCTCTCTCTCTCTCTCTCTCTCTCTCTCTCTCTCTCTCTCTCTCTCTCTCTCTCTCTCTCTCTCTTCCACACACACATATTTATTCATTTATTTATTTATTTATATCCTCATTACCAGGCCTTTACCGACTGTTGCATCACTGTCTGTATCCAACAAATGGCATTCAATAGTTATCACACAGCCCACTCCAACTGCGTGACATGATCTCGCCCTGACAGACAGAACTAAACTGACCTGTTTTCACTTAACTGGTCAGTGGTCAGTAATCTTTCCGACGTTTCTATATCTACAGAATAAGGTCATATTTCATCCCTCACTTCCCATATCAAGCTTTGTAGATCTGTCAGTGTTGTGAGAGAGATGAGAGGGATGTTTGTTCTAAAAATAGCCACCCTCTACTCCTGGGGAGAGCGTTGCCATTATGGTGAGCATGCATTTTCCAAAAAATATGTACTTATTCTTCTATAAGAAAAGTTATTGGGAAATTATTATTTACATTGTGAAAAGGTTTACTACTAGAACATGCCACATATCATTAAACCTTTGATATATGGAGAAAAAGTAGTGGAATTACAGTGTGTTCATATTAGCGGGGTTGAGCTATAATCTTGCCACTACACCGAGCAGACTTAGCAGCCTACACCGCTAGAATTGAGATATATAATTTAGAGAAAAATGTTAGATTCTTGTCTTTAGGGTTGAGGGAACAAGAGATGCAATGCCTCTAATGTATGAGAACAGTATATAAACATGTTTTTAGGACGATATTAATCCAAAAACAGACGGAATCTCCCGAACGTAAGTCTCACGTCACCGACGCCCGTGTATCTCAGAGCCCATGACGTATCTGTTACGGCTCCGATGCTGTACGGGTTAATAGTGTTCTTTAAATTATCTCCCAATAGTCAAACAAAACACTTCTCCAAGAAAGACAGTGACATTACGATTAACCGTGTGTCATGAAATGATTATAAATATCACACATAATATTTTAACTTGTATAATCTGAGTTTTCCTACAAACCTGGGTGTGAAAGAACATTATATATATATATATATATATATATATATATATATATATATATATATATATATATATATATATATATATGAGGCGCCTAGAGCCAGAGTAACGTAAGCGCCAAAACTAGAAAATGGAGAAAAAAGCGATCAAAGTTTTGCAACATTCAGAATGCAATATCTCCTCAATTAATTGAGATAGGAAGTAAGGCTTGGCTTCAAAATGTTTGTTATTGAATATACTTTACAGCCTGTATCTGGGCATTCAGTGATATAAAAGCATTCTGAAAGGATGATTGCTTTTTTATCGGTTTATTTGTGGGAAAAAATAAAAACACTTCAAATATTTTGAGAATCAAGCATGCATGCATTGTTTGTTCTTGTTATTATGTGTAGTTGTTTCAACATTATGTGGGTTATTAGGATTCACCACCAATGAAGCCTTTCTTGAGTGATGTATTAATTCTATTAAGCAAAAACGTAAGCGACACTCGTGCACGTACTTCTTAATCTTAACACCTAATAAAGAGAGAATGATCAACGGTAAAAAATAGCAATTCTTTTAATGCCAGAAAATGGAAACAAACATCTAACAAACTGAAAATAGTCCATTAGGATAACAGAACAGGAAAGAATAAGAAAATTATACGGCAGGTGAGTACCGCGCCTGTACTACTTGACGGCCTGTAGACCTGCTCATGTATGCCTCTCCTGTATTCCTTCGTCTTTTACCTAAGTTTTTCTTCCACTCTGCAGGATTACGCATCCTTTTCCTTTCCCTAGAGGGTTCTGGCTCCTCAGGGGGCATGTTGTTGTCTGCCATAATGGCAAAATCATGGGTATTAGTGTACAAGAAAGGCAGAGTGTCATGCAGTTGTGGCGAGCTGGCGGAGGGTGGCCGAGTGTCTGTGGGTAGGAGGTGTGAGGGAAGCGCGCGTCTGTCAGTCATGTCACGTGACGCGCATGGCGTGCGTTCATTGGCTCGCTAGCCGCTCGGCAGGAGTTACGACACTCTGGCCCCAGCCGCTCATCCTCTTCGCTTCGAGAGCGACACGAAAGGTCTACAGATAACTTCACTTTGTCGTGCCCTGCAATTTCTTGCATGCACATTGCAATTGCATAGTTGTAGTTAAATCAATGTTAATTAGCCACGAGGTGCGATAATAGACACTGTTAAAGTTTTCTCATTTAATGAACTTAATAGTTACGTACACTACGGATTATCTTACTTAATTCAGCGGGCTGCTGATGAACTTTCATCTAATCATAAAACATAAAATTATTTAAAGTTACACCGCAAATCTTCATCCAACTTCAAGTCAAGTAATATAATTCAATATCAAAGTAAATCCACAGCAGCACATATAAACTTAACACACGGTAGCATCAAAACAATCTTCAATCTCATCAAAATTCATATCAAGAAACTTCAATATCAGCATCAACATAAAATCCACACAACACAAAAAATCAACACAATATCTTAACTCTATACATCCTAACAATATAATATCCTGTCAACTATTTCCTCCTTACACATCATGACACAAAATTATTTAGACTGCATTACCAACATCAAGCTCCACGTACTGATACAAGAATGATTTTGTCCATGTTGCTGACTTCCATCCAGCCAACACCCTCAGCCCTCTTGGCTACTCCGTATCTCCTCTCTCTCCGTCTCCAATCTCTCCAACCAAAATCCAAAATCCAAAATCCCCTTACTCTCTAGTTACATCTTATTTTATACTTCAGTTGTCACACATTTCCACCAGAAAACTTTTCTTAGTCCTAAGGTTGAATTTTCCATACTTTTCACATACTCCACATACAGTAATTACACCTCTTACATGAGACACGCCCCTAGGCGTGGCCAAATGTGACATACCCAGCCTGGGTATCATGGCACTGGTCAATATTTAAAAGTAGACACACCCACTGCGGAATGGGAGGGCGGCATTAAGACAATGCATTTTCAAGTTAGGCTTACAATGTCCCTCTCCTGCGGTTTAAGCTCCTTCAGGTTTCCCAGAAACGTCTCTCTTTGTGCCTTCTCAAATTTTCCACACTCTCTGAGGTTACATCTGGTCCTCCTTGCATTGACACTCCCCTAAACACGGTCATGTTTGAAACGACCTTCCCATTAGTCCTTGTCAACTTTCCTTTTCAAATACACTGGCACTGTTTTTCTCTCTTTTCTATTTTCTTTTCCTTCACTTCTGTTTCCCTCATTTATTCTTTTCTTTTGCCTACTTTCTTCTGTGTCAGGATACCACATACCCCCGTCCTCAGTAGCACGTCCCGCGCTACAGCTAATGATGGGGGCACGAGGGGTACGCTGCGTCTATTTCCTTTTTTCCAATTTGGGGGTTAACTGTGATCTGTGCGGGCACAGACCTTGCGAAGCCTAGGACAGTACAGGGACGGTATATGTAGTATGCTATCAGGCCTACGGCAATGACCCCGACTGGCAGCAAGATCCATAACCAATTTTTCCACTCCTGGTAGGTGAAATCCCTTGGAATAGACTGCTTCTGTAACAGCTGTATATGGTCAATATACTGGGGCACCGACCAAGGCTCCAGACCAAAACTGTCGGGAAGACTGATGTTAGTGGAATTCACAATTACAGAATGCTACCATGAGGAGAAGGCAATTGGAGTGGCAAAGGGATAAGGCATTATAATCAGTGGTGCTTCATTCATGAATGTGGAAGAAGCTGGTAGAGAAAGTGTATCAGTGTGTATAGAACAACCTTTAGTTACTTTCATAATTTCAGTACCATTTATAGTGTGTCTAGTTGTAGGAATAGAGGTGTTTTGACAAATCATAGTAATTGTTAATGGCATACTTGTTGCATAATTCCAACCATGTGTTTACTCAACAAATACAGGTTCAAAAGTCTTTATAATTTGGGTGTTACGTATCTTAGAGACAGACTGTTTGTGAAGGAAAACAGCAACTTCACAATACGCTGTGTTTGTAGAATATATAGGATATGTAGGATGACATATCAACAAATTATCATACATATTACAATCATCAAAATCATCTGACAAGAAAAATTTGTTTCTTGCACTATTTATCACCAAATATTTCTTTGAGGGCTTATGCACTAGAAATGCATTTGATTTAGAAATAGGAAATGGCAATGGGTTCATTCGGAAGACATCAAAGGTGTCAACTGGAATCCCCCGCAAAGGAATAAGTAAGTAGAAGCTTAAATTGTGCAATGCAGTCTTATGGATCACACGTATAGAAGTTCTGTGTAATCCTAAAAATTATATTTTTGGAGGAAATAGTAATTCATGTTTAACTGATACCTCATCTAAAAGTTTCAATAAAAATGCATTGGTAATAATATTTGGAGAAAATTTGGTTTCCACCAATTCTTGTAATCCTATCTTAAAATTAATATGATCAGTTGCAATGGATGTTAAAGCAAACTGTATGTGCAACAATATTTCTAAGGACATGATTGATTTTTCATCATGTTCAATATGTGACTCCATGCGACGCAGGAGTGTTTTAGTGATATGAGTAGCTTTCTCTAATTTTTCTAAAGCGTGGTGGACATTTGTTAATTCCTTGAGCGTAACATTAATAACTTCAGAATGAACATTGAGAATTTTTCTTTCTTCTTCAGTGAAAGTATCCAATGAACTTAATCGTTTGTGAATGAAGTCAACTTGAGCTTGAGTCGCTGTACCAAAAAGAGTGTTAGCCAAAGATCCCACCAAATTAATTAAACCTCTAGGCTTCCTTTTTGAAGTGGACTTATCATTATTTTTCACAGTATGGAGTAAGAAATCTTGCATATTATCATGTAATCCTTGAAACTTTCTTTGAAATGAAACAATATTTTGTGATACTAAAGATGCTAAAATTATGTCATTATTTAACTTATTTATATTTTGTAGGTATTGGTTGGCTGTTCTTATAGGTTCATATATGTCATCCAACTTCAGTACAAATGGCACCACATAAGCTTGTCCAGTGACAATGAGATGATTTGTGGAGGTAAAACTTAATCCTTGTTGTGCAGGAGAACTTTGGGGTATATCCCAGGCTTGAATGATCCCCAAGCATAGCCCAACAGTCTGCCATAGAATATTTCATTTTACTATTTATTTCTACTATATTCTATTGGTTTATGCATTGTCAATGGTAAATTTGGAACATTTGTTCTTGACCGTAAATTATATGGTAAAGAATTACTGGATGTTTCTTGAGAAGTTTCCTGTAAATCTCCTGCAATATTTTCATTATTAGCATCTACATTATTATCTCCATCTGATATATCCTCTTCATCTGTATCAATACTGTCACTGGTTTCCTCTGCTAAAATTGGAAAAGGATCTACTGGTTGTAATGTTACTTTAGTGTTTTTTGTTTCATTTGACTCATGAATCGGATATGCCCTTCTGACATTTGGATTAATTTGTGGTGAAGCATTGTCCTCATGAATAATTTTTACTCTATCTGTGTGTAATGTTTTTGTATTTCCAGTTCTAATATTTCTTATCCTTATTACCACATCACTCACTTTTTCCACAACTCTAAATGGTCCTGTGTAAGCTGGTTGCAATTTAGGTGTTCCTGCAGTAGGCACTCTGCGGATATATACTCTATCACCTATCTGAATTGGTTTTATCTTAGCTCTTTTATTTTGAGCTTTTTCAGTCATCCCTTTTGCTTCTTCTAAATATTGCTAACATCTTTCATACACCCTATTAGCCTTGACTGCCATTTCTTGTTTAAAATCATCAATATTATACCAAACCGTTTCTTTCTTTACCTCAAATGGGAATGTAGGATCCCTGAGATATAATAAGTAGAAAGGACTTTCTTTAATACTTCTATGGTATGCAGTGTTATATGCATAAGTAGCTATAGGGAGCATGGTATCCCATATAGTCAAATTTTCTTGTACTAATGTACGCAATATGTTAATTAATGTTGAATTTGCTCTTTCAGTAATCCCATTTGCTTGAGGGTGGTAAGGGGTGGTTTTCATATGTTTGAACTGTAACAATTCTGTCAATCCTTCTAACACAGCATTGACAAACTCTCTTCCTTGATCTGTAACCACTATTTCTGGCCCTCCATATTTACATATCACAGAATTGAAAAATACTCTGGCAACTTCTACAGCCGTCTTACTCCTAAGTGGTTCCGCCACTAAATATCTAGTAAGCACATCAATCACCACAAGACAATACCTATATCCGTTATCTGAATTTCCCATTGGACCAATGAGATCCATATGTATACGTTGGAATGGTCTCTCTACATCTGGGTACCTTCTCAATGGTGCCGGAGCGTCCTCCAGTCTTTTGAGTGTGGTACACACGAGACAAGATTTGCAATAATTTTCAACATTTTTTCTTATGTCTGGCCAATAAGCAAATTTTTGACACCTGTTTAAGGTAACTTTTACACCCCCATGCCCCGCGGTTGGCAAGGAGTGTCCCAGGTGCATAACAACTTGTGTTTATGATTCCGGAATCAATATCTGACGCGTCAACTCTCCATATGCATTATGTGTGATTCTATACAATATATTATCTTTCAAGGCCAGTTCTGCTATTTTTATCTTTTTATATTTTTTATCTACATTGTGCTTACTCAATTCTTTTTTTATGTCTTCCTAATTCATATTTTCCTGCAATCTCCTTTTCACTAACCTCATATATTCATGTTCATCTTGCAACCTTATTAATTCCTTCAAATTCCAGTCCACTATACTTTCTTCTGTTTCTGATATCACCAATATTTACTCATCTATATCATCTATATTTAGTTCTCTCAATCTAGACAAATGGTCAGCCACTTTATTTACCTTTCCAGGAATATAATCTACATTGATATCAAATTCTGCAATTGACAGCTGCCATCTAGCTATCCTACTATTGGTATTTGATGTAGTTAGTAACCAGATCAATGGGCGATGATCTGTTTGAACAAAAATTTGATATCCTAGGCACAAATCTCTATTTATCTTAAGTCCATAGACTTGGTACTATAATTCATTTCTGCTTTACTTAACTTCCTGCTAAAAAATTATAATGGTCTTAACCTATCCATATCATCCTTTTGTTGTAGTACCCCTCCTATTGCATTATTAGAGGCATCAGTTGTTAAAAAGAATGGTTTTGTAAAATCTGGAAATTTTAATGTAACATTTTGTGTTAACTCTTGTTTAAAAGTTTGAAATGCAGTATTTGCCTCTTCATTCCAAGTTATTTTGGTATTATTTTTCTTTCTTTCTACTTTCCCTGCAGTTAATTTGGTTAGAGGGGCTACTATCTCAGCATAGCTTTTGACAAATTTTCTATAGTAATTTGCTAGTCCTATAAATGATTGTAGTTCTCTTACTGTGGTTGGGGCTGGCATGTTATTGATAGCTGTTATTTTACCAGGCTGAGGTTTTAATCCTTCTGCTGATATCACATGCCCTAAATAATTTACACTATCCTTAAAGAAATTACACTTTTTGAAATTTACTTTTAGTTTCGCTTCTTGTAAGCGAAGAAGGACTTTCTCTAAATTTTCTACATGATGATGTAGATCTGTTCCTTGTATAATAATGTCATCCATGTATACATGTGTGTCACACCCTGTTAGTCCTGCTAGCACTTGGTTAATAATTCTGCAAAAAGCTGCAGGAGAGTCTTTTAGTCCCATGGGTAGAACATTATGCTCATATAATCCTTCTGGTGTTACAAATGCAGTCCATGGTTTACTCTCTTCACTTAATTGGATTTGATGGTAGCCTTGTTTTAAATCAAGACATGAAAAAACTTTTCCCTTGCCCAGATTATGCAAAATATTGTTAATATTGGGTAGGGGGTATGAATCATTCATTATATGTTGATTTAGATTTCTAAAATCAATGCAAAGTCTAATCTTTCCATCCTTTTTTACTATGGGTACTACTGGTGAGTGGAAAGCTGATCTGGAGGGTCTTATGATACCTTGTTTTTCCATTATTTTAATTTGTTCTGCTACCCTCTCATAAAAACAAGCTGGTATGGGGTAAGGCTTTTTGGGCTTAGGCATGGACTGTAATTGTATAGTGTGATAGAAAAAAGGTGACACACTTGGGGTATCATCCTCACTTGCAAAAACTGAGGAATATTTTGCAACTAACTTCCTTAAAATTTGATTTTCCTGAGTCCCCTCAGGATACATAGAATTTATAATTTCACAAGAAGCTTTCATTTTTTCTTCTTCATTCTTTTCTGTTATAACATTAACCCCATACTTGTCATTTTCCATTGGTAATGTTTCCCTTTCACATGCTTGCACATAGCCTAATATTTTTCCTGGGTCTATCTGAATGTGTCCCCTGGAGAAATTTATGTATCTTATCACAAATCTAGATTTCCTTTTATCCTTATCATTTTCTAGCCTCACTAATCCTGGACACAAAAACTTAGCTCCTATAACTCCTGGGACTGGCTCAAATATAGCTGTGTTACTCTCAACTAAACTAGTTTCCAAAGTCACATAACTCACCCTCTCACTTTGTAATATTGATGCCTCAGCTACTGAACATTTATATCTGGGATTATCCTTTGAATCATTCATCTGCAATTCTGTTTCCATTTCATCTGTTACCAATATTGCATGTTTCATAGGCATCTTAGCAATCACAATTTTCTCTCCTTCAATGTACAATTGTAAAGGTTTGGTATTCAAATTCATATTAAATCTTCTCATAAAATCTACACCCAGTATTATTGGCGATGGCAAGGCTTTGTTTTCACTTACTATGAATTCATGTGTGTACAACTTTTCTCCAATTTTCAAAGTCAACTTACATTGTCCCGAGGTTAGCATAACTTGTCCACTCGCATTGCTGATCACTTTATGTGTTGGAGTAATTAGTTTCTCTCCAATTCTGTCCACTACATCACGCGATATCAGCGATACTCCAGCTCCCGTGTCAATCAATGCTAAAACACTTCTATTCTCAATGGTTACTTTGAAGGAGACGTAACCCGTGTTTGTGTCTACCGCCGCTAGGACTACCTGCTCCGATTCATTGTTGTGATGCGCTGGTAATAAGTTGGCGTTTTTTTTTTTGTTGTGTCTGCCCTGTAATGTTCCTGCGGGTACATTCTCTATTTGTAAGGCCTTGAATTCCGCAATTAAAACAAGTCACCGGGGATCGCATCCATGGCTGTAAATTAACTGTGCACTGCCTAGCAAAATGACCCCACTTATGACATCTGAAACACTCAATAGCTCTACATTGTTGAGTATTGTGATTATCTCTACCACATCTCTGACAATATTGGTTATATTTATTTGTCTGAGGCCGATACCCAGTAGATTCTTGTGTGACAGTACTGACACTCACAGCATTAACTGGAATTACTTTGTTCTCCTTTATGGCAGCATCATTTAGCTGTATGTTAGGATGTGAAGCGACATACTTAAGAGCCTTTTAATATACTGAAAGAGGCTTCTTCATGTCTGCATCAGCCAGCACATATGCAAAATCTTTTGGTAAGGCATTCACTATGATGGAAACAAAGATGTCATTGTACACTTCCTTACCTGCTGGTTTCATGGTTTCTAATTTAGCTACAATTCCTTCTACGCTAATGAAAAGTTCAGTAATTGTTTCTCTGGGCTGAAGCGTTACAGATGATAGCTCACTTATTAGACTTGGGAGCGATCGATCCTCAGGATAAATCTCAAGGAAACTAGTCTTTACTTCATTCCAATTGTTCTGATATTTTGTGGCACAGTGAATCATATGTGTATAAGCACTATCTAATGCATACTGTTTTGCTAGTTCAATTTTGCCATTGTCGGTCCAGTTTGTTCGTGTTCGATTTTCCAAATCCTTAATCCATGCATGAGCACTGGTAGCACATTTCACATTTGGCACAGTTTGACTTCTTTCTTCTCCCCCACAAAAGTAAGGCAATCCAATTACTTTTGCAAAATTATTTTTGGCATTATCAGTGATGGCAACAGCTATATCTCCAGTGCAAATACATGGTGGTGATGTTATAGAGTATGGGGAAGTGGTGAGTGACTGCGCCATTCTATAAGCTGGTCTGGATGACAACGGATCTACTTGATTATTAACGGGTGGGCTGCTTTGCCGAATTCTATCCACTATACGCTTCATTTACAAACTTTGCAATTTGCAATATGGCATTAACGAATCTCTTCAGTGTTCATTCAGCAATATAACAAATGTCCAACGTAACATCCACTGCACCTTGATCTTACAATTGTTATCTGACACAATTTTTTGTCTTGCAACTATGCAATTGCATGAATCTATCCCACCACTGCCACCAATGTCGTGCCCTGCAATTTCTTGCATGCACGTTGCAATTGCATAATTGTAGTTAAATCAATGTTAATTAGCCATGAGGTGCGATAATAGACACTGTTAAAGTTTTCTCATTTAATGAACTTAATAGTTACGTACACTACGGATTATCCTACTTAATTAATTCAGCGGGCTGCTGATGAACTTTCATCTAATCATAAAACATAAAATTATTTAAAGTTACACTGCAAATCTTCATCCAACTTCAAGTTGTGGTGATTTAGGATTTAGGATTAAATTTTTGTATTATGGTTACGATCTCAAGATCAAGATTAAGGGGTAAAGGTAGTCACTGACGAAGTCAGTGACTTCGCCCTCAACGAAGGCGGCAACGAGAGGATGTGTAGACGGCTGCGTGAGTGGATGCGTGCAAGGTCCCTTGTATGCATGGACTCTGCTTGAACAAAGGAAAGGAATGTACCTGAGCAACGAAGAGAAGACACTCAACAGGCAAGGTCATGTATGAAACTAGGCTGTATGAATGTGAGAGGATGGGGTATTGGTAAGTTTGAAGATGTATGTAAGGAGTTGAACGAGTGGGGGCTAGACATGGTAGGCATAACAGAGACACACCTGAGGGATGCAGTGCGAATGGAAGGGAATGAATATGTGATGATAGGTAAGGGGCGCAGGAAACAGGAAAAGTTAGGAGGCATAGCCTTGCTCCACAGAAAAGCAAGAAATCTGAGAGTAGAAGAACTTGATGCTGGAGACAGTGTGGAAAGTGAGGATGTGTTAGCAGCCCGAGTGGAGTACATGAATGAGTGTGGTAGATCTGAGAGGCTGGTGGTAGTGGTAGTGTACATGACAGTGGAAGGGGATAGAGCAATCAGGGAGAATAGCAGGAAGTATGATGTGTTGAAGAAGATCGTAAGAGAACATGCAAGGGAGAAAGTGATTATTATGGGAGATATGAATGCTCATGTAGGCATTTTAGGTGAACAAATGAATAGGAATGGTGTGATGCTTGATGAGTTTGTGAATGCGATGGACTTAGAGAATCTAAATGAGACCCTGGCAGAAGGACGTGTAACGTGGTGTGCTAGGAACCAGGAGTCAGCGATTGATTATATTCTAGTGAATGGGAGAATGCGTGAAATTGTGGACCGCATGTGTATTGATGAGGATGGAACGATCGACATTGTCTCGGACCATAACATGCTGGTGCTTGAGTGTAAGCTGTATGGAAGAGAGGGAAAGAATGCAAATACTAAGGGGAGAAAGTGGAGGTTAAGAGATGCAGGGTGGGAGAACTTTCAGGTAGACTTGAGTGAGAGAAGCTGGGACAATGAACATTTGAATGATGTGGATGAGGGGAATGATAGGTTTGTTGAGAATGTAAAAAAAGCAGCAACCAGCCAGATAGGTTACGTGAAAATGAGTGCTAGGAAGCGTGCATGCAAGCCGTGGTGGAATGAGGAGATCAAGGATGCCAGGAGAGAGAGAAAGAGACTGAATAGAGTATGCAGGCAAATGAGAAAGAGAAGGCATGAGAGGGAGGAGGCCGAAGGAGAATACCAGAATGCATGGACAGCATATGTGAGCCAGCAGCGAGTGGTGAAACGGAAGATAATGAATGCTAAAGTTAGATGTGAGAGAAATGTGATCCAGTCCCTGAGGGAGAAAGGTGTGGGAGGTGGCCGGGAATGGTATAGATTCTTGAGGGGTGAAAGGATGCCTGACAGTGAGAATGTGGAGAGCCTAAAGGTGAATGGGGCACTGGTGACAGAAAAGGAGGACATAAGAAGGGTGGTTAAGGAGTACTGGGAAGAGATTGGAGGAGTAGGTGAAGTTTCTGAGGTGAGAGAAGGATGTGTGACACTGGAGAGGAAGAATGCAGATGAACTGAATGAGAGAATCAGCAGGGAGGAGGGGGAGAAAAGTGTGAAAAGGCAAAAGAATGGGAAGGCAGCAGGTCCAGATGGATTACCGTATGAAATGTACAAAAATGGTGGGGAGGTTGTGATTGATAGAATGACTGAGCTATTGAACCAGGTATGGGAGGAGGAGAGAGTGCCAAGAATGTGGAATGAATGTAGGGTGACTCTGTTGCACAAGGGAGGATTCAAGAGTAAAAATGAGTTGAAGAATTATAGGCCAATGGCATTATTAAATACAGTAGGTAAAGTGTTCAGTGCAGTGTTGAATGAGAGACTGTGTAAATGGATTGAGCGATCTGGAGTGTTAGGTGAGGAGCAGAATGGGTTTCGTGTGAACAGGAGAGCGGAGGACAACATGTTTGTGGTGAATGAGATGATAGAGAAGAAAAGAAAGGATGGAGGTAAACTATATCTAGGCTTTCTAGATATAGAGAAAGCATATGACAGAGTGAATCGAGAAATGCTAGGCAAAGTGTTAGGAAAGATTGGGTTGAGTGCAAAGATAACCAACATAGTGCGTAGCATGTATGTTGACACGAGAGCGAAGTATAGGTTAGGAGACATAGAAACAGACTGGGTGAAGAGTGAATGAGGTGTTAGGCAAGGATGCATATTGTCACCAACCCTTTTCAGCTTATACACAGAGGAGTTAGCAGCCAGAATGAGAAGGTTGAATGCAGGAGTAAGAGTGGGGAATGACCGGATAGGTGTGCTAATGTATGCAGATGATATAGTGGTCATGAGTGAGTCAGCGGATGAGTTGCAAAGTCTACTGGATGTAGTGGATGGGTATGGGAAAGGCTTTGGAGTTAGGTTTAGTAGTGAGAAAAGTAAGGTTATGATTGTGAATAGGTCAGAGGATGAATGTAATGCAACGTGGAGAATAGGAGTGAATGAGCTGAATCAGGTACTAGAATATACGTACCTGGGGATGTGGGTTAGCCCAAATGGATGTGAGAAAGTAAAGAATGAAAAGATTGGCTTGGCTAACCAATGGGTTGGAAGATTAGGGAGTGCAGCAAGGATGAGAGCGAGTAAATATGATGT
>CM035221.1:409400-436550 GCA_020233015.1 Callinectes sapidus
TTTTTCCAGGTAAAAATAAAAATCAATATATGCCGTTTCAAGAAAAAAATACATTTCATCTAAAAAAAGTGATTTTTTTCCATTATTTTCTCCTTATTTCCATGTTTTCATGGATCAAAAGCAAAACGCAATGAATAAATTTTTTTTTGCGACAATATATTTTTCTGTAAAATTGCATACATTACCCCTTTTCCAACGTTTTTAGTATTCACAATATTTTAAATAACAAGCTTTTTTAATAAAAAAAATGTAATATATGTCACTTCAAGAAAAAATATATTCTTGGCAAAAACGTAAATTTCAATAATTTTTCTTTTATTTTAATGTTTAGGTACATGGAAAACAAGGAAAAATCAATAAATAAATTCAATTTTACAACATACTTTTTTCTCTAAAATTACATAAATTAACCCCTTTTCAACTTTTTAGTGGTAAGAACCACATTTTAAAGAAAAACAATTTCACGTAAAAAAAAAAAAAAGTAATATATGCCACTTCAAGAAAATAATGTATTTCCAACAAAAAAGTGAATTTTTCAATTATTTTCTTATTTTTATGTTTTGATGGAAAACAAGCAAAAAGCAATGAATAATTTTTTTTCTACGACAGAATAACTTTTTCACTAAAATTGCATATATTACCCCTTTTCCATCGTTTTTAAGGGATATTTATAACATTCTAAATGAAAACGCTTTTTCTCAGGTAAAAAAAAAAAAAAAAAGGAAATTCCATTTCGAGATAAAAATATATCTCTGCCAAAGAAGTGAATTTTTCAATGATTTTCTTCCTTATTTATATGTTTTTATGGAAATCAAGCAAAAAATTAAATTTTTTTTACGACAATATATTTTCTCTAAAATTGCATAAATATTACCCTTTTTCAATATTTAAAGGAGTATTAACAATATTATACAGAAAACCCTCTTTTTCATTAAAAAAAAATGTGATATATGCCATTTCAAGAAAAAAATATTATATTTCTGCCCCCCAAAAAGGAATTTTTGTGTAACTTTCTTCGTTTCAATTTCAATGTTTTGATATAAAAGAAGAAAAAAACAATGAATAAATGATTTTTTTACGATAATATTTTTTTTCTGTAAAACTGCATTAATTACCTAATTTTCTACTGTTTTAGGGGTATGAACAACATTTTAAATCAATAAAAATCCGTCTTTTCAGGTAAAAAAAAAAAAAAAACGTAGTAGACGCCATTTCAAGAAAAATATATTTCTGCCAAAAAAGATATTTTTTTCAATGATTTTCTTTTTATTTTCATGTTTTGATGGAGGACAAGCAAAAGGCAATGAATGAATTCTTTTTTACGACAATATATTTGTTCCTCTAAAATTGCATAGATTACCCCTTTTCAACGTTTTTTGTGGCATTAACAACATTTTAAAGAAAACCCTCTTTCTCAGGTAAAAGAAAAAAAAAATTGATATATGCAATTTCAAGAAAAAAATATATTTCTGCCGAAACAGTTAATTTTTCAATGATGTTCTTATTCCCATATTTTTATGGAAAACAAGTAAAAAAGCAATTGATTAATCTTTTTTTATGAAATTATAATTTTTCTCTAAAATTGCATAAATTACCCGCTTTCAACGTTTTTAGGAATAATAACAAGTTTTTTCTTCAGGTTTTTAAAAATCTTTTTTTTTATATGAAAAGGAAAAACAATCAAGAAAATGTGTCGATATTCTATTATTTTCTTGCAAAAGAAGAAGAAAAATCATTTCTTCTGAACACACATTTTTTTTTCACAAAATCAAAATGAAACACTAAATAATCACTCTTTTCTCTTACAAAATGCTAGAAAAAATACTTGCAAGAAAACGTCAAAATAAACAATTAGCAAATTTATCATAGAAAAAAATTCATGAAAATAAATAATTTCTTTAAAAACAACGTTTTCAGGAAAATATTGCCATTTTTTAAGAAAAGTAAAAAAAAAAAAAAAAAAAGTGAAGAACGTACATTTTATAAAAAATGTTGTTAATATAATGGTTTTTTTTTAACGAATTACCATGGATTTTGCAACAATCTGTCAACATCCCGTTATTTCCTTGTTTTGGTGCAAAATGAGAAAAATCACCCGAAAAATTACATTTTTTTTTTTTTGCCAAAATAAAACTCAACTAATTTCCTTTTTTTTTTATATGTATATGTATATGAAAAGGGTTTTCTTTAAATTATCGTTTATTCACTAATTTTTGAACGAATTATCATGAGTTTCATAAAAAAAACGTATAAAAACAGTGTACTTTATGAGTAAGCTGAAATGGTAGTTTTTTCAAAATAAAAGCTTAAATGTTTTCAAATTTGATGTATTTGACATGATAAAAATGTACCGGTAATCTTAATGTTTTGGTGTAAAACGAAAAGTAAATCATCCAAAAAACAAAAGCAGCATGAGTTATCTTTTTTTTTTATTGTTTTGCATCATTACGTATAAACAGACACACACACACACACACACACACACACACACACACACAAAAGCAAGTAAAAACATCAAATTTCTTTCAGAACTGAATAATAATTATCTGCATGAATAATTATAATGATTAATAATAAGTATCTGCATAATATATATCATATACATTAAAATTGAAATCATTTGTTTTTATTTTTACATTGGCATTTCAGCCTACGCGTAAAATACGGTGTTTTGTGCACTATTTATGAGATTTATGGCAATTTGTCTAAAAACCACTATACCAACAATATTCTTAAGAAAGATCCTTTCATGAAAATACTTAAATGAGTATCATTTTAGCAAATATTCATTTTTGGATGATTTCCTTCTTATTTTGCACGAAAACAATGCAATAACGGTAATTTAATAACTTTTTGGAGAATCTATTGTATTTCGTCCATTAATCATTATATTACCAACATTTTAAAGTTCTGAAAATAAACAGATGTTTTCCTCTAAAGAATTTGTTTATAAGGTATAATTTGAATAATAAGGCCATTGTAAGGGCGAACCACTACCTCAAGACAGAGGTAACGAGCGAGTCCGGTTTCAGACAGGAGGACTCTTTCAGCCACTTGTTCGCCACTTCCTCTTTCATTCGTTCATCCTCAATCGCTCGTTCAACTCCTCGTTTCGAACCACCACGTACGTGTAAGAGGATCACGTAAGCCACGCGGCCGAGGCTATATATATAGGACACCACCCTCCAGTCAGCAGAGCGATCAAGACGAGGCTAGTGGAAAGACTTCTCCTGTCACCTGCTGTTACCCTGCCGGAGAGGAAGGTCCTGAGCTGCCTACCTTCCACTGTTACCTACCCTCGCTTGATTTAGCCTCTCGCTCTCACTGGACGTCGGATACCGTTGGGCTGGTTACGTTGCTCCACTTCTACAGGACCACCACCTACTTCAGTTGTGTTTGCCTCTACATCCGTGACAGGTATTTAGAGTGTATCTTCTGTTGTTGCGCCCCTTTCCTGGTTCTCGTTGTCGAGACTATAGTCTTTCATAAGGGACGTAACACGGAAGATTTATTTCTCGTACTGATTGTCCGGAGTAGTGTGCCTTGTTATTGGCGTGTTGCCTTTAGTGGTTCCTGTTTCTTTTAATGTGTCATGTGTGCACGAATTAATAAATTTAAGGAAGCATTCCTAGTGTTTATTGTCCCCCTTGACAGATATTAGTACTTCCTGTGGACCTTTTTATTCTTGATAGGCCGGGAGAGAGTATTGCTCCCCGTTTGCCTTTACACCCATTTTAGGAAGAAATTTTACAAATGTTACGTTTTACATTTTCTTTGAACTTTTTACAACGATAGGATTTTTTTTAGGTAGTATATAAATAGCTTTCTTTTTGTGTTTTCTCTAAGTAACCATGGAAAACATTATTTGTGGAAAATAAATTTATTTTAGCAGAAATGTGATTTTTGGATGATTTCCTTCTCGTTTTCCACCAAAATTTTAAAATATTGCTGCATTAGTAACTTTTCAATATACCAAAATTAAAAACTTCTTAATTTATTACTTGGAAAAGTCTTCCATTTCAGCTTAATTGTCAAATCGAGTGTTTCTCTGCGTTGTTTTCAAAATCCTTGGTTGATCGTCGTTAAACTACTATATCAAATATATATATTTTTTTCGTAGAAGAACAATATATCTATTCAGAAAACGTCCTTTATGAAGAAAAGATACATTTTTATTTTTTTCATTGATATAATTGTTAATTGCTCGTTTCGATGCTTTCTAAAGTTATTACAACAGAAAATTAAAAAAAAATAATAAAAAACGGTTTTAAGATATTTAATTGTGATATTGTGGGGAAAAAAATCAAATTCAGCATATATATGCTAAATCTTTAGTGGTGAGTGAAAGCTTGTGTTTCACTATAAAGAACTTATTTATTATGTGTATTAAAAAAAAGTGAATTTTTCAGTGATTCTCTTCTTATTTACATATTTTGATGGCATACAAGAAAAAAGCAATGAATAAAATCTTTTTAACGAGAATATTTTTTTCTTCAAAATTGCATAAATTACCCCTTTTCACATTTTTAGTAATATTAACAGCATTTTAACGAAAAAAAAACTCCTTTTTAAGTTAAAAAAAAAAGTTATAAATGCCATTTTCAGAGAAGTATATTTCTGCAGAAAAGAAAATTTTTGAATGATTTTCTTCTTATTTCCATGTTTTAATTGAAAACAAGCAAAAAAGCAACAAATAAATTATTTTTACGACAATATTTCTTTCCTCTAAAATTGGATAAACTACCCCTTTTTCATCGTTTGTATCAGTAGTAATAACATTTTAAAGAAAAACCTTTTTTCCCGTGAAAAAAAAAAAAAAATAATGTATGCCATTTTTAGAAGAAAATTTTTTTTGACAAAAAAGTGAATTTTTAAATAATGTTATTCTTTTAAAGTTTTGATGGAAAACAATAAAAAAACAATGAAAAATTATTTTTTAAATATTTTTTTCTTTAAAATTGCATAAATTACCCCGTTTTCAACGTTTTTAGGGGTATTAACAACATTTTAAAGAAAAACCCCTTTTCAGATTGAAAAAAAAAAAAATTCATTACAAGAAAAAAATATTTCTGCCAAAAAAATAAATGTTTACAATGATTTCCTTCTTATTTTTACTTTTTGATGGAAAACAATAAACAAACAATGAAAAAAAGTTAAATTTTTTTCTCTAGAATTACATAAATTATCCTTTTTTCAACGTTTTTAGGAGTATAAACAATATTTCAAAGAAAAACCTTCGTTTTCAGGTAAAAAAAAAAAAAAAGAAGTTATATATGCCATATGCCATATGCAGAAAAAAATCTACATTTCTGTCAAAATAGTCAATTTTCAATAATTTTCTCCCAATTTTAAAATTTTGATGGAAAACATGAAAACAAGCAATCCATAAATTCCTTTTTTTACAATATATTTATTTTTCTCTAAATTTGCACAAATTACCCCTTTTCAACGTTTTTAGTGGTATTACCAACATTTTAAAGAAAACCCCTCTTTTTCAGGTAAAAAAAAAAAAAAAAGTAATATATGCAATTCAGAAAAAAAAAAAAAAAATCTGCCCCCCTAAAAGAAATTTTCAATTATTTTCTTCTAATTTTCATGTTTTGATGGAAAACACACACAAAAAAACAATGGCTAAACTCTTTTTACGACAATATAATTTTTCACTAAAATTGCATAAATTATTTCTTTTTCATCCTTTTCAGGATTATTAACATTTTAAAGAAAGAAAAAAAAAAAAAAAAAAAAATATATATATATAGTCTTATATACTATAGTATATTACTGTATATATATATATATATATATATATATATATATATATATATATATATATATATATATATATATATATATATATATATATATATGCTATTTGAAGAAAAAAATATAAGAAAATAAGAATAAGAAAGCTCTTTTCATAAAAATACTTAATTGAGTGTTATTTTGGAAACGTTTATTTTTCGGAAGATTTTTTCTCATTTTCCACCAAAACAATTACATAACGGTACTTTGATAATTTTTTGCACAATCTATGGTAATTCTTCCATAAAACATTATATCATCAACATTTTTAAGTTATGACTACAAACAGATGTTTCCCTCTAAAGAATTTGTTTATCTGATATTGTGGAAAAAAAAATTTAGTATATATATATATATATATATATATATATATATATATATATATATATATATATATATATATATATATATATATATATATATATATTGTTATGCTGCCACCCCCCTCCACACCCGTCCACACACACAGCTTCCAAGGCGACGACAGGTACACTCTTCTTACCAACAGCGTCACCCTCAGGACAGCATACGTACAGGACGGGGTCGGCAGCAGCATAGACAGGGACACTTCTCGGCGAAGATTCGTGGCTAGCAAGGGGAGCGAGGTACAGACCCACAGACTTACTCAGAGAGAGGCACGAATACAGTTAAAGGCAAGGCACAACTTCCTTACTTTACTGGCACACAAGAGTAAATACAGGATGGTACACAGTACTTATTCCACAACACAAACAGGGCAGGAACGCGTCCTCAGGGAAAGCGGGGCAGGCAGGCGTCCTCTCACATTCTCCACTCGGCCCTAACTCTTCCTCTCTCCTCTCTCTCCCCTCACTGGGACTGCCCGTCGCCGGGCCCGGCGGGGCGGCGGCAAAAACTATTTGCTGAGTCGTCAAAAGCCCTTTTCTCCCCTGTGTCGCTCCTCCGGCCCCTCTCTCCCCGTCCGAGACACGTCTCTTCTACTGCAGGGGCCGGATTCAGAAAGAGTAAGGTGTTACGATGTTGTAAGTTCTCCTCAACCTTCGAGAGTTTTGGCCACTTACACTATGCTCACATTGAGATTCAGAAAGCTAAGTGTAACTTCTTCCTCTTCAGTGGATACATATAGGCAGCTGATCGAGACTTCCCACCCATGTTGACGTCACAGACGCCAGCGAATCACAAGCCCCGACACAAAACGGCTAACCAATCACAAATCCTCCTGCCTCCCCCTCCCTCTAAACTCCGCCCTTTTCTTCTTCTTCCTCCTCTTGTGACTTGTTTTGATCTCTGTTGATCGCCACCTCTAGTTCTGTATTGTTTTACTTAAAGATTTTATCAGTTCCCTTCAGTTTTGGTCATTGTAGAAGCAGAAGACATACACAAGGACATTATTATTAGGAAGGTAATGTGTGTCTGAATAAATTAGTGATGTTCTATAGGATTTTGTGTCGGCAAGTTTCCGCGGGGCAAACCACACATTTCTGAGTTCCCTCTTCTCCCACAAACTTGTAGGACCTGTGGCAAACTGTTTTAGTGATGCAGAAACATCGTAATGGTGTATTTGCAGCAGAAATCAAGTGAAACAAATAAAAACACGAGATCTAAATATTAGGGACACTCGTGTCGGTCTGTGGTCCGTCCTGCTCGCCTGTGGAGCCCGTGGGGGTTCAGTTAGGCTACCCGAGAATCGTCTCCACAGTGGGCTATATACCATCCCGCTTTTATAGAATGATTTTTTGGGTGTCATAGTGTTTCAAATCACTTATATCCTCTTGGCAAACATTAGTTATATCGAATTTTATGTTCATCTGAGTGAGTTACACCACCTCCTGAGTTGGTGTAGTTCTGGGCCCAGATTTAGGGTCAACTCACACGGACGGCAGCACAGCGACAGCGAGGCGACAAAATAGCAGTTACGTTGTGGATGGTAAATATATCCCATTGATTTTCTACAGATTCGCATAAAGCAACTCACACGAACGGCAAAATGCAGTCGGTATCAGCGACAGCCGTCGCTTGACGCCGGTATCATCCACAAAAAAGTCGCTGACCAGCAGTCGGTGTCAACTCACACAGGGCGAAATCGCAACGTTGCAGTTGCGAGCGCTCAACTGCAGCTGCACTGCCACGCATGCCAGTAGGCACTTGATAGTCGTGGTGGCTGCATTGCGCATCATGGCTCCCGAGCGTGAGGAAGATAACTTTGACACTGATTTGTTTATAAATGAAATTCAGCAATTCCCCTCCATTTGGGATTACACTAGTCAATTCTACAGTAATAGAATTGAGAAAGCGAAAGCCTGGAACGCGATTTGCTGTAAATTCTACGAAGATTTTGAAGGAAAGGATAAAAAAACAAAAATGAGTGTGGTAAGTACTACGTATTTATTAAGCACATTTTTAGAACAGTATATTTATGTAGTGTTAACTACATAGATAGGAAATTTATATTGTGTATGTTTGTGGGACGATAACCCGAAAGGTATATATCAAGAACTTTATTCATATGCGTCAATTCTAGTTATTGAAAAGGTAAAATCTATCCATTTTGTAGTATTTATATAGCGAATTCGTAGTTAAATGTTGAATTATTCAACAATATCGTTAAATGTATTAGATTTTTGCATATTGGTACTGCAGTTCGCCTTCTGGACTTAAAAAGTAATCGGCAAATTTATCCCGTACTGAATTAACAGAATTTCCTACACGAAAATCGTGATCATTTTCAAAATGAATGAAATCAGGTACGGTTAATGTATCCTCATAATTAAAACCATCTCGCTTACGTACTATGTTGTGTAATATAACACACGCTTTTACAATATCGACAGCAAAATCTACAGACACATTGAGTGGCCGGTGCAATATTCGCCATTTATTTGCTAAAATTCCGAATGAACTTTCTACATATCTACGAGCTCTACATAATCTAAAATTGAACACACGTTTTTTCCTTGATAATTGCTTTCCACTATACGGTCGTAACATATTTTTGCTTAATCCAAACGCTTCATCTATAAATACAAAGGGTAATGGAGTTCCATCGTTACTAATTGGCTGGGGATTGGGTATATCACATTCATTTTTTTCTATTAATTTATGCAAATTACTATTTTTCCAAATTGTTGAATCGGAAGACTTGCCGTAAGCTCCAATGTCGACATATAAGAAAAGATAATCTGCGTCACATACAGCTAGTAGAACTATAGAAAAGAAATTTTTGTAATTCCAGTACAGAGAATCAGTATTTGGAGGATGGATTATGCGTATGTGTTTCCCATCAACTGCTCCCATACAGTTTGGGAAGTCGGCTTTGTTTTTAAATTTAGCAGACACATCTTTCCAAGTGTTTTGATTGGGCTTCATTAAATGGACGTCACGCAGTTGAGACCACAGTTGAGTGCAAACTTCTCTCACAATTTCACTAGCAGTCGTAGCACCACATTTGAATGTGTAGTGGAGTTCTTTGAAGGAGCATCCAGTTGCCAAGTACCTGAAAAAAAAGATTATTTGTGTTAAATTATAGATTTCACGTAAAATAATTTTGCAACCTTATTTTTTTCTTTTCCAGCCGTGAAACTGCAAAAGAAGTGGAAAGGGTTGAGAAATTCCTACGTTAGAGAGGTCAAGAAAATGAAAACTTTGAAAAGCGGTTCTGGTGCTGCTAAACGCAGGAAGTATATATTCTTCGACGCATTGTCTTACTTGAAGCCTCTTACTGAAAAACAATTTACAGAATCTTCTATCACTGATGACACGCTTCAAGAAGAGTCAACTGCAGATGAGCCAACTGATGCAACTACACAGCCAAGTACATCGTTCAGTCGACGAACCAAAGCTAGGAATCAAGTACACGAAAATGAATTGATGAAGAAACTATCATCACGTTTGTCTGACCGTATCAGTAATGAAGGTGGACTCAATGCTGAACAAATGGATAGCGATAAGTTGTTTTTATTATCGTTGTATGATAGGTACAAAAGTATTGACAATAATAAAAAAATACCTGCTCAAATAGAAATACTTAATGTGATTCAAAGATATAGTAAGAATGCTCCTTCCCTTTCTTACACACCATTCACAAATTACATTCCCAACTATAACCAGACACAGGGTCAATCCTATCCCCATAACACGTATCAGCCTCCCCCAATGAATGTACAACCTCCGCCTCCCCCAGTGAATGTACAACCTCCGCCTCCCCCAGTGAATGTAAAACCTCCGCCTCCCCCAGTGAATGTACAACCTCCGCCTCCCCCAGTGAATGTACAACCTCCGCCTCCCACAATGTATGTACAACCTCGGCCTCCTTAAATGAATGAACATGAATTCAGTCCAGAAAATGTACTGTCACCACATGATAGTGTCGCATCAAGTCAATCTGATGATTGTGTACTACCTGACTTATTCTAAGAATTGCTTAACATGTATTAATTGTTTTCTTTATAAAGGCAACATTATTAGTGATTAATATTTCATTTATTTCACAGTGATTGCTAGACATTCATCCGAAGAAATGCTATTTCTTTTTGCTTACCATGTATTAATTTTTTTCTTTATAAAGGCAACATTATTAGTGATTAATATTTCATTTATTTCACATTGATTGCTAGACATTCATCCGAAGAAATGCTATTTCTTTTTGCTTACCATGTATTAATTTTTTTCTTTATAAAGGCAACATTATTATTGATTAATATTTCATTTATTTCACAGTGATTGCTAGACATTCATCCGAAGAAATGCTATTTCTTTTTGCTTACCATGTATTAATTTTTTCTTAATAAAGGTAACATTATTATTGATTATTTCACTTACCTTATCGTAATTACCAGACGTTCTTCCGAAGGAATGCTTCTTCGCATTAGAGTATCCTTCTTCTGTATACCTTCTTTCAGCTCATTTAGTAAATAATCAAACTTATTTTTGCTCATTCGAAAGTAATTAAAAAACTTATCATCATACAACCGTAATGAATGATATAGCTGCTGAAACTGACTCTCACTTTTATTTTCAATTATTGGATGTATCTAAAATTTCCTTTCTCTGCGACATCTTTCTCTTCGGCGCAGCAACAGCCACAACAATGCTTCTTCTTCGAACTCCATCTCTAAACTGAGATAGAAGTCTGCCGCTATCTTGTCGCCCGAGTCGACTGCAGGTTGCAGTCGACTTGGGTGTGCAGCCAACTGCAATTTGCAGTCGACTTCGGCGACAGGAATCGCCAATACGAGTGACAGAGAAACTGCAAAATAGTTGCTAACATGCCGTCCGTGTGAGTTGATCCTAAGTTACACTCTAGTCACGAGATTTGAAAGTTGTAAGTAGCTTTCTGAATTCCATATACTGCTTGAATGTTGTAATCATGAGATTTATATCCCTTGAATAGTGTAAAGTGCTTTCTGAATCTGGGCCCACTGGCAGGCACAAGATATCCACCTGGCCGCAAACTCCGGCCCTCAATACCACTTCTGCACCAAAGTCATCATTGCCAATCTAATAGCATTGCCAACGCTATCTTCGCACTAGGCTCCGCCGCAACACTACCCTCCCCCAACAAAATAGTCGTCCCGACAATTCGCAATCACTTCCACACATATACAGTAGTCTGTCCACCACTGAGGTCTTTTCCTCGATCTGAGGGGGCGAGACACAGGCGGCTCACTCACAGGCTCGTCCTCTGCTGTCCCCCTCACGCGCGCTCTGCTTCCACCCATCACAACTTCGTCCTCCACCTTGCTGTCTGGGCCTCTTCACCTGCCGACACTTCTCCACGTCGCTGGCTTTTCTCCATCTTGCCGCTGCAACGTCGCCACAGCCTCAGGCGACATCTGTGGTAGCTCCTTTCCAGGTGGTCGTCCAGTAGCCTCAGGGAGGTAGCAGCGGTTACCTCGGGGCATACAAGGCCGTGCCCCGGCGACATCCACCGCCATCCTCTCCCAAGCTGCTCTGGTACGTCGCTCAGATTCCTTCTCGGCGACGTAAACGTGGTACAGCTCGCACCACTCCACCTCATACCTCATGCAAACCCAGCACAGGCGTCGGCACAGGCGACACAGAGCCTTCCTGCGCCCCTGGTGCCCCCCAGAGACGCCAGCATGCGCCTCCTCCAGCAACTCAACCTGCAGGGAGAAAGGATTTACCAGCAGCCACGTCTGCTGTGTCGCTCCATCCTCCACGCCCTTCTGCAACACGCCGTCTTGTACGTGCCGCGTCTCCCCCTGCTCCATCAAGTCTTCGATAGCAGGAATTTCCGGCAAAAATTCCTCCTTGCACGGCTGTTCCTCCCTGCACGACTTCTCGCCTTCCTCCGTCCACCCAAACACCGGGTGGACATGCTGTGTCGCTGCATCCTTCAAGTGCCTCTGCCACACACCGTCTTGTATGTGCAGCTTCTCCCTCTGCTTCACCGAGTCCACGGTAGCAGGACTTTCCAGCAAAAATTCCTCCTTGCACGGCTGCACCTCGCCTTCCTCCGTCCACCCAAACACCGGGTGGACATGCTGCCCGCTGTCTCGCTGTGTGCCAGCCTCGCTCTGCCCGCTCTCCATGGGGTTCACCTTCCCCGCACCGCCGTCCACCTCATCACCGTAGCTGCTCACCGCTGCATGGCCTCCACCGCCTTCCTCAGTGGCGTCTGCTGCCTCACGTTCCCTCACGACTCCGCAGTTCAGCTCCAGTCTCTCCTCGACATCTGAACTCGTTACGGGGCTCTCCAGCTGTTTAGCAGCATCCTCAAGGACCAGTGGTACGATTTCTCCACGTACCTACCGCTGCATCCTTCCGAGGTCATCACACGCTGCATTCCCAAACAGGGAGTCCAGCCCCAACAGACAGTGTTCCTCCATGTCGGCAACAGAGACTCTCAGCTCACAGTGGCCAGTCATGCCACACAACTGCTGGTCTGACACAGGGGATTGGCCTGCCACAACTTCTTCCCTCACTTGTGCGTTCTCTGCCGCCAGGTTCATTTGTGCTGCCTGCTCGTCCATTTTCACCTCCTGCAGTCCGATTTTCCTCAACTTCTGGCAAATTATCGTCGTCTGCCGGTCTATTTTCTCCGTCTGCTGGTCTATTTTCACTATTATTTCTGTCATCAGGCCTTGAAGCATCGCCATCATGGCGAAACTTTCCTTTCTGGCCAATGTGACGTCATTAGCCTCGCCCACAGACACAGAGGCACCATCCCCGCCATCTTGTTGTCTGCGTTCATCCTCCATTTTGATTGATACTACAGTACTCGGCTATTCACTTTGCACCATCAACTGTCCCGCTACTCCTGATATCACTCTTATGCTGGCTCCTCCCCCCGTCCACACACACACAGAGTTCACTTTGGTTAGTTTACTCAGCAAACAGTACAGGTAACATGAGGGGAACCGTGACACAACGCCTCCACTATAACAAAGGCGCGCTCTGCGAGGCGACACACAAGGCGGCAGCTCGGGCCTCCTCCCACCTCACACCTCATTCACGGCCTCCCAGCAGGCTTCCACGATGTCAACTAGGCACACACAGTCCTGGCACATACACTGCCAACACACGGGCACTATTACATGGCAGTCAGAATATATCTGTCCAGGAACGAGGGGAAACGAGTCAGCTTTTCCCTCTGTCCTTCTCACTGGGCCCCAACTCTCTTCTCTCTGCTCTCTCCCCTCACTGCCTGTGGCCGAGCAGGCGGCAGAAACTATTTGCTGAATCGTCAACATTCCATCTGCCTCGCTCCGATACGCGTCTCTCTCTCCTTCCCGTCCCAGACCCGTTGCTTCTTTGTCTACTCTCACGCCCACCACGCACATACATACACACATACCCACGGCCACGGCCACCACCCCACACACACACACACACAGCTTCCAAGGCGACGACAGGTACACTCTTCTTACCAACAGCGTCACCCTGAGGACAGTATACAGGACGGGGTCGGCAGCAGCATAGACAGGGACACTTCTCGGCGAAGATTCGTGGCTAGCAAGGGGAGCGAGGTACAGACCCACAGACCCCAGACTTACTCAGAGAGAAAGGAATACAGTTAGAGGGAAGGCACAACTTCCTTACTTTACTGGCACACAAGAGTAAATACAGGATGGTACACAGTACTTATACTTATACCACAACACAAACAGGGCAGGAACGCGTCCTCAGGGAGAGCGGGGCAGGCAGGCGTCCTCTCACACTCCCCACTCGGACCCAACTCTTCCTCTCTCCTCTCTCTCCCCTCACTGGGACTGCCCGTCGCCGGGCCCGGCGGGCCGGCGGCAGAAACTATTTGCTGAGTCGTCAAAAGCCCCCTTCTCCCCTGTGTCGCTCCTCCGACCCCTCTCTCCCCGTCCGAGACACGTCTCCTCTACTGGCCAATCAGGCACAAGATATCCACCTGGCCGCAAACTCCGGCCCTCAATACCACTTCTGCACCAATGTCATCATCATTGCCAATCTAATAGCATTGCCAACGCTATCTTCACACTAGGCTCCGCCGCAACAATATATATATATATATATATATATATATATATATATATATATATATATATATATATATATATATATATATATATATATATATATATATATATATATATATATATATAAATATTGTTACGACCCCAGGTTAAACCCTGACAAGGTTCCCAACCCAACTGGGGAACCTGTCAGTAAGTGAAGTCAATGAATAATCAGGCCACGTTACAACGGTTTTAACGCTTTGGGTTAACTCAGGGGTGTAACTAGAAAAGAAAAAAAAAATTAATAAAATGAACATAAGTTCCAGGGGATGGAGACTTAAGGAAAGAGTCTCATATATTCACAAAATTTATTCACAAATAATTAAGATTAGAAGTTAGGTTTAACCAGGATAGAAATAAGTCAGGTCCGTTACAGTGAAGGGAATTATAGTCACTTCCAGTAAAATTAAAATAACACAAAGATTAAATATTTCACCTCACAAATAGGAATAATTCAAGAACCAAGAAACACCAAAATAACTGAGAAAGATCCACACACGCTGGTGATCACATACACACCAGTTCAAAAACCGAATAAATCCCGAATTACACAGAGAAAATAATCACCAGAACACACTATAATAACGTTCACAAGAAAATAACACCACAACTTGTTAATACCCGTAGCTGAATCACCATAATAAGAAATGAACCCAACACAATGCAATAATGATGCTAAGATAAAGGAAACCGGGTGGGCACCTACAAAATGGCGTACCTGAAGGGATTACACGACTCACGAAAAACACCCGTCACCACTCTCGTCAAAATGCCACAATAAATCAAGGACAAACCCTTACACCAAATAACCCGTAAAACATCTCAACACATTAGCAATAATTGTGCCTAAAAGACAGAATCCTAGCACCAAGAATAAGAACAATAGAAAAATACTCAGCCCGGTACAAGAGATACCACTGCGTCCGGTCCCCTCGCCCCTCGCCCGCTCGCTCAGGTCTGATCTTGTTCTCCCCCTCCGCGGCGCTTCTCTCTGTGTTCCTCCGCGGCCGGCGGAGGAACACCATTTCGTCACACATTGCCTCTTCCACCTCGAGGCCTTAATTACAACTCCCTAACGCGAACGAAAATGACACTATTACTTTAACAATACATTTACACAATTCTAATATAGATACATGCATCACAACTAAATTCATATATAGCACTACATACTTAACTTCCCTCGTGGGGAGTGACGCAGCGCGTCCCGTAGGGCGGCTTATCACACAAGGCTACGACCTGACAAAACATGACCCGGCTGGTCACCAACGAATCTTCTAGACGCTACGCAGTTAGGTGAACATTACAATATACTTACGAATAAAGTGATTACATACAAAGACACACACATATAGTAAACAATGTATAAGGCACAATATATATATATGTAAAGAGTGGGCTGTCCTGGGAACATTACACACAGTTACACAAAACAAACATTGCTTGCAGGACACCCAACAATAACATTTAATGTCAATACCTGACGGTCGTAACAATATATATATATATATATATATATATATATATATATATATATATATATATATATATATATATATGTGTGTGTGTGTGTGTGTGTGTGTGTGTGTGTGTGTGTGTGTGTGTGTGTGTGTGTGCTAAATCTTTAGTTGTGACTGAAAACTTATGTTTCACTATGAACAACTTACTTAATATATGTATTCTAAAAAAAATAATAATAATGCAAAAAAGGGTAATATATGCATTTTCAGGAAAAAAAACTTTTCGTGAAAAAAGTGAATTTTTCCCTGATTTTCCTCGTATTTCCATGCTCTAATGGAGAACAAGAGACAAGCAATGAATATCTTTTATGACAATATATATTTTTCTCTAAAGTTGCATATATTACCCCATTTTTAAGTATATTAACAATATTTAAACAAAAAACCCTCTTTTTCAGGTAAAATAATAAGAAATTTATTATTTGCTATTTCAAGAAAAAATGCATTTTTAACAAAAAAGTGAATTTTTCAATAATTTTCTTCTTATTTCAATGTCTTGATGGAAAAAAAACAATGAATAAATTGTTTTTTTACGACAATATATTTTTTTTCTTTTAAATTGCATAATTTACCACTTTTTTAAACGTTTTTAGGTGTATTAACAACATTTTAGAGAAAAACCCTCTTTTAAAGTAAAAGAAGAATGTAATATATGCCATTTTAAGAAAAAAAAAAATTTCTTTCAAAAAGTTAATTCTTAATTATTTTCTTATTTCCATGTTTTGATGGAAAACAAGCAAAAAGCAATGAATAAATGATTTTTTACGACAATATTTTTTCCCTAAAATTGCATAAGTTACCCCTTTCTTTAAATTTTTAGGAGTATTAACAACATTTCATAGAAAAAATGCTCTTTTCAGGTAAAAAAAGAAATGTAGTTGTTACGTTACGTCCACGCTCACACACATCTTCCAGAGCGACGACAGGTACACTCTTGCCAACAGCGTCACCCTCAGGACAGCATACAGGACGGGGTCGGCAGCAGACAGGGACACTTCTCGGCGAAGATTCGTGGCTAGCAAGAGGAGCGAGGTAACAGACCCACAGACCCCAGACTTACTCAGAGAGGCAGGAATACAGTGAAAGGCACGGCACTACTTCCTACTTTACTGGCATACAAGAGTAAATACAGGATGGCACACAATATTTAACAGCACTACACAAACAGGGCAGGATCGCGTCCTCAAGGAGAGCGGAGAGGCAGGCGTCCTCTCAAGGCAAAGCTGGCTACGTCTCACTTCCTCACTGGGTGACTGGGCTGCAACTGCCTCCGCTGGGCTCACCCTCCGGTCGCCTAGCCACCAATTGCTGAGTTCGGCAAAAGCCCCCTTTCCTTTGTGTCGCTCCTCCGGCCGCGTCTCTCCCCCTCTCCCGTCCCAGACGCGCCCCTTCTACTGGCCAAGCAGGCACAAGATATCCACCTGGCCGGAAACTCCGGCCATCTTTACCACCTCCACACCAATGTCATCATTGCCAATCTAATAGCATTGCAAACTGTCAAGGTTGACCGGACAGTCAGGTTAAAGGAGGGTGAACGACGGCAGCCTCTTTAACCTGGTCCAAGGAATATTATACTCAAGCCAATGATCTAAGGAAATATGTATGGAAACAACACTCTGTTGGTGCACACGTATAATACACCGCCAATTCACTCCCCACGAGTCCACCACTCCACCAAACAGGACAAACTTGTAACAGGAAGACAGCTTGATCACGTGTAGCAGTAGCGCAGGAACTCCCCGAACAGGCCAAGAAGGTGAAGGATTACAGCATTGGATCCACCAGGCGTGGTGACTTGGCGTGGGTGAGGAAGGCAGGAGGCAGACACCGCCGATGTCCACACGGCAGGAACAGCTCCAGCAGAGATGAGAGCGAATAGTAGGAGGCTAGTGGCTCCGTGGGACGCTCTGGGTCCAGCAGGCTTGTCCAAACCTTGCTCCGCTCTGCCGGTCCACAGTGCAGACAGCCAGTCGTCACCTCGCCTTGCTTCACTCGCCAGCAGCCGAGTCTGGGCAGCGAAGCAGCGAGTGAGATATCAACCCGACTCGCTCGCTATCGAAACTTGTAGATGAAGATTCGGGCTGACGGTGAAACACATGTAAACGAGCAAACAAACCATTGTGTGTGTGTGTGTGTGTGTGTGTGTAAGTGGTAGTTCGGCCTTTACACCAACGCTATCTTCACACTAGGCGTCGCCGCAACACTACCCCCCCTACAAAAATAGTCGACCCGACTATTCGCAATCACTTCCACACATATAGTTTGTCCACCACTGAGGTCTTTTCCTCGATCGGAGGGGGCGAGACACAGGCGGCTCACTCACAGGTTCGTCCTCTGGGTGCCCCTGTGCACCGTCAACACACCCTGCAACATTGTCTATTTGCCCCTCGTCCTCCACATTCCTGACGCTCCCCGCCTCACTGTCTGGCGTCGAGGGTGGGCCCCGCTGGCCCCACGTGAAGTGGCCTTCCTCCACAGCAGCCCACAGGCGATCGACGTGGACGATGCGCGGCCGCTTAGGTGTGCCATCACCCAGCTTGTAGGTGACAGCCGAGAGTCGTTGCAGAATGGTGTACGGACCTTCCCAGTTGCTCTGCAGCTTAGGAGTGAGGCCCCGTTTCTTGCGAGGATTATACAACCAGACGCGGTCCCCCACCGCGTACTGGGTGTCCTTCGCTCGCGACTGGTACCAGCGAGTCAAGGCTTGCCCCGCGAGGCGAAGGTTGCTCGACACCTGTCGCCGCGTGGCCTCCATTCGCTGCTGCAGCGCCACCACGAACTCAGGCCGCCGTCTGTGGTAGCTCCTCCCTTGGTGGTCGTCCAGTGGCCAGGTCCAGCGGCAGCCGCATCTCCCGACCAAACATCATCCTGGCGGGAATGTAACCTGTAGCCTCCTGCTGCGCCGACCGGTATGCCATCAAGGTAAACGGCAACCACAGGTCCCAATCTTGCTGGTCAGAGCTGCAATACTTGGCCAACAGCGTCCGGTTGAAACGCTCCACCATGCCGTCGCTCTGAGGGTGAAGCGGGGTGGTGCGCGTCTGGTGGACCCCCAACAGCTCACAGCACTGCTGGAACACCTTCGACTGAAACTCCCGACCCTGGTCCGAATGCAGCTCACTTGGAATACCAAATCTAGAGAAAAACTCTCTTACCAGTACTCCAGCCACAGTTTCTGCCTCGTGATCTGGGATCCCGTATGCCTCTGGCCATTTGGAAGAGCAATCCATGGCCACCAGGATGTAGCAGTTACCTCGGGGTGTACACGGCAGTGGCCCCGCGATATCCACCGCTGCCCTCTCCATGGGAGCGCCGGACTGGTACAGCTGCAACGGTGCTCGTGTGCGCCGCGCCGGTCCCTTTTTGGCGGCACATACATGGCACAGTTTGCACCATTCCTCCACATCCCGTCTCATACCGACCCAGTACAAGCGTTGACGCAGACGGCACAGAGTTTTCTTGCGCCCCAGGTGCCCACCAGAGGCACCAGCATGAGCTTCCTCCAGCAGCTCGGCTCGTAAGGAAAGAGGGACTACCAGCAACCACATGCGCTCCTGTGTCGCTGCATCCTCCGACCTCTTCTGTAACACGCCGTCCTGTACGCGCAACGTCTCCCACTGCTCCACCAAAGCCTTGTTAACGGGGCTTTCCGGCGACAATTCCACTTGGGTGGTTGTTCGCCTTCCTCCACCCAACGTAACACTGGAGCAATGTCAGGGTCTGCATGCTGGGCGTCTTCCCACCGCTGACTGGTCTCCCTCGGTCCGCCCTCCACTCTCACCCACTGACAGCTGACTACTTCTCGGCGTGAGCAGTGCGAGCACCTCACCTCACACGGCCGACGACTCAAGCTGTCCGCGTTGCCATGGTTACGTCCCGGGCGATGCACCACCCGATAGTTGTACTCCTCCAAGTAACTTATCCACCTCCACAGCTGTCCCTCCGGATTCTTCAAGGACTTCAGCCATCTTAGCGCTACATGGTCAGTCCGAATGACGAACTCGGCTCCATACAGGTACGAGTGGAAGTGTACCACACTTCTCACTATGGCCAGCAGCTCCTTTCTGGTGACGCAGTAGTTCCGCTCAGGCTTGCTAAACTTGGAGCAGTAATAAGCCAATACATACTCCTTACCTTCCTTTGCCTGAGACAACACTGCTCCAATGCCCTCCGCACTGGCATCTGTGTCAAGGATGAAGGGAAGGCGAGAGTCAGGGAAGGGCAGCACCGGGGCACTTATCATGGCTGCCTTCAAATCACTGAAGGCATCCTGGCAGGCTTTAT
Source organism: Callinectes sapidus (assembly GCA_020233015.1). Lineage (NCBI taxonomy): Eukaryota > Metazoa > Arthropoda > Malacostraca > Decapoda > Portunidae > Callinectes > Callinectes sapidus. Next base: position 429,493 of record CM035221.1, read on the forward strand.
CCCAGGTGAAGTAGGCATTCTTCCTTGTCAGCTGATGCAGGGGAGCAGCAAGGGTGGCGAAGCCTTCCACAAACCTGTGGTAGTAGCTGCACAAGCCAAGGAAGCTTCTCACGCTCGCTACTGACATCGGGACTGGCCAATCCGCTACTGCCGACACCTTGTTAGGGTCTGTCCGCACTCCGCCTCGCCCCACAACATGCCCAAGGAACGGCACCTCACGCTGGAAGAAAGTGCATTTCTTCGGGTTCAGCTTCAGGTGCGCCTCTTTCAGGCAGCCCAGCACCACCTCCAGATGTTGCAGCTCCTCCTCAAACGTCCCTGCAAACACCGGAACGTCATCCAGGTACACTAAAGCTATCTTCCACTGCAACCCTGCCAGCACCTTCTCCATCAGCCGCTTGAAACAACCAGGCGCGTTTCACAACCCGAACGGCATCATCCTGAATTGCCACAATCCCTGCCCGAAGGAGAATGCCGTCTTCCCTGACTTCAAATCCAGGGTGGACAACCACTGAACACCAGCCAGAGCGTCCAGGGTGTCGTCTATCCTGGGCAAGGGGTAAGAGTCCTTCACCGTGACGTTATTCAGCGCCCTGTAATCCACACAGAAGCGCTGAGTGCCGTCCATCTTCTTTACCAGGACCACCGGCGACGACCACGGGCTGTCAGAAGGCTTTACTATCCCCTGCGCAGCCATCTCCTCTACCATGAGTTGCATCTCTTCCCTCTTGGCCAACGGGACACGGCGATGTGGCTGCTTTATCGGTGGACTGTCAGCAGTATCAATGGAGTGCTGAACCAGCGACGTACAACCAAGGTCTTGGGCGTCTCGGCTGAAGACGTCCTTGTACTCCGTCAGCAGCTTTTCCATCTTCGTGACCTGCTCAAGAGTCAGTTTAGTCGAGCTACATTTCGCCAAGTCTACCATGTGGGGCGGTAACGCGGGTGTAGCGTCATCCGCACCTCCTTTCACCTCACCACCGCGGCTATTTGCTGCTGCTTGGCGACTACGGGCAGTCTCAGTGGCACCTGCAACCCCACCTTCCCTTACGACTCGGCAATGCAGCTCCAGTCTCTCGTCCTCGGCGTCTGAACTCGTCAAGGGGCTCTCTATGTGTTTAGCAGCACCCTCAAGGACCAGTGGTACAGTTTCCCCTTGTACCTGCATCTGCATCCTCCCGAGGTCTACACACGCTGCATTCTGAACCAGGAAATCTAGCCCCAACAGACAGGACTCCTCCATGTCGGCCACAAATACTGGCAGCTTCTCCTCAACGCCACCCACCGTTATTGTAGATACCACGGGGCCTCGAAGCGTTGTACAGTGGCCAGTCACGCCACACAACTGCCGGTCTGACTGCCGGCTTTAATTCACTTGAATCTTGTGCCATTTTGTCCATCCGCGCCATCACTGCACTTGAATCCTGTGCCATTTTGACGAACAAGGCTTCCAGCCTTTCCAAGCCTGTCTCACTGCCTTCCGGCCTCTCACTGCCTCTTGAGTCTGAGTCCGCCATGGTGCCTTGTACCCGGGAACCTCGCTAGCCAACCTATCCCAAAAACTCCTGACACCACTTGTTACGCTGACCCCCTGTCCACTCTCACACACAGCTTCCACGGCGGCGACAGGTACACTCTTACCAACTGCGTCACCCTCAGGACAGCATACAGGACGGGGTCGGCAGCAGACAGGGACACTTCTCGGCGAAGATTCGTGGCTAGCAAGAGGAGCGAGGTAACAGACCCACAGACCCCAGACTTACTCAGAGAGGCAGGAATACAGTGAAAGGCACGGCACTACTTCCTACTTTACTGGCACACGAAAGAGTAAATACAGGATGGCACACAATACTTAACAACACTACACAAACAGGGCAGGATCGCGTCCTCAAGGAGAGCGGGAGAGGCAGGCGTCCTTTCAAGGCAAAGCTGGTTACGTCTCACTTCCTCACTGGATGACTGGGCTGCAACTGCCTCCGCTGGGCTCACCCTTCGGTCGCCCAGCCACCAATTGCTGGGTCGGCAAAAGCCCCCTTTCCTTTGTGTCTGTGTCGCTCCTTCGGTCGCGTTTCTCTCCCTCTCCCGTCCCAAACGCGTCCCTTCTACTGGCCAATCAAGTACAAGATATTCACCTGGCCGCAAACTCCGGCCATCTTTACCACCTCCACACCAATGTCATCATTGCCAATCTAATAGCATTGCCAACGCTATCTTCACACTAGGCGTCGCCGCAACATAGTGTTACAATCCCATGTATGGGGGGGCCGTGGCCGTGGGTATGTGTATCTGTATGTGCGTGGCGGGCTTGAGTATAGACAAAGAAGGGACGAGGAATAGAGAGAAAAAAAAGGGGATTTTCACGAGTCAGCAGATAGTTGTTGGCCGGCCGCCAGTAGGAAGAATGAGCCGAGAGGAGACAGTGGTGGGCCAGTGAGGTGTAGAGAGGGAAGAGCCGCGTGAGAGTGCTGCCTTGCTTCCTCTCGTTCCTGGACCGATATGCCCCCTGGCTGCCATGTAATAGTGCCTGTGCGTTGGCAGTGTGTGTGTCAGGACTGTGTGTACCTAATTGACATTGTGGAAGCTTGCTGGGAGGCCGTGAAAGAGGTGTGAGGTGTGAGGTGGCCCGAGCTGCCGCCTTACTGGGTGTAGCCTTGCCGAGGGCGGCTTTGTTCTGGTGTGAGACATTGTGTCACACGGTTCCCCGTGTTACGTGTACTGCTTGCCGTGTAAACTGGCCAAAGTGAGCTCTGTGTGTCTGCTTTGTTCCCATTTTTAGCTGCTATAGGTACACTTCGCTACGCTTGAAGTATGTGGAAGTTACATGACCCCCCCTGTGCCCTGTTGTGCACCTGTATGGCCTGTGTGAACCCTGTGGCCTGAGACCGTGCTGTTGGAGGTAGAGGGAGGGTGTGAAGAAAGGGGGGTAACGTAACAGTGGTGTTAGGAGTAGCGGGATAGTTGATTTTGCTAAGTGGCTAGCAGAGTGTTGTAGCAAAATGGAGGACGAACGCAGACGGCAAGATGGCGGGGATGACGCCTGTGTGCCTACGAGCGAGGCTAGTGATGTCATGTTGGACGGAGAGAAAAATCCCGCCGTTCTGGCGATGCTCAGGGGTCTGATGACACAAATGCAGGAGCAGATGACAACTACTATGTAAGGTATTGTTGTGTGGTTCCTAGGTCTTAGAAGTAGGTTAATATGTTTTAAGGTGATTCTTTGGGGTGAGGTTAGGAGCGCCGCCCAAATATTTTACGTTTTATTGGAGTGATTTTTGAGGAGGCTGCTGCCTCGTTGATCACTATTTTCTCCTTCCCTTTTTTTGTGTGTATTTACTTTCACAGTACGTTTGTGGGTGGAATTATTCCGCCAATTTTGCTTCGCGCATTTCTTTTACCCTGGATGGGTTTTCTTAACACTGCTGGAGTGTGTAGTGTTAATTTTAACGTAACTGTGGAAGAGGGTTGGATCTTTTCATTTTTTTTTATTCTCGTGTCTGGGTGACGTCTCCTCTCTCTCTCTCTCTCTCTCTCTCTCTCTCTCTCTCTCTCTCTCTCTCTCTCTCTCTCTCTCTCTCTCTCTCTCTCTCTCTCTCTCTCTCTCTCTCTCTCTCTCTCATTTCTTTTGTGTGTTTTTTTTCTGTGTTTATGTGTTTGTGTGTTTTTATTTTTTGTGTTCACTTGTGTGATTTTTCTTTCATTGTAGACCAGTTTGAGTTTTATTTATGCTAGCCAGCTTAGCATTTTTTATTATCATTTTAAGTTTTTTGTGTGTCCCGATATTTTTGTGTTTGTGGTGTTTGTGGAGTGGTGTTTGCTCGTAATCCTGTGTTTTGTTTTGTTATCTTATATTTATCAGTTCAGTGGCCCTTCAGGCAGTCAGATCCGTTGTAAATATTTTGTAAATAAATTGTAAGTAAGTGTACTTACATTTGTTTATTTTCTCAAGCACACGCCTAGAACCTGGTTTTTGAAATTATAATCTTTCACCCCTCTGATATGAGCTGTGAAGACGTATCAAGGAAGGGGCGGTGAGTTTGAGTGGGGTGCGTGTGTGACAATATATATATATATATATATATATATATATATATATATATATATATATATATATATATATATATATATATATATATATATATCTACACCCAAAATGAATTTTTCAACGATTTTCTTCTTATTTTCATGTTTTCATTTAAAACAAGAAGGAAAGCAAAGAATAAATTCTCTTTTACGATAATACATTTTTGTCTGTAAAATTGCATAAATTAACGTTTTTTTTTAACGTTTTTAGTGGTATTAAAAACATTTGAAAGGAAAAACGTCTTTTTAGGCAAAAAAAAAAAGTAATATATGCCATTAAAAAAAATTTCTTCCAAAAAGTGAATTTTTGAATGATTTTCATATTTTGATGGAAAACGAGGAAAAAGCAATGAGTAAATTCTTTTTACTATATATATGATTTCATTCCTATTTTGCACCAAAACATTGAAAATCACTGAAAATTGATTGTTTTATTACTAATTGTTACAAAAAAGAAAGAAAGAAAATGTCAAAATAAACAAATAGCAAATTTATCACAGAAAAATGTATTAAAAAGTATCTTTTCTTTAAAGTGTGCGTTTTCCAGAAAATATTGTCCTTTTTCAGAGAAAAGTAGAAAAAAAAAACGAAAAAAGTTATAAACACAGTTTTTCTCTAAAATGTTTTTAATATAATGTTTTTGGATGAATTTCCGTGAATTTTGCAAAAAGGTGTTAAAGTACCGTTATTTCATTGTTTTTACAAATCATTAAAAAAAATTGAAAGGAAATGTCAAAATAAACAATTAGCAAAAGTATCACTATAAAAAGCATGAAAATGTATCTTTTCTTTAAAAAGGACGTTTTCTGGAATGTATTGTGATTCTTCTAAGAAACAAAAACAAACAAACAAAAAAAAAAAAAAAAAAAAAAAAACAAAGTCAAACAACACGGCTTTTCTTAAAATGTTGTTAATATAGTGGTTTTTGAACGATTTTCTATAGATTTTGCAACAAGTTGTTAAGTACTATAATTTTGTTATTTTGGTGCAAAATAAGAGAGAAAAAAACATTAAAAAAACCAAAACCTTATTACAGAGAGTATTGCAATTCTTCTAAAAGATTATAAAATATATTGAAACACCTTTTTTTTCTTAAAGATATTGTTTATATTGTGTTTTTTTTATGTAATTACCATGGAATTGGAACAAGATGATTAAGTAAAGTAATCTCATGGTTTCATTGAAAAATGAGAAAGAAACTGTCCAAAAAATTATATTTTTGCTATTTTATTAAATTGTGCTTTTTTATGAAGGGGAAAAATGCATGACTGTGTATTAATATTTTAATGTTTTCTTGAAAATAAGAAGGTGATCATTTATTTATTCTCAATACACACTTTTCCCCCCAAATTAAAAATAAATTAGTGAAAAGTCACTTAAAACTGCTTGTTTTTTTTTTACTAATTGTTACAAAATGTCAAAATAAACAATTAATAAATTTATCATTACATAATGCACGAAAATGTACCTTTTCTAAAAAAAAAAAAGACTTTTCCTTGAAAGCATTGCGATTTTTTTTTTTTGCAATAAAAAGGGATTTTTTGAAAATATGGTTAATATAGAGGTTTTTCTACGAATTACAATGAATTTCGCAGACAATTAAAAATAAAAAAAACACTGAATTTTGCAAGTTAGTTTAAATTGGAATCTTTTCAAAATAAAAGCTTAGATGTTGGGAAAATTGGTGTTTTTGACATGTTTATAATGTACCGATATTTTCAATGTTTAGGTGCAAAACGATAAATCATTCAAAATGATTTAAAAACTTACATTTTTGCTATAACAAATTTCCTTTCCTAGACTAGCGTGGATTATCACTTTTTTTTTTTTTTTTAAGTTTTGGATCATTATACTCAATAAACAAGTAAAAGAAGTCAATTTTTTTTATTCAGAACTGAATATTTAGTATCTATATAATAATTTAACTTCTTTCCCACAAAATCAGAAAGAAACCATATAAATTAGTTTGTTTTTTGAAGTGTTGATAGAAATTTAAAACGAATGTAAAAAAATCATTTAACAAATTGATCCGTAGAAAATGCATAGAAATATATCTTTTCTTTAAAAAGGAGGTTTTTTGTAAATAAATCACTTTCTTTGGGAGTGGGAAAAAAAATCCTAAGAAATAGGGTCTTTTTAAGAACAGTGTTAATACAGCAGGTTTTGCTTGAATTAAATCCGAGTTAAAAAACATATGCCATTTCAAGGAAAAAATATATTCCTGACAAAAAAAAGTAAAATTTTCAATGATTTTCTTTTTATTTTTGATGGAAAATAAGCAAAAATTAATGAATAAAGTCTTTTTTTACAATAGAATAAAAATTTTTCATGGCAGTATGTTTTTTTCCTCTAAAACATCATAAATTACCCGTTTTCAGTTTTGGGGGGTATTAATAACATTTAAGAAAAAAACTATCTTTTCAGGTAGAAAAAAAAAGAAAAAAAAGAAAAAAAAGAAAAAAGTAAGAAAAAAAAGAAAGAAAAAAAAGAAGAAAAAAAAAAGAAATATATATATCTATATATATCTATATATATATCTATATATATATATATATATATATATATATATATATATATATATATATATATATATATATATATATGACAAATGCCATTTCAAGGAAAAATATATATTTCTGGCCAAAAATTGAACTTTTCAATAATTTTCGTCTTATTTTCATGGTTTTTTTTATGGAAAACAAGAAAAAAAATGAATAAATGATTTTTTATGACAATATAATTTTTTCTCTAAAATTGCATAAATCATCTATTTTTCAACGTTTTCAGGCACATTAACAACATTTTAAGGGAAAAGCCTTTTCTAAAAAATAAAAAAAAAATAGTATAATATGCCATTTCAAGAAAAAAACATTTCTGCCAAAAAAGTGAGTTTTTCAATCATTTTCTCCTTATTTCCACGTTTTTATGGAAAACAAGAAAAAACTGTGAATTATTTTTTTTACGACTATATATTTGTA
>CM035221.1:436570-449543 GCA_020233015.1 Callinectes sapidus
TATATATATATATATATATATATATATATATAAGTATTTTTCTCTAAAATGACATACATTAGCCCTTTTCAACGTTTTTGGGAGTATTAACAGCATTTTAAAGGAAAACCCCCTTTTTTCAGGTTTTTAAAAGTTTTCTTACAAGAATAGCAAGTCTATACAATTTTGTAAAATACTAAAATGCGTTTTTTCTATGAAAAGGAAAAATAGTATCAATAAAACTTATCGATATTCTAACGATTTCCTGCCAAAGAAGTAGAAAATCATTCATACATTCTAAATACACACTTTTTTTTTCACAAAATCAGAAAAAAAACACTAAAAATCACTTTTTTTCATACTAACTGCTACAAAAACAAAAACAAAAGAAAAAAGTGAAAGAAAATGTTAAAATAAACAATAAGCAAATGTATCATTGAAAAATGCATGAAAGTAAATTTTTTTTTAAAGAAGTTCTTCAGAAAAGTATTGCGATTTTTCTGAGAAAAGTTGAAAAAACAAAAAAAAAAAAAAACATGGGTTTTCTTTAAAAAATGTTGTTTATGTAGTTTTTTTTTTTCGAAATACCATGAATTTTACAATAGTTTGCTAAAATTACATTATTTCCTTGTTTTGGTGCAAAATTAGAAATATCATCCAGAAGATTACGTTTTAATTTTGGCAAAAGTAACACTCAACTAAGTTTTTTTTTTCTATGAAAAGGGTTTATTTAAAATATCGTTTATATAGTCGTTCTTAGATGAATTATCATGACTTTCGTAAACAATGCATAAAACACTATATTTTATGAGTAAGCTGAAATGTTTGTTGTTTTCCAAAATAAATGCTTAAATGGTTTCAAATTTGTTGTATTTGACATGTTAATGATGTAGCGGTATTTTTAAAGTTTTGGTGCAAAACAAGAAGGAAATCATCCAGAAAACAGACATTTCGGCTACAATAACATTCTTTTCTTACATTACAATAACTTTCTTTCCTTAGAACAGAATGAGTTATCCTTTTTTTTTTTCATTGTTTTGCATCATTATAAAAAAAAAAAAATAAATAAAAAATAAATAAATAAAATAAATAAATAAATAAAAATAAAATAAATAAATAAATAAAATAAATAAATAAACAAAAACTTCAAATATCTTACATAGCTGAAAATTTAATATCATATAATACATGTAAAATAAAATAAACTTGAAAACATTTAAGTGCATGAAAATAAATCATTTGAAAAAAAAAACAATGTTTTCAGGAAAGTATTGCGATTCTTCTTAGAGAAAGTTAAAAATCTTAAAACACATAGTTTTCTAGAAAATTGTTAATATAATGGTTTTTGAACGAATTACTATGGATTTTGCAACAATTTGTTAAAATTCCGTTATTTCGTTATTTTGATGCAAAATGAGAAAAATCATTAATTCTCTTTCTGTTTTGCCAAAATAACACTCAATTAAGTATTTTTTCCTCATGAAAAGGGTTTTATTTAAAATATCGTTTATATAGTGGTTCTTAGATGAATTACCATGAATTTCGTAAACAATGCATAAAAAAACACAGTATTTTACAAGTAAGCTGAAATGGTAGCTTTTTTTTTCAAAATAAAAGCTTAAATGTTTTCAAATTTGGTGTATTTGACATGCTAATAATGTACGGGTATCTTAAATGTTTTGGTAGAAAACGGGAAGGAAATCATAAAAAAAAAAAAAAAAAAAAAAAACACACACACAAAACTGATATTTCGTCTACAATAATATTGGTTCCTTATACTGCAGTTACTTTCTTTTCTTAAAACAGCATGAATTATCCCTTTTTTTATTGTTTTGCATCATTATGTATAAAAAAAAAAAGACACGAAAAAACATGTAAAAGCATCAACTTTCTTTCAAAATCGAATATTTAGTATATGTATAATAATGTTAAATACAATAAACTTGAAAACATTTAAGTGTTTTTCAATTTGTTAGTGCAAAACGAAAAGGAAACTATCCATAACGTCACATTTTCGCTACAATAACTTTCCTTTCTTAAAATAGCATGAGTTATCCCTTTTTTTTTTTAATTCTTTTGGATCATTACGTATAAAACACAATTTTAATTCAGAACTGAATATTTAGTATCTGACTTCTTTCCCACAAAATCAGAACCACAAAAATTAGTTTGTTTTTCACATCTTGCTACAATAAGTTGAAAACAAATGTAAAAAAAAAAAAAGAAAATCGTAAGAAATCGATAGAAATATATCTTTGCTATATACAGGAAGTTTTCCGTAAATAAATCACTTATTCTGGAAAAGAAAACGAAAAAAAAAAAAACATATAGTGTTAATATAGTGGGTTTTGCATGAATTACCTTCATGAGTAGGCTAAAATATGAGTTATTTTACAATAAAAACTTATAAGCATTTATATTTGGAATATTTTCCTTGTTATTATTATACTAATATTTAGTTCTAAATGAAAATTGATTTTTTTACGTATCGATGAAAAACGTTAAAAAAGGATGTTTTAATGCCTTTTCAGGAAAAAAAAAAATATTGTATCAAAAAATGTTAATTTTGGGTATGATTTCATTCCTATTTTGCACCAAAACATTGTAAAATCACTGATTTTTTTTTGTTTTTGCTAATTGTTACAAAAAAAAAAAAAAAGAGAAAACGTCAAAATAAATACATAGGAAATTTATCACAGAAAATGCATGAAACTGTATCTTTTGTATAAAAAAAGTACGTTTTCCGGATAGTATTACCCTTATTCTAAGAAAAGTAAAATAATAATAATAATAATAATAATAATAATAATAATAATAATAATAATAATAATAATAGTAATAATAATAATAATAATAATAATAATAATAATAATAAATAAATAAATAAATAAATAAACGAAAACATTGTTTTTCTCCAAAACTTTTTAAATACAATGTTTTTTTTCGACGAATTACCATGGATTTTCCAAAAAGTTATTAAAGTATCGTTATTTCATTGTTTTATATTTTTATTTTTTTATTTTTTTTATTTTTTTACAAATCGTTATAAAAAAAACCTGAAAGAATATGTCAAAATAATCAATTAGCAAATATATCACTACAAAATGCATCAAACTGTATCTTCTATAAAAAGGACGTTTCCCGGAAAGTTTTGCAATACTTCTAAGAAAAAAAAAAAAAAAAAAAAAAAAACAAATCTTAGAGAACGCGCCTTTCATTAAGAAGGTTGTTAATATAGTGGTTTTTGGAAGATTTTCTATGGATTTTGTAACAGGTTTTCAAAATATTGTTATTTCATTGCTTTGGTGCAAAATGAGAGAGAGAGAGAGAGAGAGAGAGAGAGAGAGAGAGAGAGAGAGAGAGAGAGAGAGAGAGAGAGAAACGTCCATAAAGACGTTTTTCTGAAAGATTAAAGAATATCTTAAAACACTTTTTTTTTCTTAAAAATATTGCTTATATTGTGTTTTTTGGATTACCATAGAATTGGAACAAGTTGTCAAAATACAGCAATTTCATTGTTTTGATAAAAAAAATCGGAAAGAAATCATCCAAAAAATTACATATTTGCTAAATATTAAATTACGACTTTCTATGAAGAGAGAGAGAAAAAAAAATGCATGAATGGGTATTAATATTTTATTGTTTTCTTGAAAATGAAAAGGTAGTCATTTATTTATTCTGAATACACACTTTTCCCCCCAAATCAGAAATAAACCACTGAAAAAACGCTTAATACAGTTAGTTTTTTTTTTATAATTGTTACAAAATAACTTGAGAGGAAACGTCAAATAAACAATTAATAATTTTATTATTACAAAATGCATGAAAATGTATCTTTACTTTAAAAAAATGATGTTTCCTGGAAAGCATTGCGAATCTTTTTTTGATATTTATTGAAAATATTATTAATGCATCGATTTTTAGAAGAATTTCAATGAATTTCGCAAACAATACATAAAAAAACACTGTATTTTGCCAGTAAATTTAAATTGCAATCTTTTCAAAATGAGAGCTTAAATGGCTTAAAATTTGATGTATTTGACGTGTTTATAATGTCTTTTTTTTTGCTATTAAAAGGGATTTATTGAAAATATCTTTAATATATTGTTTTTTTAGACGAACTTCAATGAATTTCGCAAACAATACATAAAAAAAACTGTATTTTGCCAGTAAGTTTAAATTGCAATCTTTTCAGAATGAGAGCTTAAAATTTGATGTATTTGACATGTTTATAATGAACCGATATTTTTAATGTTTAGGTGCAAAACGAGAAGGAAATTATCCAAAAACTCACATTTTTGCTCTAACAACTTTCCTTTCTTAAAATAGCATGAACTATCTCTTTTTTATAGTTTTGGATCATTACACTCAATAATCAAGTGAAAAATCCATTTCTACTCAAAACTGAATATTTAATATCTATACAATAATTTGACTACTTTCCCACAAAATAAGAAAGGACCCAAATAAATTAATTTGTTTTTGATGTGTTACTTAAAGAAGTTCAAAACGAATGTAAAAAATCACTTTACAAATTTATCTGTAAAGAAATGCATAAGAATATATCTTTTCTTTAAAAAGGAGGTTTTCGTAAATAAATCAGTCTCTTTGGAGGTAAATTTATATATCCAAAGAAAGTTTTTTTTTTTTTTTTTTTTTTTTTTTTTTTAAGAATAGTGTTAATATTGTGGGTTTTGCATGAGTTAAATTTAAGTTTAGAAAAAAAAGCATAAAGACGTTGCATTTGGAAAGTAAGCTGAAATGCGAGTTATTTCACAATAAAAGCTTATAAGCATTCATTTTTGGAAAATTTAACTTGTTATTATTGTCCTGATGTTCAGTTCTGAGTCGAAATTGATGTTTATCTTCCCTAATGATGGAAAACGTTATAAATGAATAATTTTGTTATTTTTGGAAAAGAAAATTATTGTAGCAATAGTGTCAATTTTTGGATGATTTCATTGCTGTTTTTCACCAAAACATTGGAAAACTACTGAAAATTGTTTGTTTTTATTAATTGTTACAAATAACTTTAAAGAAAATTTCAAAGTAAACAAATAACAAATCTATCACTAAAAAATGCATACAAATGTATCTTTTCTTTAAAGAGTGCGTTTTCAGAAAGTACAGTATTCCCATTCTTCTAAGTACCACTATTTCATTATTTTTTTTCTAATCTTTAAGAAAATCTTCAAAGAAAATCTCAAAATAAATAATCAGCATGTGTATCACTAAAAAACGCATGAATATATATCTTTTCTTTAAAAAGGACGTTATCCGGTAAGTATTGCGATTCTTCTAAGAAAAAGTTGAGTTTTCCCTAAATAAATCACTTTCTTTCCCTGTGAATACAGGTGTGAGGCAGGGCTGTGTGCTTGCTCCATCACTTTTCAACATATGCATGGATTGGGTACTAGGCAGAGTTGTGGAACAAAGTCATTGTGGAGCATCTGTCGGTAACACCAAGATCACAGATCTTGTTTTTGCTGATGATGCAGCAATCTTCGCTGAGTCACTGGAGGTTCTGGTAATGGCTCTAGGAGTCTAGAGGCACTGCACGAGGAGGTGAGGCCCTTGGGACTGAAGGTTTCCTATGCCAAGACCAAGGTCCAGGTGTTTGGAGGCGTGCTGGATGAAACAGTACAGTCTGTCCATGCGTGTGGCGAGGACATTAAGATGTTGAAAAACTTCACATACCTTAGTAGTGCAGTTCATAACGATGGTGGGTCGAGCCAAGAAGTCACATGGCGGATTGGCCTGGCCCACGGCGTTATGGATTTGCTCAACACGATTATTTGGCGTTGTCGATACCTGTGCAGACGGACAAAGATTCGGATCTTCAAGTCGCTGGTGATCCCTGTCTTACTCTATGGTTGTGAGACATGGACGCTGAACACCGACCTGAAGAGGCGAATTAGCCGCGTCGCAGTGAGGGTTTTCTTGTCAGACACCACCAGATTTTGCAATTCTTGTTGAAAAAATAAGTACTCTTTGGGGCAAGCTTTAAAAAACTTACAAAGGTGTGTGTGTCGTTACACATTATTGCTTCTGAAATTTAAATAAATCTATTTCATGATAATTATATATATGACATTGTTTGAGCCTTTATTCATAATTTCAGATGATATTCATAAAACCACCTATGATTGTATAAAGGCAAGTAATCTGTCATTTTCTACTGACTTCAATGGACGTACAATAATATTTACTTTCATTTGTATGTATTGAACAATAGGCAAACGCATGTAATGTATAGGAAATATTATGTTCTAACAAATACGTAACGTTTCCGGTACAACAACTATCCTCGGCTGGCGGCAACAAACAAGCCTAAACAACATTTCTTCTCTCCGTTTTTCCGCTCGGAAATCTCGCAAATCTTTTGACCTTATCACTTACTTGGTCTGTCTTCCTCTTCCTCTTCTGGAATCAGACGTGCAGTCTGCCAAGGCGCGTCACGGGTCCTACAAATTTGTGGAAGAAGAGGGATGTGTGGTTTGGCCCGCGGAAATTTGCCGACACAAAATCATATAGAACATCACTAATTTATTCAGACACATTACCTTCCTAATAATAATGTCCTTGTGTATGCCTTCTGCTTCTACAATGACTAAAACTGAAGGGAACTGATAAAACCTTTAAGTAAAACAAGACAGAAGTAGAGGTGGCGATCAACAGAGACAACTATCAAAAGTCACAAGAGGAAGAAGAAAAAGAAAAGGGCGGAGTTTAGACAGAGCGGTGAGGCACGAGGGCGAGCTTATTTCAGTTCGTCGTACGTCCGCCAGCGATGCTGTTCTGTTTTATTTCACTGATTAGCTTCATATATAGGAGGTGATAATGTTATCTGCTATTTTTCAATAATCCCAGATAAAATGCAAAAATAAAAATCTGCATTACTTTATTTTTACCGCACATACTTACTTTAAAAAAAATAATTACCTATTTTTAAGTTTTATCATATAATTGAATTAACAAAGCCTTATCATACACTAGTAAGTATAAATAATAACATAAACAGTTATGTTTTTAATTTTAAATACACTTGTGCAGCAATTCATGTCGTATTTGTTTCTGCACATCGGTTTCCAGATTAGTTAAGTCACCCCTTTGCCACAGGAAATCGGAGAAAATTAAAAATTCTAGCGCTAATAGGTAAATACGACACTCACTGCGACGCGGCTAATTGATGTCTTTGGTACAAGATGCCTTCGCAGGATCATGGGATACCGCTGGTATGACTTTGTGTTAAATCAGCGATTGTTCCGTGAGACCGATTCGAGGCCTATTACTAGCATAGTTCGTCAGCGCCAACTGCGGCAATATGGGCATGTGGCGCGATACCCGGAAGCCGACCTTGCTTGTCGGGTTATTTCCGTAAGGGACAATCCGACTTGGAGATGGCCTAGGGGACGCCCACATAACTCTTGGCTGCGGTAAGTCGATGCCTCCTGCTGGGAGTTACTCGGCATAGGAAGGGAGCCTGCTTGGAGACTCGCGAGGCGTGACCGCCAGGAGTGGCGCCGTAAGTTAGGCGAGGCAATGCGCCCCACGGCGTATGCCCCCAATGATTGATTGATTGATTTGGGAAATTTTTTTTCTTAAATCTACGATTTTTTTTAAAGAACAGTGTTAATATAGTGGGTTTTGCATTAATTACCTTTAAGTTTATAAACATTGCATCACAACACTGCATTTGGAGAATAAGTTAAAATGGGAGTTATTTCACAATAAAAGCTTATAAACATTCATATTTAGAATATTTTCATTGTGCTGATATTCAGTTCAGAATGAATTTTTTTTTTACCTAATGATTAAAAACGTTAAAGGGGATAATTTTTTGCTATTTTAGGAAAAGAAAATGAATGTAGTAGAAATGTCAATTTTTTGGATGATTTCATTCCTATTTTGCACCAAAACATTAGAACACCATTGAAAATTTGTTTGATTTTTACTAATTGTTAGAAAAAACCTTAAAAGAAAATTTAGAAATAAACAATTAGCAAATTTATTACTAAAAATGCGTGAAAATGTATATTTTCTTTAAAGAGTAAGATTTCGGAAAGCGATACCACTTTGCTAATAAAATGTTTAAAAAAATTAGAGAACACGATTTTTCTTAGAAATGTTGTTAAATATAGTGGTTTTTTGACGAATTGCCATGGATTTTGCAACAAGTTGTTAAAGTCCCACTAAATCTTTTTTTTTTTTTTTTTTTTTTTTTTTTTTTTTTTTTTTACTAGTCGTTACAAAAAAAGAAACTTGAGAGAAAATGTCAAAATAAACAATTAGCAAATATATCACTAAATAACGCATGGAAATATATCTTTTCTTTAAAAAGGACATTATCCGGTATGTATTGCGATTCTTCTAAGAAAAAGTTTAAAACTTTAAAGATCACAGGTTTTCTAAAAAAAAAAAAAAAAAAGGTTAATATAGTGGTTTTTCAACGATTTTCTAAGGATTTTGCAACAAGTTGTTAAAGTACTATTATTTCATTGTTTTGCTGCAAAATAAGATAGAAATCACCGCAAAAATATTACTTCCGGAAAATATTGCAATTCTTCTAAAAGATTAAAAATTCCTTTTTCTTATTGAAAATGTTGTTATTATTTTTTTTTTTTGGGGGGGGGGAGTGCAAATAAACATAAATTTGGTAAATGTACTGTTTTTTTCATTCTTTTCGTGCAAAATGAGAAAACGAGAAATCATCCAAAAATAAAAATTTTGCTACATACTACATTGCGTTTTTCAATGAATAGAAAAAAATGCATGAAAATATAATGATATTTTAATATTTTCCTTGAAAAGAAAAACACTGAAATCATCCTTTTTCTAACAGAAATATTTTTTTCTCCTTAAAATGGCTTATACTACATTTTATGTCACATGAAAAAAGGGATTTTCTTCAAAATGTTTTTAAAACTCCTAAAAAAGGTTAAAATAGGTAGCTTATATAGCTTTAAAGAAAAAAAATGTAGGGTCTTTTTTCTTGTTTTTAATCAAAACATGGATATCAAAAGAAAATTATTGAAAAAAAATAATAACTTCTGGGGGTAAAAACATACTTTTTTTTTTTCTAAAAGAAGAGGGTTTTGTCATTAAAATATTGCAAAACCCCTAAAAACGTTGAAAAAGGGATGATTTATGCACTTTTAGAGAAAATATATATCGTCGTAAAAGAAGGATTAAAAAATCTAAAAAGGGTAGTTCTATGCAATTTTAGAGGAAAAAATATCTATTGTAGTAAAACAAAATTTGCTTTTTTGTTTTCCATCAGAAAATGAAAACAAGTTAAAAAATACTGAAAAACCTCTTTAGCAGAATTTTTGTCTTTTTTGAAATTGCAAATATTATTCGTGAAAGGGGGTTTGTCTAAAATGCTGTTAATACTCCTAAAAAATTGAATAAAGCGTATTTAATAAAATTTCAAAGAAAAAAAAAAAACGATATTATCGTAACGTTCATTGTTTTTCCATTTTTTTACTTGTTCTCCATCAAAACATGGAAATGAGTGGAGAATTGTTAAAAATTTACTTTTTCTTGGAAATGAATTTACTTTATGAAATGGTATATTATATTAATTTTTTTTTTATACCTGAAAAAGAGGATTTTTCTTTGAAATGTTGTTTATACTCCTAAAAACGATGAGAAGGGGTAATTTATGCAATTTTGAGAAAAAAATGC
The DNA here is from genome assembly GCA_020233015.1 of Callinectes sapidus. NCBI lineage: Eukaryota > Metazoa > Arthropoda > Malacostraca > Decapoda > Portunidae > Callinectes > Callinectes sapidus. The sequence continues at coordinate 446,237 of CM035221.1, forward strand.
ACTGCCATGAAAAATAAATGTTTTTTTCCTTCATTTCCAATTAAAACATGGATATAAAATGATAAACATAGAAATAATCCCTTTTTTGACATAACTATGTTTTATTCTAAGAAATGGCATACATTGCTTCTTTTTTTTTTTTACATGAAAAAGGATATTTCTTCAAAATGTTGTTAAAACTCCTATTTAGGTTAAAAAAGGGTAGTTTATATAAAATTAAAGAAAAGGATATATATATATATATATATATATATATATATATATATATAATATATATATATCTATATATATATATATATATATATATATATATATATAGTGTCGTAAAAAATCATTTATTCATATTTTTTCATATTTTTAATCAAAATATGGAAATGAAAAGAAAATTATTAAAAAAACTATTTTGGTGGTAAAAATATACTGTTACGCTGCCCCCCGTCCACACACACTCACAGCTTCCAAGGCGACGACAGGTACACTCATACCAACAGCGTCACCCTCAGGACAGCATACAGGACGGGGTCGGCAGCAGACAGGGACACTCCTCGGCGAAGATTCATGGCTAGCAAGGTGAACGAGGTACAGATCCACAGACCCCAGACTTACTCAGAAAGGATGGAATACAGTTGAAGGCAAGGCACAACTTCCTTACTTTGCTGGCACACAAGAGTAAATACAGGATGGCACACAGTACTTATACCACAACACAAACAGGGCAGGAACGCCTCCTCAGGGAGAGCGGGGCAGGCTGGCGTCCCCTCACAGTCCTCACTAGGCTGCAACTGCCTTCGCTGGGCTCACCCTCCGGTCGCCCAACCACCAATTGCTGAGTCGGCAAAAGCCCCCTCTCCTTTTGTGTCGCCTTTCCAGCCATGTCGTAGTCGCGTCCCTTCTACTGGCTAATCAGGCACAAGATATCAATCTGGCCGCAAACTCCAGCCCTCACTACCACCTCTGTACCAATGTCATCATTGCCAATTTAATAGCATTACCAACGCTATCTTCACACTAGGCGCCGCCGCAACACTACCCTCCCCCCACAAAATAGTCGTCCTCGACTAGTCATGCTCGCTCCTCACCTGTAGTCCCTCCACCACAGGTCTTTTCCTCGATCTGAGGGGGCGAAACAGGCGGCTCACTCACACTCGTCCTCTGCTGTCCCCTCATGTACGTTCTGCTATCCGCCCATTGCAGCCTCGTTCTCCACCTCGCTGTCTGGGCTTCTCCACCTGCCGACGCTTCTCCACGTCGCTGGCGTTTCTCCACCTTGCCGCTGCAACGTCGCCACAGCCTCAGGCGACGTCTGTGGTAGCTCCTCCCCAGGTGGTCGTCCAGTAGCCTCAGGAAGGTAGCGGCGGTTACCTCGGGGCATACAAGGCCGTGCCCCGGCGACATCCACCACCATCCTCTCCCAGGGAGCGCCATACTGGTACCACCTCAGCGCGGCCCTGGTACGTCGCTCAGATTCCTTCTCGGCGACGTAAACGTGGTAGAGCTTGCACCACTCCACTTCATGTCCCATGCCAACCCAGCACAGGCGTCGGCACAGGCTACGCAGAGCCTTCCTGCGCCCCAGTTGCCCACCAGAGATACCAGCATGCGCCTCCTCCAGCAACTCAACCTGTAGGGAGAAAGGGTTTATCAGCAGCCACGTCTGCTGTGTCGCTGCATCTTCTACGCCCTTCTGCAACACGCCGTCTTGTACGTGCCGCGTCTCTCTGTGCTTCACCGAGTCCACGGTAACAGGACTTTCCAGCAAGAATCCCTCCTTCTACGGCTGCTCCTCGCCTTCCTCCGTCCACCCCAACACCGGGTGGACATGCTGGCCACCGTCCCGCTGCGTGCCAGCCTCGCCCCGTCCGCTCTGCCCGCTCTCCATGGGGCTCACCTTCCCTGCGCCGCCGTCCACCTCATCACCGCAGCTGCTCACCGCTGCTTGGCCTCCACCACCTTCTTCAGTGGCGTCTGCTGCCTCACGTTCCCTCACGACTCTGCAGTTCAGCTCCAGTCTCTCCTCGACATCCGGACTCGTCACGGAGCTCTCTACCTGTTTAGCAGCATCCTCAAGGACCAATGGTACGATTTCTCCACGTACCTGCCGCTGCATCCTTCCGAGGTCATCACACGCTGCATTCCCAAACAGGGAGTCCAGCCCCAACAGACAGGGTTTCTCCTTGTCGGCAACAGAGACTCTCAGCTCACAGTAGCCAGTCACGCCACACAACTGCTGGTCTGACACAGGAGATTGGGCTGCCACAACTTCTTCCTCCACTCCGCTCTGGACGACTTCAGTGCTTCCTTCACAACGTCGTCTCGGTGCCACCAGCTCCTCCCTGAACTTCTCTCTCGACCGATCCTGCCGCAGCTTCTTGCCGTGTTCCACAGTAAACTGTCTGGCTTCCCCCACGGCTGCTTGCAAGCCCTCGCTCATCAGGTCCAGACCCCAGACTTACTCAGAGAGGCAAGAATACAGCTAAAGGCAAGGCACAACTTCCTTACTTTACTGGCGCAAAAGAGTAAATACAGGATGGCACACAGTACTTATACCACAACACAAACAGGGCAGGAACGCGTCCTCAGGGAGAGCGGGGTAGGCTGGTGTCCTCTCTCACTCGTCACTAGGCTGCAACTGCCTTCGCTCGGCTCACCCTCCGGTCGCCCAACCACCAATTGCTGAGTCGGCAAAACCTCTCTTTTTGTGTCGCTCCTCCAGCCACGTCCAAGACGCGTCCCTTCTACTGGCCAATCAGGCACAAGATATCCACCTGACCGCAAACTCCGGCCCTCACTACCACATCTGCACCAATGTCATCATTGCCAATCTAATACCATTGCCAACGCTATCTTCACACTAGGCGCCGCCGCAACAATACTTTTACCTAAAGAAGAGGGCTTTCCTTTAAAATGTTCTAAAACTGCTAGAAACGTTGAAAAATAGGTATTTTATGCAGTTTTGGAGGACAAAAATGTTGTTGAAAATGAAGGATTAAAACATTTAAAAAGAGTAATTTTATGCAATTTAAGAGGAAAAATATATATCGTCGTATTTTTTTTTTTTTGGTGTTTTCCATCGAAGAATAAAAATAAGCTGAAAAATATTGAAAAGTCACTTTATAGACAGAATTTTTTTTCTCTCTTGAAATTGCACACATTATCCCTCTAACAGTATGTTTTGTCTAAAATGCTGTTAATAGTCCTAAAAGCGTTGAAAAAGCATTATTTATGAAACTTTACAGAAAAAAACTATATTACCGTAACACATTGCTTTTTTACTTGTTTTCATTCAAAACATGGAAAGAAAAAGAAA
>CM035221.1:487441-507261 GCA_020233015.1 Callinectes sapidus
TTGTAACATGAAAAAGTTGTTTTCTACAAAATGTGTATAGACGTCGAAAAAGGTTAAATATGGGTACTTTGTACAGTTTCATAGAAAATAGTTTTTATTTTCCTGTTTTTAATCAAAACATTGAAATGAATAAAAAATTATTAAAAAGTGACTTTTGGTGTAAAATCTTTTTTTTTTTTTTTCGTAAAAGAAATGAATTTCCTTTAAGAGATGTAAATCTCAGAAAAACATTGAAAAAAGGGTCATTTATGCAGTTTTGGAGAAAAAAATGTATATTATCGTAAAATAAGGATAAAAGCATAAAAATAGGTAATTTGTGCAATTTTAGAGAAAAAAAATATTATCGAGAAAAAAAAAAGTATTTTTTTGGTTTTCTTCCACCATCAAATGAAAATAAGAAAAAAACATTGAAGAAGTCACTTTTTAGACAGAAATTTCTTTTTTATTCAAATTGTATATATTATACTTGTAAAAGGCAGTTTTGTATAAATGCCGTTAATACTCCTAAAAACGTTGAAAAACACGTCATTTATGATTTTTTTTTTTTTCAGAAAAAAAGTATATTGTCAAAATATTCAGTGTTTTTTGTTTATTTTTTGACACAAACAATGAAATAAGCAGAAAATCATCGAAAAATTCACTTTTTCGGTGAAAAAAACTTTTTTCGTGAAATGGCAAATATTTCTTTTTTCTGAACAAAGAAAAAGATGGTATTTCTTAGATAAGATGTTAATTCTCCTAAATACGCTGCAAAGGGGATAATTTATGCAATTTTGAGAGAAAAAAATGAATTGCAATAAAAAGTTAGTATATTTCTTGCTTTTTCCTTCATTTTCAATCAAAAATTGGAAATGAAAAGAAAAAAACACTAAAAAATCCTTTTTTTAAAAGAATTTTTTTATTTTTCCTAGAAATACCTTGTATTACATTTTATGTAACATGAAAAAGAGATTTTCTTCAAATTCTCTTAAAACCAATAAAAAAGCTTAAATAGGGTGGCTCATGTAACTTTAAATAGAAAAATAATACGCTATAGCATATTGTTCATGTTTTTAATTAAAACATGGAAATTCATAGAAAATTACTTAAAAACTCACTTTTGGAGGTAAAAACATACTTTTTTTCTAAGGCAAGATAGATTTGTCATAAAAATATTGTAAAACCCTTAAAAACGTTGACAAATGGATAATTCAAATCGCATATGTTATACTTGTAAAAGGGGGTTTTATGTAAATTGCCGTTAATACTCTTAACAACTGAAAAAACGTAATTTATGAAATTTAAAATAGCAGCATTATATTGTAACATGAAAAAGTTGTTTTCTACAAAATGTGTTTAAACGTCCAAAAAGGTTAAAAATGCGTACTTTGTACAGTTTCACAGAAAGAAAATGTATATAGTGTTTATTTTCCTGTTTTTTAATCAAAACATAGAAATCAATAGAAAAGTATTAAAAAGTGACTTTTGGTGTAAAATCATATTTTTTTTCGTAATACAAATGGTTTTCCTATAAAAGTTGTAAATTTCCGAAAAACATTGAAACAGGGTCATTTCTGCACTTTTGGAGACAAAAATATATTATCGTAAAATAGGGATAAAAGCATAAAAATGGGTAATTTGTGCAATTTTAGAGAAAAAAATATTGTCGAGAAAAAAAATGTATTTTTTTGGTTTTCTTCCACCAACAAATGAAAATAAGAAAAAAACATTGAAAAAGTCACTTTTCAGGCAGAATTTTCTTCTTTATTCAAATTGCATATATTATACTTGTAAAAAGGGGTTTTGTTTAAAATACCGTTCATACTTCTAAAAACGTTGAAAACACGTCATTTATAATTTTTTTCAGAAAAAAGTATATTGTCACTATATTCAGTGTTTTTTGTTTATTTTTTTTACTGAAACAATGAAATAAGCAGAAAATCATCGAAAAATTCACTTATTCGGTGAAAAGAAACTTTTTTCGTGAAATGGCATATATTCTTTTTTTCTTAACTAAAAAAAAAACATAGTCTTTTTTAGATAATATGTTAATTCTCCTAAAAACGCTGGAAAGGGGATAATTTATGCAATTTTGAGAGAAAAAATTGAATTTCAATAAAAAGTTAATTTATTTCTTGCTTTTTCCTTAATTTTGAATCAAAACATGGAAATGAAAAGCAAGAACACTAAAAAAATCCTTTTTTTTCAAGAAATATTTTTTTTCCTTGAAATGGCTTGTAATACATTTTATGGACCATTAAAAAGGGATATTCTTCAAATTGTTAGTAAAACCAATAAAAAGGTTTAAATAGGGTACTTTATGTAACTTATATAGAAAAAGAATAGGCTATAACATATTGTTCATGTTTTTAATTAAAACATGAAAATTCATAGAAAATTAGTTAAAAACTCACTTTTTTTCCTAAGGGAAGATGGATTTGTCACAAAAAAATAGTAAAACCCTTTAAAACGTTGAAAAATCGATAATTCAAATCGCATATCTTATACTTTTAAAAGGGGGTTTTATGTAAATTGCCGTTAATACTCTTAAAAACTATAAAAAAAAACGTAATTTATGAAATTTTAGATAGAAAAAGTATATTGTAACATGAAAAAGTTGTTTTTTACAAAATGTGTTTAAACATCCAAAAAGGTTAAAAATGGGTACTTTGTATAGTTTCAGAGAAAGAAAATGTATATAGTGTTTATTTTCCTGTTTTTAATCAAAACATTGAAATCAATAGAAAATTATTAAAAATTGACTTTTGGTGTTAAATCATATTTTTTTCGTAAAAGAGATGGTTATCCTTTAAAAGTTGTAAATCTCCGAAAAACATTGAAAAAAGGGTCATTTATGCAGTTTTGGAGAAAAATATATATTATCGTAAAATAAGGATAAAAGCATAAAAATAGGTACTTTGTGCAACTTTAGTGAAAAAAAATATTGTCGAGAAAATGAATGTATTTTTCATGTTTTCTTCCACCAACAAATGAAATAAGAAAAAAACCATTGAAAAAGTTACTTTTTAGGCAGAATTTTATTCCTTATTCAAATTTCATATATATTACTTGTAAATGGGGGTTTTGTTTAATATGCCGTTAATACTAATAAAAACGTTGAAAAACAAGTCATTTATGATTTTTTTCAGAAAAAAAGTGTGTCAATATTCTTTTTTTTTTTTTTTGACGAAAACGATGAAATAAGCAGTTAATCATCGAAAAGTACACTATTTCGGTGAAAAGAAACTTTTTTCGTAAAATGGCAAATATTCTTTTTTCTGAACTTAAATAAAGATGGTCTTTCTTAGATAAGATGTTAATTTTCCTAAAAACGCTGGAAAGGGGTTAATTTATACAATTTTGAGAGAAAAAAATGAATTGCAAAAAAAATTAACATATTTTTTGCCTTTTCCTTCATTTTCAATCCAAGTATGGAAATCAAAAGAAAAAACACTGAAAAATCTTTTTTCTGAAAGAAATATATTTTTTTCCTTCAAATGGCTTGTGTTACATTTTATGTAACATGAAAAAGATATTTTTTTCAAAATGTTGTTAAAACCAATAAAAAGGTTTAAATAGGGTAGTTTATGTAACTTTAAAAAGAAAAACAATAAGCTATAGCGTATTGTTGATGTTTTTAATTAAAACATGGAAATTCATAGAAAATCATAATTTTTTTCGTAAAAGAGATGGTTTTCCTTTAAAAGTTCTAAATCTCCGAAAAACATTGAAAAAAGGGTCATTAATGCAGTGTTAGAGAAAAAATATATATTATCGTAAAATAAGGATAAAAGCATAAAAACAGGTAATTTCTGCAATTTTAGAGAAAAAAATTATTGTCGAAAATAAGAATATATTTTTCTGGTTTTCTTCCACTAACAAATGAAAATAAAAAAAAATTGAAAAAGAACTTTTTGGACATAATTTTCTTCTTATTCAAATTTCATATATTATACTTGTAAAAGAGTGTTTTGTTTAAAATGCCGTTAATACTACTAAAAACGTTGAAAAACACGTCATTTATGATTTAAAAAAAAAAAAAGTATATTGTCGGAATATTCAGTGTTTTTTTTTTTTATAAAAACAATGAAATAAATAAATTTCTTGCTTTTTCCTTCTTTTACAATCAAAACATGGAAATGAAAAGAAAAAACACTGAAAGATCCTTTTCCTAAAAGAAATTTTTTTTATCCTTGAAATATCTTGTATTACATTTTATGTAACATGAAAAAGGGATTTTCTTCAAAATGTTAGTAAAACCAATAAAACGGTTTAAATAGGGTAGTTTATGTAACTTTAAATAGGAAAACAATAAGCTATAGCGTATTCTTTATATTTTTAATTAAAACAAGGAAGTTAATAGAATATTACTGAAAAACACTTTTTTGGTGGTAAAAACATATTTTTTTTCTAATGGATGATGGATTTGTCATAGAAATATTGTAAAACCCTTAAAAACGTTGAAAAATGGATAATTCAAATCGCATATATTATACTTGTGAAAAGGGTTTTTTTGTAAAATGCTGTTAGTACTCCTGCAAACTCAAAAAAACGTAATTTATGAAACTTCAGATAGAAAAAGTATATTATAACATGCAAAAGTTGTTTTCTACTAAATGTATTTAAACGTCCAAAAAAGGTTAAAAATGGGTACTTTGTACAGGTTCAGAGAAAGAAAATGTATATATTGTTTATTTTCTTGTTTTTAATCAAAACATTGATATCAATAGAAAATTATTAAAAAGTTACTTTTGGTGTAAAATCATATTCTTTTTCGTAAAAGAGATGGTTTTCCTTTAAAAGTTGTAAATCTCCGAGAAACATTGAGAAAAGGGTCATTTATGCAGTTATAGAGAAAATAAATATATTATCGTAAAATAAGGAAAAAAGCATAAAAATAGGTAATTTCTGCAATTTTAGAGAACAAAATATTGTCGACAAAAAGGGTGTATTTTTTTCGTTTTCCTCCACCAACAAACGAAAATAAGAAAAAAACATTGAAAAGTCACTTTTTAAGCAGAATTTTCTTCTTTATTCAAACTGTATATATTATACTTATAATAGGGGGTTTTGTTTAAAATGCCGTTAATACTCTTAAAAACGTTGTAAAACACGTCACATGATTCTTTTTCAAAAAAAGTATATTGTCGGAATATTCAGTGTTTTTTGTTTATTTTTTTACTGAAACAATGAAATAAGCAGAAAATCATCGAAAAATTCACTTATTCTGTGAAAAGAAACTTTTTTCGTGAAATGGCATATATTCCTTTTTTCTTAACTAAAAAAAATATAATTTTTTTAGATAATATGTTAATTCTCCTAAAAACGCTGGAAAGGGGATAATTTATGCAATTTTGAGAGAAAAAATTGAATTTCAATAAAAAGTTAATTTATTTCTTGCTTTTTCCTTAATTTTGAATCAAAACATGGAAATGAAAAGCAAGAACACTAAAAAAAATCCTTTTTTTTTAAGAAAAATTTTTTTTTTCCTTGAAATGGCTTGTAATACATTTTATAGACCATTAAAAAGGGATATTCTTCAAATTGTTAGTAAAACCAATAAAAAGGTTTAAATAGGGTACTTTATGTAACTTATATAGAAAAAGAATAGGCTATAACATATTGTTCATGTTTTTAATCAAAACATGAAAATTCATAGAAAATTAGTTAAAAACTCACTTTTTTTCCTAAGGGAAGATGGATTTGTCACAAAAAAATTGAAAAACCCTTTAAAACGTTGAAAAATTTATAATTCAAATCGCATATCTTATACTTTTAAAAGGGGGTTTTATGTAAATTGCCGTTAATACTCTTAAAAACTATAAAAAAAACGTAATTTATGAAATTTTAGATAGAAAAAGTATATTGTAACATGAAAAAGTTGTTTTCTACAAAATGTGTTTAAACATCCAAAAAGGTTAAAAATGGGTACTTTGTATAGTTTCAGAGAAAGAAAATGTATATAGTGTTTATTTTCCTGTTTTTAATCAAAACATTGAAATCAATAGAAAATTATTAAAAATTGACTTTTGGTGTAAAATCATATTTTTTTCGTAAAAGAGATGGTTATCCTTTAAAAGTTGTAAATCTCCGAAAAACATTGAAAAAAGGCTCATTTATGCACTTTTGGAGAAAAAATATATATTATCGTAAAATAAGGATAAAAGCATAAAAATAGGTACTTTGTGCAACTTTAGTGAAAAAAAATATTGTCGAGAAAATGAATGTATTTTTCATGTTTTCTTCCACCAACAAATGAAATAAGAAAAAAACCATTGAAAAAGTTACTTTTTAGGCAGAATTTTATTCCTTATTCAAATTTCATATATATTACTTGTAAATGGGGGTTTTGTTTAATATGCCGTTAATATTAATAAAAACGTTGAAAAACAAGTCATTTATGATTTTTTTCAGAAAAAAAGTGTCAATATTCTTTTTTTTTTTTTTTTTTTTTTGACGAAAACGATGAAATAAGCAGTTAATCATCGAAAAGTACACTATTTCGGTGAAAAGAAACTTTTTTCGTAAAATGGCAAATATTCTTTTTTCTGAACTTAAATAAAGATGGTCTTTCTTAGATAAGATGTTAATTTTCCTAAAAACGCTGGAAAGGGGTTAATTTATACAATTTTGAGAGAAAAAAATGAATTGCAAAAAAATTAACATTTTTTTTGCCTTTTCCTTCATTTTCAATCCAAGTATGGAAATCAAAAGAAAAAACACTGAAAAATCTTTTTTCCTGAAAGAAATATTTTTTTTCCTTCAAATGGCTTGTGTTACATTTTATGTAACATGAAAAAGATATTTTTTTCAAAATGTTGTTAAAACCAATAAAAAGGTTTAAATAGGGTAGTTTATGTAACTTTAAAAAGAAAAACAATACGCTATAGCGTATTGTTGATGTTTTCAATTAAAACATGGAAATTCATAGAAAATCATATTTTTTTTCGTAAAAGAGATGGTTTTCCTTTAAAAGTTGTAAATCTCCGAAAAACATTGAAAAAAGGGTCATTAATGCAGTTTTAGAGAAAAAATATATATTATCGTAAAATAAGGATAAAAGCATAAAAACAGGCAATTTCTGCAATTTTAGAGAAAAAAAATATTGTCGAAAATAAGAATATATTTTTCTGGTTTTCTTCCACTAACAAATGAAAATAAAAAAAAATTGAAAAAGAACTTTTTGGACATAATTTTCTTCTTATTCAAATTTCATATATTATACTTGCAAAAGAGTGTTTTGTTTAAAATGCCGTTAATACTACTAAAAACGTTGAAAAACACGTCATTTATGATTTAAAAAAAAAAAAGTATATTGTCGAAATATTCAGTTTTTTTTTTTTTTTATAAAAACAATGAAATAAATAAATTTCTTGTTTTTTCCTTCTTTTACAATCAAAACATGGAAATGAAAAGAAAAAACACTGAAAGATCCTTTTCCTAAAAGAATTTTTTTTTTTTTCCTTGAAATATCTTGTATTACATTTTATGTAACATGAAAAAGGGATTTTCTTCAAAATGTTAGTAAAACCAATAAAACGGTTTAAATAGGGTAGTTTATGTAACTTTAAATAGGAAAACAATAAGCTATAGCGTATTCTTTATATTTTTAATTAAAACAAGGAAGTTAATAGAAAATTACTGAAAAACACTTTTTTGGTGGTAAAAACATATTTTTTTTCTAATGGATGATGGATTTGTCATAAAAATATTGTAAAACCCTTAAAAACGTTGAAAAATGGATAATTCAAATCGCATATATTATACTTGTGAAAAGGGTTTTTTTGTAAAATGCTGTTAGTACTCCTGCAAACTTAAAAAAACGTAATTTATGAAACTTTAGATAGAAAAAGTATATTATAACATGCAAAAGTTGTTTTCTACTAAATGTATTTAAACGTCCAAAAAAGGTTAAAAATGGGTACTTTGTACAGGTTCAGAGAAAGAAAATGTATATATTGTTTATTTTCTTGTTTTTAATCAAAACATTGAAATCAATAGAAAATTATTAAAAAGTGACTTTTGGTGTAAAATCATATTCTTTTCCGTAAAAGAGATGGTTTTCCTTTAAAAGTTGTAAATCTCCGAGAAACATTGAGAAAAGGGTCATTTATGCAGTTATAGAGAAAATAAATATATTATCGTAAAATAAGGAAAAAAGCATAAAAATAGGTAATTTCTGCAATTTTAGAGAACAAAATATTGTCGACAAAAAGGGTGTATTTTTTTCGTTTTCCTCCACCAACAAACGAAAATAAGAAAAAAACATTGAAAAGTCACTTTTTAAGCAGAATTTTCTTCTTTATTCAAACTGTATATATTATACTTATAATAAGGGGTTTTGTTTAAAATGCCGTTAATACTCTTAAAAACGTTGTAAAACACGTCACATGATTCTTTTTCAATAAAAGTATATTGTCGGAATATTCAGTGTTTTTTGTTTATTTTTTTATTAAAACAATGAAATAAGCAGAAAATCATCGAAAAATTCAATTTTCGGTGAAAAGAAACTTTTCGTGAAATGGCATATATTCCCTTTTTTTACCTAAAAAAAAAAAGATGGTCTTTCTTAAATAAGATGTTAATTCTCCTAAAAACGCTGGAAAGAGGATAATTTATGCAATTTTGAGAGAAAAAAATGAATAACAAAAAAAAGTTAATATATTTCTTGCTTTTTCCTTCGTTTTCAATCAAAACATGGAAATAAAAAAGAAAAAACACTGAAAAATCCTTTTCCTTAAAATTTTTTTTTTCCCTTCAAATGGCTTGTATTACATTTTATGTAACATGAAAAAGCTATTTTCTTTAAAATGTTGTTAAAACCAATAAAAATATTTAAATAGGGTAGTTTATGTAACTTTCAAGAGAAAAACAATACGCCATAGTGTGTTGTTCATATTTTTAATTAAAACGTCGAAATTAAAGAAGATTACTGAAAAACTCACTTTTAGAGGTAAAAACATACATTTTTTCTAAGAAAGATTAATTTGTTATAAAAGTATTGTAAAACCCTTAAAAACGTTGAAAAAAGGATAATTCAAATTGCATGTGTTATACTTGTAAAAGGGGGGGTTTATTTAAAATGCCATTAATACTCTTAAAAACTGAAAAAAACGTATTTCATTAAATTTTAGATGGAAAAGGTATATTATAATATGGAAAAGAGCGATTTTCTTTAAAATGTTGTTAAAACCAATAAAAAGATTTAAATAGGGTAGTTTATGTAACTTTCAAGAGAAAAACAATACGCCATAGTGTGTTGTTCACGTTTTTAATTAAAACGTCGAAATTAAAGAAGATTACTGAAAAACTCACTTTTGGAGGTAAAAACATACTTTTTTTCTAAGAAAGATTAATTTGTTATAAAAGTATTGTAAAACCCTTAAAAACATTGAAAAAAGGATAATTCAAATCGCATGTGTTATACTTGTAAAAGGGGGGTTTATTTAAAATGCCGTTAATACTCTTAAAAACTGAAAAAAACGTATTTCATTAAATTTTAGATAGAAAAAGTATATTATAATATGGAAAAGAGCGATTTTCTTTAAAATGTTGTTAAAACCAATAAAAATATTTAAATAGGGTAGTTTATGTAACTTTCAAGAGAAAAACAATACGCTATAGTGTCTTGTTCATGTTTTTAATTAAAACATGGAAATTAAAGAAGATTACTGAAAAACTCACTTTTGGAGGTAAAAACATACTTTTTTTTTCTAAGAAAGATTAATTTGTTATAAAAGTATTGTAAAACCCTTAAAAACGTTGATAAAAGGATAATTCAAATCGCATGTGTTATACTTGTAAAAGGGGGGTTTATTTAAAATGCCGTTAATACTCTTAAAAACTGAAAAAAACGTATTTTATTAAATTTTAGATAGAAAAAGTATATTATAAAATGGAAAAGATGTTTTCTACAAGATGTGTTTAAACGTCCAAAAAGCTTAAAATTGGGTACTTGTTACAGTTTCAGAGAAAAAAAATGTATATAATGTTTATTTTCTTGTTTTTAATCAAAACATTGAAATCAATAGAAAATTTTTAAAAAATTACTTTTGGTGTAAAATCTTTTCTTTTTCCGTAAAAGAGATGGTTTTTCTTTAAAAGTTGTAAATCTCCGAAAAACATTGAAAAAAGTGTCATTTATGCTGTTTTAGAGAAAACATTATATAATCGTAAAATAAGGAAAAAAGGATAAAAATGGGTGATTTTTGTGATTTTAGAGAAAAAAAATATATTGTCGAGAAAAGAATGTATTTTTTTGGTTTTCCTCCACCAACAAATGAAAATAAGAAAAAAACATTGAAAAATTCACTTTTTAGGCAGAATTTTCTTCTTTATTCAAATTGTATATATTAGAATTGTTAAAAGGTGTTTTGTTTAAAATGCCCTTAATACTCCTAAAAACGTTGAAAAACACGTCATTTATAATTTTTTTCAGAAAAAAGTATATTATCACAACATTCAATGTTTTTTTCTTTATTTTTTTATGAAAACAATGAAATAAGCAGAAAATCATCGAAAAATTCACTTTTTCGGTGAAAAATAACATTTTTCGAGAAATGGCATATATTCCTTTTTTCTGAACTAAAAAAAAAGTCTTTCTTAGATAACATATTAATTCTCTTAAAAACGCTGGAAAGGCGATAATTTTTGCAATTTTGAGAGAAAAATATGAATTGCAATGAAATGTTAATATATTTCTTGCTTTTTCCTTCATTTTCATTCAAAACATGGAAAAGAAAAGAAAAACCACTGAAAAATCCTTTTCCAAAGAGATTTTTTTTTTTTTCATTTAAATGGCTTGTATTATATTTTATGTAACATGAAAAAGGGATTTTCTTCAAAATGTTGTTAAAACCAATCAAAAGGTTTAAATAGTGTAGTTTATGTAACTTTAAAGAGGAAAACAATACGCTATAGCGTTCATGTTTTTAATTGAAACATGGAAATTCAAAGAAAATTACTGAAAAACTCAATTTTGTAGGTAAAAACATACCTTTTTTTCTAAGGAAATATGGATTTGTAATAAAAATATTGTAAAACACTTAAAAACGTTGAAAAATGGATAATTCAAATAGCATATGTTATACTTGTAAAAGAAGGTTTTATATAAAATGCTGTTAATACTCTTAAAAACTGAAAAAAACGTAAATTGATAAATTTTAGATAGAAAAATTATATTGTAACATGAAAAAGTTGTTATTTACAAAATGTGTTTAAACGTCCAAAAAGGTTAAAAATGGGTACTTTGTACAGTTTCTGAGAAAGAAAATGTATATAGTTTTTATTTTCTTGTTTTTAATCAAAACATTGAAATCAATAGAAAAATTTTAAAAAGTTACTTTTGGTGTAAAATCATATTTTTTTCGTAAAAGAGATGGTTTTTCCTTTAAAAGTTGTAAATCTCCGAAAAACATTGAAAAAAGGGTCATTTATGCAGTTTTAGAGAAAAAAAATATACTATCGTAAATGTCGGGAAAAAGAATGTATTTTTTTGGTTTTCTTGCACCAACAAATGAAAATAGGAAAAAAACATGGAAAAAGTCACTATTTAGGCAGAATTTTCTTTTTTTTCAAATTTCATATATTATACTTGTAAAAGGGTGTTTTTTTAAAACAATGTTAATACTCCTAAAAAAGTTGAAAAACATGTCATTCATTTTTTTTTTTCAGATTAAAAGTATATTGTCGCAATATTCAGTTTTTTTTTTTTTTTTTTTTTCTTTATGAAAACAATGAAATAAGCAGAAAATCATCGAAAAATTCACTTTTTTAGGTGAAAAGAAACTTTTACGTGAAAAGACATATATTCTTTTTTTCTGAGCTAAAAAAAAAAAGGTGGTCTTGCTTAGATAAGATGTTAATTCTCCTGGAATGCTGGAAAGGGGATAATTTATGCAATTTTGAGAGAAAAAATTGAATTGCAATAAAAAGTTAATATATTTCTTGCTTTTTCCTTCATTTTCTTTCAAAACATGGAAATGAAAAGAGAAAACAATGAAAAATCATTTTTCTAAAAGAAATATATTTTTTGCCCTCTAAATGCCTTGTATTACATTTAATGTAACAGGAAAAGGAACTTTCTTCAAAATGTTGTTAAAACCTATGAAAAGGTTTGAATAGGGTAGTATATGTAACTTTAAAGAGAAAAAAAAATAAATGAAATAAAATATAAAGAAAATTAGTGAAAAACTCACTTTTGTATATAAAAACATACTTTTTTTTCTAAAGGAAGATGCATTTGTCATAAAAGTATTGTAAAACCCTTAAAAACGTTGAAAAAGGATAATTCAAATCACATATGTTATACTTATAAAAGGGATTTTTGTGTAAAGTGCTGTTAATACTCTTAAAAACTGAAAAAAACCTAATGTATGAAATTTTAGATAAAAAAAATTATATTGTACCATGAAAAAGTTTTTTTCTACAAAATGTTTTTAAACGTTCAAAAAGGTTAAAAATGGGTACTTTGTACAGTTTCACAAAAAAAAATGTATATAGTGTTTATCTTCTTGTTTTAAATCAAACCATTGAAATCAATATAAAATTATTAAAAAACTATTTTTGGTGTAAAATCTTTTTTTTTTTCGTAAAAGAGATGGTTTTCGTTGAAAAGTTGGAAATCTCTCCAAAACATTAAAAAAAGGGTCATTTATGCAGTTTTAGAGAAAAAAATATATAATCGTAAAATAAAGATAAATGCATAAAAATAGGTAATTTGTGCAATTTTAGAGAAAAAAAATACTATTGAGAAGAAGAATGAATTTTTTGGGTTTTCTTCCACCAACAAATGAAAATAAGAAAAAAAATTGAAAAAGTCACTTTTTAAGCATAATTTTCTTAGTTATTCAAATTGAATATATTAGACTTGTAAAACAGGATTTTGTTTAAAATGCCCTTAATACACATACAAACGTTGAAAAACACGTCATTTATGTTTTTTTTTTTTTTTTTTAGAAAAAGTATATTTTCGCAATATTCAGTGTTTTTTTTTTATGACAACAATGAAATAAGCAGAATATTATCGAAAAATTTACATTTTCGATGAAAAGGAAATTTTTTCGTGAAATGGCATATATTTCTTTTTTCTGAACCAAAAAAAAAGATGGTCTTTCTTAGATAAGATGTTAATTCTCCTAAAAACGCTGGAAAGGGGATAATTTATGCAATTTTGAGAGAAAAAAATGAATTGCATTTAAAGGTTAATATATTTCTTGCTTTTTCCTTCATTTTCTTTCAAAAGATGGAAAAGAAAAGAAAAAACACTGAAAAATCTTTTTTCTACAAGAGATATATATTTTTTTTTCTTTGAAATGGCTTCCATTACCTTATATATAACATGAGAAAGGGATTTTCTTCAAAATGTTAAAAAGTTAATATATTTCTTGCTGTTTCCTTTATTTCCATTCAAACCATGGAAATGAAAAGAAAAAACACTGAAAAGTCCTTTTTCTAAAAGAAATTTTTTTTTTCCTTGAAATGGCTTGTATTACATTTTATGTAACATGAAAAAGGGATTTTCTTCAAAATGTTGTTAAAACCAATAAAAAGGTTTAAATAGGGTAGTATATGTAACTTTAAAGAGACAAAACTAAAAAGCGTATTGTTCTTGTTTTTCATTAAAACATGGAAATTCAAAGAATATTCCTGAAAAACTCACTATTGGAGGTAAAAACACACTTTTTTTTTTCTAAGGGATAATAGATTTTCATAAAAATATTGTAAAACCCTTAAAACCGTTAAAAAAAATAGATAATTCAAATCGCATATGTTATACTTGTAAAAGGGGGTTTGGTGTAAAATGCCGTTAATACTCTTAAAAACTGAAAAACACGTAATTAATGAAATTTTAGATAAAAAAGTATAATATAACATGTAAAAGTTGTTTTCTACAAAATATATTTTAACATCCAAAAAGGTGAAAAATGGGTACATTGTAAAATTTAAGAGAAGCAAATGTATATAGTGTATATTTTCTTGTTTTTAATCAAAACATTGAAATCAATAGAAAATTAAAACATGACATGGTGTAAAATCATATTTTATTTCGTAAAACAGATGGTTTTCCCTGAAAAGTTGTAAATCTCCGAAAAACATTGAAAAAAAGGTCATTTATGTAGTTTTAGAGAAAAAATATATATTATCGTAAAATAAGGATAAAAGCATAAAAATAGGTAATTTGTGCAATTTTAGAGAAAAAAATATATAATGTCGAGAAAAATAATGTAACTATGTGTTTTCTTCCACCAACAAATGAAAATAAGAAAAGAACATTGAAAAAGTCACTTTTTAGGCAGAAATTTCTTCTTATTCAAATTGCATATATTATACTTGTAAAAGGAAGTTTTGTTTAAAATGCCGTTAATGCTCCTAAAACCGTTGAAAAACACGTTATTTATTATTTTTTTCAGAAAAAAAAGTATATTGTCGAAATATTCAGTTTTTTTTATTTTTTATGAAAACAATGAAATAAGGAGAAAATCATCGAAAAATTCACTTTTTTTGGTGAAAAGAAACTTTTTAGTGATATGGCATATATTCCTTTTTTCTGAACTAAAAAAGATGGTCTTTATTAGGTAAGATGTTAATTCTCCTAAAAACGCTGGGAAGAGGATAATTTATTCAATTTTCTGAGAAAAAATGAATTGCTATAAAAGGTTTATATATTTCTTGCTTTTTCCTTCATTTTCATTCAAAACATGGAAATGAAAAGAAAAGACACTGAAAAGTCCTTTTTCTAAAAGAAATTTTTTTTTTCCTTGAAATGGCTTGTATTACATTTTATGTAACATGAAAAAGGGATTTTCTTCAAAATGATGTTAAAACCAATAAAAAGGTTTAAATAGGGTAGTATATGTAATTTTAAAGAGAAAAAAATAGAAAGCGTATTGTTCTTGTTTTTCATTAAAACATGGAAATTCAAAGAATATTACTGAAAAACTCACTATTGGAGATAAAAACATACTTTTTTTTTCTAAGGGATGGTAGATTTTCATAAAAATATTGTAAAACCCTTAAAACCGTTTAAAAATGGATTATTCAAATCGCATATGTTATACTTGTAAAAGGGCGTTTTGTGTAAAATGCCGTTAATACTCTTAAAAACTGAAAAACACGTAATTAATGAAATTTTAGATAAAAAAAAGTATAATATAACATGTAAAAGTTGTTTTCTACAAAATATATTTTAACGTCCAAAAAGGTTAAAAATGGTTACTTTGTAAAATTTAAGAGAAGCAAATATATGTAGTGTATATTTTCTTGTCTTTAATCAAAATATTGAAATCAATAGAAAATTAAAACATGACTTATGGTGTAAAATCATATTTGATTTCGTAAAAGAGATGGTTTTCCCTGAAAAGTTGTAAATCTCCGAAAAACATTGAAAAAAAGGTCATTTATGTAGTTTTAGAGAAAAAAAATATATTATCGTAAAATAAGTATAAAAGCATAAAAATAGGTAATTTGTGCAATTTTAGAGAAAAAAATATATAATGTCGAGAAAAAGAATGTAATTGTTGGTTCTTCCACCAACAAATGAAAATAAGAAAAAAACATTGAAAAAGTCACTTTTTAGGCAGAATTTTCTTATTCAAATTGCATATATTATACTTGTAAAAGAGAGTTTTCTTTAAAATGTCGTTAATACTCCAAAAACCGTTGAAAAATACATCAATTATTAATTTTTTCAGAAAAAAAGTATATTGTCGAAATATTCAGTGTTTTGTTGATTTTTTGATGAAAACAATGAAATAAGCAGAAAATCATCGAAAAATTCACTTTTTTCGGTGAAAAGAAACTTTTGTTAGTGAAATGGCAAACTCACTTTGGGAGGTAAAAACTTTTTTTTTTTTTTCAAAAGGAAGATTGATTTGGCAGAAAAATATTGTTAAACCCTTAAAACCGTTGAAAAATGGATAACTCAAATCGGATATGTTATTCTTGTAAATGGGGGTTTTGTGTAAAATGCCGTTAATACTCTTAAAAACTGAAAAAAAACGTAATTAATGAAATTTTAGATAAAAAAGTATAATATAACAAGAAAAAGTTGTTTTCTACAAAATCTATTTTAAACTCCAAAAAGGTTAAAAATGGGTACTTTCTACAATTTCAGAGAAAGCATATGTATATTGTGTTTATTTTCTATTTTTTAATCAAAACATTGAAATCAATAGAAAATTATTAAAACATGACTTTTGGTGTAAAATCATATTTTATTTCGTAAAAGAGATGGTTATCCCTGAAAAGTTGTAAATCTCCGAAAAATATTTGAAAAAAAGGTCATTTATGCCATTTTAGAGAAAAATATATGTTATCGTAAAATAAGGATAAAAGCATAAAAATAGGTAATTTGTGCAATTTTAGACAAAAAAAAATATTGTAGAGAAAAAGAATGTATTTTTTTGGTTTTCTTCCACCAGCAAATGAAAATAAGAAAAAACATTGAAAAAGTCACTTTTTAGGCATAATTTTCTTCTTATTCAAATTGCATATATTATACTTCTATAAGAAAGTTTTCTTTAAAATGCCGTTAATACTCTTAGAAACGTTGAAAAACACGTCATTTATTATTTTTTTCAGTAAAAAGTATATTGTCGCAATATTCAGGTTTTTTTTTTTATGAAAACAATGAAATAAGCACAAAATCATCGAAAAATTCACTTTTTCAGTGAAAGGAACTTTTTTCGTGAAATGGCATATATTCCTTTTTTCTGAACTAAAAAAAAGAAGGTCTTTCTAATAAAAGATGTTAATTCTCCTAGAAACGCTGGAAAGGGGATAATTTATGCAATTTTGAGAGAAAAAAAATATATTGTCGTAAAAAACACTAATTCTTTTGCTTTTCTTTCATCAACTAATGAAAACAACACGAAAAACATTGAAAAAGTCACTTTTTAGGCAGATTTTTTCTTTATTCAAATTGCCTATGTAAAAGGTGGTTTTGAGTAAAATGCCGTTAATACTCTTAAAAATGTTCAAAAAAACGTAATTTTTGAAATTTTGCAGAAATAAGTATATTGTAATACTCTGAAAACTTTGAAAAAGGTACTTTTTAGGCTGAATTTTTTTCTTTTTTGAGTTCGCATGTATTATTCTTGAAAAGGGGCTTTTGTCTAAAAATGCTGCTAATACTCCTAAAAGCATTGAAAAAAGCGTATTTATCATATTTTACAGAAAAAAATTATATTATCGTAACATGCATTGCTTTTCCCTCTTTTTACTTTTTTTCCAATAAAACATGCAAATAAGTAAAGAATTATTGAACAATTCACTTTTGGAGGGGAGTGAAGTTTTTCATAAAATGGTATATATTAATTTTTTTTTACTAAAAAAGAGCGTTTTTCTTTGAAATGTTGTTAATACTCTAAAAAACGATGAAAAAAGAGGTAATTATTGCAATTTTGAGGAAAAAATGTACTGCCATAAAAATATAATGTTTTTTTCCTTCATCTTCATTAAAAACATGGATATAAAAAGAGAAACAAAGAAATAGTTCCATTTTTTACATAAATTTGTTTTTTTTTTTTTTTTTCTTTGAAATGGCATACTATTTTCTATATGAAAAGGATTTTTCCTCAAAATATTGTTAAAACTCCTAAATAGGTTAAAATAGAGTAGAAAGTAAACTTTTTTTGGTGAAGTTACATGTATTACAATTTTTTTTACGTGAAAAAGAGGTTTTTCATAAAAATGTTGTTAATATTCTTAAAAACTCTTTAAAAAGCGTTGAAAAACGGGTAATTTATGGAATTTTATGGAAGGAAAATGTAATGCCATAAAACTTAAATGGATTTATTGATTTTTCCTTCCTTTTCAATCAAAACATGGAAATAAAAATAAAAAAACCTTTAAATAATCCCTTTTTTGACAGAAATATTTTCTTTCCCTGAAACGGCATATATTACATTTTTGTTAAAATGGAAAAGGATTTTTCTACAAAATGTTGTTAAAACGTCTAAAAAGGTTAAAATTGTGTAGTTTATATACTTTCAGAGAAAGAAAATGTATAAAGTGTTTTTTTTTCTTGTTTTTAAACAAAACATTGAAATCAATAGAAAATCATTGATAAATCACTTTTGGAGTAAAATCATACTTTTTTTCTAAAAGAGAGCGTTTTCCATGAAAAGTTGTAAATCTCCAAAATATGTTGAAAAAAGAGTGATTTATGCAGTTTTAGAGAAAAGAAACATATTGTCATAATAAAAGGATTAAAACAAAAAAAATGGGTAATTTGTGCAGTTTTAGAGAAAAAATATATATATTGTCGTAAAAAACACTAAATTTTTTGCTTTTCTTTCATCAACCAATGAATATAACATGAAAAACATTGAAAAAGTCACTTTTTAGGCAAATTTTTTTCTTTATTGAAATTGCATATGTAAAAGGTGGTTTTGTGTAAAATGCCGTTAATACTCTTAAAAACGTTGTAAAAAACGTATTTTTTTAAATTTTACAGAAATAAGTATATTATAACATGAAAAGTTTTTAAACGTGCAAAAAAGGTTAAAATTAGGTAGTTTATATAGTTTCACAAAGTGAAAATGTATAAAGTGTTTATTTTCTTGTTTTAATCAAAACATTGAAATCAAAAGAAAGCTATTAAAAAATCACTTTTGGAGTAATGTCATATATTTTTTTTTTAAAGAGGGTTTTCTGTTAAAAATTGTAAATCTCAAAAAACATTGAAAAAAGAGTCATTAATGCAGTTTTAGAAAAAATATATATATATATATAGATATATATATATATATAGATATATAAATATATATATATATATATATAGATAGATATATATATATATAGAGATATATATATATATATATATATATATATATATATTGTCGTAAAATTAGGATGAAAACATAAAAATGGGTTATTTCGGCAATTTTAGGGGTAAAAAAATGTTGTTATAAAAAAAATGTATTTTTTGCTGTTGTTCCATCAACAAATGAAAATAAGATAAAAACATTAAAAAAGTAACTTTTTAGGCAGAATTTTGTTCTTTATTTAAATTGCACATATTATACTTGTAAAAGGGGGTTTTGTGTAAAATGCCCTTAAAAGAAGGGTGATTTATGCAGTTTTAGAGATAAAAACATATTGTCGTAAAATAAGGATGAAAACATAAAAATGGGTAATTTTTGCAATTTTAGGGAAATAAATTTTGTCGTAAAAGATTATTTATTTTTTTTCTTTTCTTCCATCAACAAATGAAAAATGAGATGAAAAAGATTGAAAAAATCACTTTTAAGGGAGAATTTTTTTCTTTCTTCAAATTGCATATATTATACTTGTACAAGGAGGTTTTGTGTAAAATGCCGTTAATACTTCTCAAAACGTTGAAAAAACATAATTTATGAAATTTTAGAGAAAAGTATATTGTCGCAATATTCATTGTTTTTTGTTTGCTTTCCATGAAAACAATGAAATAAAAAGAGAATCATTGAAAAATTCATTTTTTCGGTGAAAAGAATTTTTTCGTGAAATGGCATATGTATATACCTTTTTTTTCTGAAAAAATGGCTTTTCTTAGATAAGATGTTAATACTCCTAAAAACACTGAAAAGGGGATAATTTATGCAATTTTGAGAGAAAAAAAGGCAATAAAAACTTAATATACTTCTTGCTTTTTCCTTTTTTTTTCAATCAAAACATGGAAATGAAAAGAAAAAACACTGAAAATTTCTTTTTCAAAAAGAATTATTTTTCCCTTGAAATTACTTATATTACATTTTATGTAATATAAAAAGAGATTTTCTCCAAAATGTTGTTAAAACTAATAAAGAGGTTAAATTGGGTAGTTTATGTAAGTTTAAAGAAAAAAAAATAATATATATATA
>CM035221.1:507281-522877 GCA_020233015.1 Callinectes sapidus
ATATATATATATATATATATATATATATATATATATATATTATAGTGTTGTTCACTTATTTTTAATCAAAACATGGAAATCGAAAGAAAATTATTGAAAAAGTCACCTTTGGGAGTAAAAACATACTTTTTTTGTCACTAAAATATTATAAAACCTAAAAACATTGAAACATGGATGATTTATGCACTTTTAGAGAAAAATATGTCGTCGTAGAAGAAGGATTAAAAAACCTAAAAAGGGTAATTTTACGCAAAGACAAAAAAAATATATTCTCTCTCTCTCTCTCTCTCTCTCTCTCTCTCTCTCTCTCTCTCTCTCTCTCTCTCTCTCTCTCTCTCTCTTTTTTATTTATACTAATTTACAGAGTTGTCACATCTACATTACATAGTTGCTAGTGACGGACCGTCTAAAGGGTCACATAGTTATTGTTCCCTATCTTAAAGCCTTACTCTACACAAATACATATACTATACAGTTTTTTACTCCCGGGCTTGTTTCAGCAGCCAGTCATTCACTGTCACTTTGAACCCCTGTATAGAGACACCTTTAAAGACTGTCTGTGTAGCTATCAGGGTGTTCCACCATCTGGTGTAAGTGTTTATGAACTGGCGCTGGTAATGCCATGTCCGACACCGGGGCTGTAGCAGTTCACTCGGTGCCAGGGCGACAGTTCGTGTGATGACCGGAGCCCGGCGTTTTGGCTGTCTCAGGTCCTGCAGGTGACTCACGTGCTTCTCCTGCACCTTGAACACCACTGTCAGTCCTGCAACATAACGCCTGTGTTGGAAGGTGTGGAGGTGTGGCACAGGTCCCGCTTTGTTGTCGGTGATGAGCCTCACAGCACGGTCCTATACCTTGTCCAAGAGAGCGAGGTGTCTCCTGGCCGCTCCGCCCCACGCAAGACAGGCGTACTCCAGGGAGGAGCGAACCTGCGCCTTGTAGAGGACCTCCAGCCCCTTGCCGTCGAGAAGCCACGACATCCTTCTTAGAGAAGCCAGCTTTCCTGAGGCTTGTCTGGCTAGCCACTCTATGTGGGAGCTGAAGGTCAACTTACAGTCGTAGGTGACCCCCAGCACCTCTATCTCGTCTTTCGGGGTCAGTGTGTCTCCATTGAGGTTCAGTCGCAAGGGTGTACACGACGTGGAGACAACTAGCAGCTGCGTCTTCTGGGAAGCAAACCTCCCTTGCCATTTGTTGCCCCACGCAGCGATGCGGCTCAGATTGTAGTTGAGCTGGGCAGTGATGGCTGTCGCTTCCTGAGGCTCATAGCTTTGAGTGAGGGTGACGTCGTCTGCGTAGGCCTTCATCCTTGGGATGAGGTGCAACAGGTCGTTGATATATATATTCCAGAGTAGGGGGCCAAGGCAGCTTCCTTGAGGCACACCTGCTCTGATGGGTTGCAGCTCGGACTCCCGACCACAGACTGTCACCCTCAGTTGTCTGTCCCTCAGGTAGTCCCTGAGGAGTGGTCCAGCGCCACGACGGCAGTCTTCTTGCCTTGGTCCAGGGCGGCACTCAGTTCAGAGGACAGCAGCAGGTGTAAATCAGCCGCTGACCTTCCCTGCCGGAACCCAAATTGTCTGGTGCAGAGTAGGTGGTGTCTCTCGAGATGTTCCGTGACTCTCGAGGCCACTATTGTCTCCGCCACTTTACTAAGCACTGACAGCAAAGACACAGGGCAGTAATTTTTCACCTCACTTTTCCCACCTTTCTTGTGCACGGGAACCACATTGCTTGTTTTCCAAGCCTTTGGCCACGTGCTTGTCCGAAAGCAGTGGTTAAAGAGTGAGGCGAGCGGGTTCGCCAACTCATCAGCACACGAATGAAGTAGCCGAGGGCTGATGTTGTCTGGCCCCACTGCTTTTTTTACATTCACTTCCCGGAGAATACTTTTCACTTCACTTTCACTGGTTTTTACTAGCACTAGCTTGTCTCTAACCAAGTCTGGAAGTGTCGGTGGTGTCCTCTCTGGGTCTGGAATGCGCATTTTTTTCGCAAAATGCCTAGCTAGTAGATTTGCCTTGTCTAGAGCAGAGTGAGCCACTTCACCATTCTCCCGCTGAAGGGAAGGGATCGGGCTGTGTTGCGATTCACCCTGCTGCTCTTTGACAAGGCTCCACCATCTCTTCGTCCCCACCTGACTACCCCTTAGGTCTCCCCTGAGGCATTCCTTCCAGTGTTCTGAGGCCCACTCTTGAGTGTACCTCATTCGCTGGGATGCCTCTCTGTGTACGCGCCTGTTCCGCGCTGTTGGGTGCTTCTTGTAAGCACGCCAGGCTCGGTACTTGGCGTCAGAGGCGGCACGGCACTCTGGGCCGAACCAGGGCAGGTCTGATGGTTTGGTGCTATATTTTGAGTGTGGCACCCATCGCTCTTGCAAAGCGAGGAGCAACTCCGTGAGGCGCTCCACCTGCTGGTCTGTGTTGCCGTACAGTACTTCCTCCCAGACAGTCCTCCTGAGAGAAGCTCTGATTTCCCTCCAGTTTGCAGCCTCCCACTTCCAGAGGGTGCGGGTGTAACTCTCATCCCGTGGCCTCCTGAAGGTAATCCTGGTGAGGACTGCCACATGGTCTGAGGTGCCCACAAAGTCCATTGGTTGGCACTGAACTGTGTGGGAAGGGAGGTCTGTCACCACAGGGTCCAGGGATGACCCAGATATGTGAGTGGGGAAGGTGACATAGTTGTGCAAATCGTGCACTACCAGTAAAGTGTTAAAGGCATCCCGAACTCTATGTTGGTTCAGGTCACCTATAATCACCACACTGTCGCACTGGCTGGCTGTCAACATAGCATCAAGGTTCACTGTGAGAAAGTCCAGCAGTGTTATACCTTGTGAAGGAGGGCGGTAACAGCCAACACACAGTATGCCTTTTCCATCACTGTCTATTATTTTCAGTGTCAATATTTCAAGTTCACTGGGCACTGGCACGGGGGGCTCCACCACCTGGACGTTGACCGACTCCTTGTGGCAGAATGCTACACCCCCTCCCTGTGTGGATCGATCCTTCCTTAGCCAGGCAGAGTACCCATGGATGCGGGCATAACTTGTTGGCACACTATTATCCAGGAAGGTTTCACACACAAACGCTATGTCTGCCCGGTGCTTTATTATTACACTATGAGTTAATTCAGCAATGTTGGTGTGAAATCCTCTCACATTTGCTGAAACTATAGTGAGATCACTGTTGTCCAGCTTGCCGCAGCACTGGGAACTGAGGCCCGGCGCCATAGTGTGCTCCATATGTTGGTGCAGTGCCCGGCCAGGGAGAGTGGGATACTGGGAGCAGGTGGGGAGCCACCAGCGATGACCCAGCCACCCTCGGCTGGGCGGGGGCTTGGAGCTGCCAGGCAAAGCTTCTTAAAGCAAGGAGAGTCTCCTGACCACTTTGCCTTACTGCTTGCACCAACTCTTGCTGTCTTTGGTCAGCGATCTTAACCCGACAGGTTGAGGAGGAGTGGAAACGGCCCTGGCAGTAGTCACAGACCGTCCTCGGGCACTGGTCCCGGGTGTGACCCTGGCGCTTGCACTGCTGCTGCCTCGGGTAGGCCGCCTCCTGGCCTGCCTGTTGCCTCCTTTGGTTGATTTCCGAGCGAGGCTGATGTCTCGGTGCAGTGGCTGGCTTCCTTCTTCTGCGGTATCGCTGAGTTCTCTGTTGAGGGGTGCGTTGTTCTCCAGGAAGGTCTGGTGTAGGATGGGAGGAGGGGGGTAGGGATGATGGTGAAGAGGGAGTCAGTGCGGAGTTTGAGGGAAGAGAAGTGAGTGCGGAAGAGGTGGTGGGAGAGGAGGGAGCTAGAGGTATAGCTGGGGAGGGAGGGGATGAGGAAC
The DNA here is from genome assembly GCA_020233015.1 of Callinectes sapidus. NCBI lineage: Eukaryota > Metazoa > Arthropoda > Malacostraca > Decapoda > Portunidae > Callinectes > Callinectes sapidus. The sequence goes on from CM035221.1 coordinate 511,108, forward strand.
TGGGGGAGGAGGGAGAGGGGGAGTGGTTAGATGGGGTGGAGGAGGGAGAGGGAGAGTGGTTAGGTAGTGTGGAGGGGGGAGAGGAGGCAGGAATGGAGGGAGTAGAGGAAGCAGGTGGGGAGGGGGAGGGAGAGGAGGGGGTAGGGAAGGAGTGGATGGGGAGTCCAAGGGAGGAAGTGGAATGCCTTCTGTGGGAGTCGCCGTTGCTGTCTCAGCATCAATTTTTTGAGGTTTGGCTGAGCAGGCTATGGATCTGTACTGTTTCCCTTCGCTGGTGTGGATAGCCAGGAGGGTATCAACGTCCGATATAGCTTCCACTAGTAGCCGACGCTTTGCTACAAGGTCCTCGGTAGCATACCTGTAGCTGCTAAGTTGGCTGTTAGATGCTAGCAGATCCTTGCGGAGGTTCCTGACCAGCAGAATGAGCTCCTCTTTCCGCAAGTCACATAGGTCGTCTTCGGGTTCCGCCTCGTCAGAATCCGCGGAGGCATGAGGGTCGGGGGGCACCTGTGTGCTACTTGTGTAGGGAGTGACAGGATCGGGAATCCCTAGCAGAGCACGCAGCTGTCCAGTGTTGCCACACCTAAAGTGTGTCTCTTCGCCCAGGCAACGCAGGTGACAGACGTTGGTGCAGCCTTCCCTTGTGCACTGCTTTACCTCTGCCAGAGCCACTGTACGTCCACAGACAGAGCACCAGGAGCTGGGTCTATAGCCGCTGATGCCGGAAGGCCGTTCAATTGTACCCTCGAAACATTCCGACATCATGTCTGCTGGCGAAAGAGAGGTAGAGGTGCGGCCTGTCGTTAGCTTCCACAGGGGAAGGGGAAGGGAGAGAGAGTGAGGTCGATGGAGAGAGATCCCTATGCCGCGAGGTCACAGAGGTCAGGGTCGCGTGTCAGGAGTATAAGTTCAAGGTCACTCCTATGGGCGCGGTCACTGGGGGGAGCAGAGGGAAGGAGCGTGACCTCACTTCGACCACACTGCACTGCACTTTCTGAACGCGTGTCCACTTTATCACTCAATTTACACTCGTTTACATTCACTTTCTTGGTTCACTTTCACAGTAAACACGGCACTATAGTTCACTGAGGTACTGGCGCAGTTTCACTTTAGGAAAATGAGTTAGACCCGTAAAAAAGGCGATGTAACACGGAGCGGAGCACACACTCACACACTCTCTCTCTCTCTCTCTCTCTCTCTCCCCCTCTCCCTCTCCCTCTCCCTCTCCCTCTCCCTCTCCCTCTCCCTCTCTCTCTCTCTCTCTCAGACTGCGCTCAGACACGGTCGTGTTAACACACGGACTTGCTGTGCTCCAGTCTATGCACTTCCACCTTTCGGTGGTTCCTTGTACGCCATTCAGGCCTAGGGTCAGATAAATAAAGTTAGGTGTCCCGTTGTCCCTGAATTGAGTTTTGCTAATTCATTACCCTCTCCTTAGTGACAACAGTAAGTGTCTGTTGTCAATTGTCAAATTGCCCTTCCTCTCTGCCTACGGGGGAACCGCCTCAGTGATAGTGCTTTTGGGGTGAATCAACACCGTCCGGCCCCCCTAGAGTGGTTTGGCAGGTCAATTTGACACTTAGGTCACTCCTCCCTGACTTCCTCCCGCTTGTGCCCCGCTCCCCTCCTGTAGGAGGGGGGTGTATCCCATGACGGATAGTGCCTCTTCCCCTCCCCATGGTCGGGGAGGGGGAACGACTGACAGACCTCCCCTGACGGACCTACGACCCATTAACCCTGACAAGGCCTCATTTGTGACACTACGCGCTAAAGGACAGCCCCGCCTCTCCAATGTAAATTCATTTATTATCAAAAAGGTCATTGATGGTAATGTAGGCGATGTTGTTAACGTTAAAAAACTTGCCAGCGGAGACCTACTCGTTCAAGCTTTGAATTCGGCACAGATGAAGTCATTGTTGAAGCTCCGGTGTATCCATGACATCGAGATTGAAGCCTCGATTCCCGTGTCAATGAATTCATGTCGGGGTGTTGTCACCCATGCTGACTTCATTGATATGGAGACGGCTGAAATAGTTGATGAAATGGCTTACCAAAATGTAATTGGAGCAAAAAAAATAACTAAATCTATTGACGGCAACAGAAGGAACACTGCCTCAGTAATTCTCACTTTTAGCTCCACTAAATTGCCAGACAAGGTTGAGGTAGGATACGAAAAAATTTATGTTCGGCCCTATATTCCAAACCCACTTCGCTGTTTCAAATGCCAATTGTATTGTCATCATGGTAATGCTTGTCGGTCTTCGCTTCCATACTGTGCTAAGTGTGCTAGTGAGGGTCATACTATGGAGCAATGTACGTCACAGGTTGAAAAGTGTCGTAACTGTGGAGAGGCCCACTCGACCTTCTCGCGGGATTGCCCCGCCTGGAAGCTTGAGAAAGAGATCTGCACAGTTAAGGCAACTGAAGGGATTTCCTACGGTGAGGCGAGGAAGCGAGTGAAGGTGGTGCAGGCCGCTCCGGCTTCAAACGTTTCATACGCTTCATCAGTAAAGTCCCGACCAGTGATGTGCAGTGTTGCCATACAGACTGAGTCTACATCTACCACACCAGCTTCTACTCCATCTACTTCCAATGCTTCCTCTGCTACCTCCAACATCATTACACAGTCATCTACCACCACTACATCACAACCTAATTATGCAAATGCTACCTCTTCTACTAAAACTAGGAATGAAAAGACTGACAAGACAAATCAGAGTAACTTCACAGTTCTAAACCGGAAAAACACTTTTGATGCCGTCACTGCTCCCGCGCAGTTGAGTGGCTCGCACTATCGCTCCCTCTCAACTAACTCAGGGGAGATTAATATAAATGATGATATGGACGTCTCCTCTGGTAAGAGCCGGGAGAGGTCCCCCGGTAGCGCATCCGTGCGCAAAAAGACTAAGAAAAACGGCCAACCCCGCAACTCTTAAGCCATAATGTTCAAAGTACTACAGTGGAACTGTAGAAGTCTTCGGAATAAAGATCCATATTTGTCACTGTTAGTGAACATACACAGGCCGTCTGTTATTTGTCTACAGGAGACGAGACTGGATGATCAGCCTGATCCTTCAGTACTTAAACACTACCATCCGTACAAAAGATGATGGACATGGCGTTGCCATTTACACACATAAGACACTGACACAGACAGAAGTAGCGTTGAATACGCCTTTGGAAGCTGTCGCGTGCAGGGTGAAATTCAACGATGCGTACCTGGCTATCTGTTCACTCTACTTACCTCACAATACCTCCATATCTGATGATGACATAACATCACTAATTAGCCAGCTTCCGAGGAACAGGCTAATCTTAGGAGATTTTAATGCCCATCATCAGCAATGGGGAAGTGAGAGGTCAAGTCCTCGAGGCGAGCAGATAGTTAACCTTTTGTTACAAACAAACCTCTGTCTTTTGAACGATGGTAGTGCGACTCGTGTAGATGATCGGGCTGGCACCGCTACTGCCATTGATCTGTCTGTGGCCTCGGCAAATATATTTCCTGACTTCTCTTGGGAAGTCATCGACGACTCTCACGGAAGTGACCACCTGCCTATCTGCATCTCTCATGCACGTGACACCCCCTCTACTCCCCGCCCTCCCAAGTTTAACTTTAAGAGAGCAGACTGGGCGTCCTTCCGTGCGATCGCCGACGTGGATGTATCTGGCGAGGACATTGATACCAAGGTTAGTAATGCGACACACTCCATTTTACACGACGCTGAGGTATGTATTCCGAAAACTGCTACAGTTCACACGAAGCGTGGAGTTACATGGTGGACAACAGATTGCCGACAAGCACTTCGTGAGCGCAATAGACAATACAGGTATTTCAGCCAGCAGCCCAGTCAAGACAACTTCATAGCCTATAAAAAGGCAAGGGCTCAGGCAAGGAAAGTTATCCTCAATGCTAAAAGGAACTCATTCCGTCAATTTGTCACAACTGTAAACAGGACTACCCCCCTCACACAAGTATGGAAAACAATCACCATACTCAGCAATAAAAAACAATTCAACCCAATTAATTCTCTAAAGATCAATGGTAATGTCATAGATGACCCCAGAGCAATTGCCAACACAATTGCCCACCACTTCCACGAGGCCAGCAGCACGGCCTCCTATGACCCTGCGTTCCTTCCACGGAAGGAAGCAGCAGTGCACACCGTCCCAAACTTTGCCATGGGAGGCGTAAACTCAGATTATAACTCTGAGTTTACGTTGGATGAACTCCTTCTTGCCCTGAAAACCTGTAAAGGCTCCAGTCCTGGTCCAAACAATATTACGTACAGCATGTTGCAACATCTCGGCCCTGAGTCATTAACAAAATTACTTAAATTATACAATGAAATTTGGACCACACACAATTTTCCCCGCATGTGGCATTTTTCACATGTCATACCTATTCCTAAAAAAACTGGACGCCTTACGGACCCCAGTGCGTTTCGTCCTATTGCGCTCACGAACTGTCTATCTAAGGTCATGGAACGTATGATTAAAAGGAGGCTACTTTTTGTTTTAGAAGCGAGAGGTTTGATAAGTGTTGAGCAGTCGGGCTTCCGTAAACACAGAAGCACGATGGACCACTTAACAAACCTCGAGCATTGTATTTCAGAGGGATTTGCCAATAAACATTTCATGGTAGGGGTGTTTCTGGACATCCATAAAGCCTTCGACATGACATGGTGACATGGAATTCTCATGAAACTCTACGCTCATGGCTTCAGAGGTAACTTGCCAATTTTTGTTTATAATTTCCTACAGAGAGAGAGAGAGAGAGAGAGAGAGAGAGAGAGAGAGAGAGAGAGAGAGAGAGAGAGAGAGAGAGATTCTCTGTCAAGCTTCCCTCTAACGTATTCTCAGACATTTTTGTCCAAGAAAACGGGGTGCCACAGGGTAGTGTTCTTAGTCCTATATTATTTTCTATTATGATTAATGATATTCTGTCAACAACTCCCGCCCCCAGGAATCTTAAATACTCACTCTATGCTATACGACTGTGCGATATGGCACTCCTCGCCATACGCAGAATTCTCAGCTGAACGGATTCAACTTGCTCTTGACTTCGTCCAACATTGGACCTCTTTGTGGGGATTTAAGTTTTCCGTTCCAAAGTGTATCGGTGTTGTTTTTACTAGACGCAAAATTCCGAACCTTCACATCACTCTTCATGGCCAGCCGATACCTTTTCAAAATTCCGTAAAGTTCCTGGGTTTGCATTTTGACAGCAGACTCTGTTGGAAAATCCATATTGATAATCTGCTTATTCGGTGTCGTAAAAAAATTAACGTCCTAAAATACCTTTCTGGCACATCTTGGGGAGCAGACAGAACATCTTTATTAATGGTGTACAAGTCCTTAATTCGTTCTCGCCTAGACTATGGCTCGCCGGTGTATGGGTCGGCATCGGAAGCGACTCTGAGATGTTTGGATGTACTACAGAATGAATGTTTGCGAATGTGTCTTGGGGCCCTGCGCTGCACACGTGTAGCGCGCATGGAGGTCGAGGCAAACGTACCACCACTATCCACACGACGTGACGCACTGCTGCTGGCGTATGGCGTCTCTACGGCCAGGAAGACTCCCCTCGGTACAACTCCGTCCACCACCATAAGGCAACACCACAATCTACACAGTCTGAGTCGGTCCCCCCTAGCAATGCGAATACACCACCTTTGCCAGCGGGGGGACATCTCAATAGAAAATGGAGACCAGCTCGTGCTGCCAGTCCTCGCCCCATGGGAGACACCGTCCACCACCTTCATCACAAACTGGCTCCCGGGGCACAAAGTTACCATTACCGAGGCGGAGGTGCTACAACACTTCCGGGCCCTCGTGGCAGGCCTCCCTCCTTCTCTCCACCTTTACACAGACGGCTCCAAGACGGGTGAATGTGTGGGAGCGAGTGTATGGTCGAGTGAATGCGCCCTCAGATTCCAATTGCCTTCTCATACATCGGTATTTTCTTCAGAACTTTTTGCTATTGATCAAGCCATAGATTTCGCACTCACTTCTAATCATAATTCTATAGTAATTTTTTTCGGACTCTATGTCAGCCCTTCAGGCAATAGAGTCTGGACATACGGATACGAATGAAATCCAGGGCAACATCATTAATAAGCTAAATTCGAGTCTTAAGTCCTTCTTTCTGATTTGGGTGCCAGGCCATTCCCGTATACATGGGAATGAACAGGCTGACATGCTAGCCAGGTCTGCTGTAGAGCTCGAGGGAGCGTGGACCCTCCGTCGGGATCTACAGTCATGTCTCTCTGCCGTAAAATCATCAGTACGACTCCTATGGCAAAGTCACTGGGACAGTCTCCACCTGAACACCATAAAGCGCGTCCTAGGTGAGTGGGCCTCTTCCAATCGCCCTACAAGGCGTGAGGAAGTGGTCCTCGCACGCCTAAGGATGGGTTCCACCCTACCAACCCACATGCTTCAATACATATCCCACTCCTTTCCACCACAATGTCCCCACTGTAATGTAACCCTCTCTGTCGATCACATCTTGATCCACTGCGTGCGTTATCGGGAGGCGCGGCGGTCCATCACAGCTTACTGTGTGGCCCGCCGTCTACCGGTAACTCAGGCCACCCTTTTGGGTGATGACCCGGATATGATCGACAGGCTGATGATTTTCCTGACAGAGACCAATTTAATCAGAGAGTTGTGACTTACTTATGTTTCATTTATTCATTATGTATATATACACCATATTAGTTTTCTTATTGTACATGCTTTGTAAATATTATTCTGGAATGAATGTCTGTGTGATGGATTTTCGCGTGACTGAGAATATGAGAATCCCCATTTCTTCCAAGTACGTGTGTTCACGTATTGTACATTTCCCCAAGTAGTATGAATGTGTATGTACTTTTACTTCCCTCCTTACCCCCCTGACTAATGACTTTAGTTTTGAGATAGGGTTCAGGTACTCCCGAATGAATGAATCGTGCGTGTAAGTATGAATGTATATATAAATTTTGTACATGTTAAGAACAAAAATAAAAAAAATAAAAAAATAAAAAAAATAAGAAAATAAGAAAATAAAAAAATAAACAAAAATAAAAAAAAGATAAAATATACAGATATAAATAAACAACTAAAAATCTATGTGTACATATTGTTATTCTTTTATTTTTTTTTCTCTAACCATGACTAATACTCAAGTCAGGGTGATGGCCAAAAAAAATTCTCTCTCTCTCTCTCTCTCTCTCTCTCTCTCTCTCTCTCTCTCTCTCTCTCTCTCTCTCTCTCTCTCTCTCTCTCTCACACTCTGGTAAATGACTTGACATTATTGTATTACATTTTGAAGAAGTCGAGAGAGAGATTTTTGTTTTGTTCAATTTATTACGCCCGAGGGCGACAGACCCAGTAACACTACAGGTACTTTGTTATGTACAGAGCACTCGTGTCTCGCAGGGCACGCTGAACACACCCACCCACCCACATACACACACACACACACACACACACACACAAATATGCACAAAGGAGAGGATGTTAGAAGTTTAATAGCCACCAAAGTGAGGGTGGCGGGTAAGGAGTACATCGAGGTGATCATCAGTGAGAAGGTATTTGCATACATTAATTAAATCAAGTCCTCGCGGGAGTATGTTGATCACTGTGGGACAATGAAGGCAGTAATGGTCAAGGGTGTTGGCATTGGGAGTGTTACACAGTCTACAGGAGGAGTAGTGCGGCATGTCCTGCGCCTGGGATACTTGCCACACAGGCCTGTACCCCAGCCTGAGCCGGGCACTCACAACATTGTGCCTGCGCACCATGAGGCCATGGCGGCGGTATTCGTAGCGACATTGAAGGAAGCAGTCGTGGTGCTGTATGGACACACTGCTGGCCCTCTCTGCATTCCTGCGATGTACTGTCGTAGCGTGGGCAGCTGAGTATATGGTGTGTCTGAGGCAGCGAAGCGACGGGTCAGCAGGCGCCTCATCCCAGTCCAGCGTACAGGCCGCCTTGGCAAGACGATCCACCGTCTCATTGCCACTAAGACAGATGTGAGAGGGCGTCCACACGAAGGCTATGGTAAGGGATGCATCGCGAGCGAGGGCGAGGTGACGCAGAATGTCCTGCACGACGAGGCCAGAGCTGGGTGTTGAGGGAGTGGAGAGCAGGCTGAGAGTCGCAGACTATTACTCCATTCAGGCTACGTTGAACAAGTAGGCTTACAGCGTCCAGCACCCCGTGTAACTCACAGAAGGTTGAGGTCGATGAATTAGGGAGCCTGCGGCCGATCCATCCGCCCTGCGTAGGTGGTGGCAAGGTGGTAGAGTACACGGCACAGGCAGCACTACCAGTCAGCCTGCACTGAGCCGTCAACGTAGATGTGATGAGCATCGGGGATGGACGCAGACACACTGGCGACGGTTTCCAGGGCTGCCTGCTTCTGTAGAATAGGATGGGTATCTTTGGTAATTGGCGTAAAAGTAACGTCTACGGAGGGAATCCGCCATGGTGGCAAATGAGGGACAGCTTGTTCTTCAGGTACAGGGAGGTTAAGGGCACGGTAGTTGTCACACACTGCCCGAAGTAGATTTTGGCCACCTATGCGAAGTGGGAGTCTGGGGACGTCTGGGTTGAGTGAGGCTTTGATGACGGCAGAGTAGTGCGGGGCAAGATGCGTAGAGGGGAGACATTTCACTGTGAAATATGTGATGTTGGCGTAAATCCTTTCGACGATGGGTGGCATATTGAGTTCAATCTGCATATTGACTATGCGAGTGGAGGGAGGACAACCAAGGATGAATCGCATGACCCGGTTTTGAAAGTGTTCAAGAGGTCGTAGTGCAGTTCGTGGTAGTTGAGCAAGAGCAGGGGACAAGTAATCGACGACAGATCGAATAAACTGTATGTAAAGGGTCCTCAAAACAGGGGTTGATACACCGGTGGCATTGGTGGCGAGCCATTTGATAGGAGTGAATCGAGGCTCCAGACGATCAAGAAGGTCCTTGACTATAGGGTGAACACGATGTCTTGCTGGTATAGGTGGACTGACCCGAACTGGAGCGCCAAGGTAAGTGTACAGTGTGCAGTGAGGGATGACAGTTCCACCCACGGTGAGCGGCGGCAGTGCTCTGAGGTTACGGGAGGAAAATATTCTGCTCTTTTCTGGGGAGATAATTAAGCCACAGGAGACAGAGGACAAGTGAAAATCATGAAGAAAGCGCGGTAGAGCGGGAGGTGATGAGGAGTGGATACAGATGTCATCCGCGTAACACATGATGGTAATTCCAGGGATGGCAGGGAGGAGGGAGAGAAGTCGGTGCATCAACACATTAAAGAGAAAGGGGCTCAGAACACCACCCTGTGGAGTGCCAAGTTCAAATTGCTCATAGGCACTATACGCTCCCTTAAAAAGGACACGTGAGACCCTATTACTCAGATAACCTCGTATCCAACGGAGAAGGTTGCCTTTCACACCAAATTCCACCAACTGATCAAGAATGACTTCCCGGTTGGCAATGTCAAAGGCAGATTGGAGGTCGAGGAAGGCAACCACACTGGTGGGAGAGAGGCGGGTGTAGAGTTCAGCGAGGCAGTGGTGTGTGCTGCGGTGTGGAAGGAAACCGTATAGACTGGGAGAGAGGCTATCATGAAGGCGATGCATCAGCAGAGCAAGAAGGATATGCTCAAAGATCTTGCTGAAGCAGGAAGTAAGGGAGATAGGTCGGAATTTGTCGGTTCCTGGTTTCGGTATAGGAACAATGGTGCTGGAGGTCCAGGCGGAAGGCACGTGTCCCCGGCTGAAGCAGAGATTGTAGAGGTGTAGAAGTGGGTTGCCAGGAACGCTCTGAAGGAGACGGAGGACTTGATAGGTGAGGCCATCATCCCCGGGGGCAGTATTCTTGGACTGAGCAAGGGCACGCCTTAGTTCTTCCTCGGTGAGCGGTAACGCATCTTCCTCGTCTGGAGTGAGTAGGGCTGCCATCAGACGGAGGTTGCGGGCGTTGCGTTGGGTGGAGAGGGCATCCTGAATGTGCACGGGAAGGTTGCGAGTGTGAGACTGTGCAGACCAGGTAGTAATGAGGTCGTTAGCGTAGTTAAGAGGACTGTGGTGGAGGGCGCAGGTAGGTTTCTTCCTGACAGTTTTGTTGATGAGTTGCCACATGGCATTAACACTGGTCTGGTGGTTAATACTGTCCGTATATTTGTGCCACGCCTCTGTGGAGACGCACTTCTGAAGAGCGACCAAATCATCCATTGCCAGCTGGTACTGACGTAGGTGGTCCGGTGTTGGTTGAGCCTGGAAGGTAGTACCAGCAACCGTTGCCGTCCTCACGGCAGTAGTGATGCGCTGATCCAACGTCCAGGCGCGGACCACAGGACGATGCTTGAGATGAGGCCTAGTGACATAATAGTTGTAAAAATCATGTGTAGCCTGAACCAGTGAGTGAAAAAGGTTGTCAGGGGAAAGGAAGTCAAATGTGGGCATGAGACGAGAGATGAACGTAATGTACGTGGGACAGTACTTAGGAGGAATGGAGATACGGGTGCGGTGGTGATGGGGTGCAGTAGCAGCAGGGAGAGAGTACTGCAGACTGAGGGCAACATGATCAGAGAAAAGAGAGGGAATGGAATGACAGTTGACGCAGGATGGAACAAGACCAGACGTGATAATGTGGTCGACTGTGCCGCCGCGGGCGTGCGTGGCTCCTCCAGTGCCCCAGCGAGTGAGCCGGTAACGACGAATGTAGTTGAGGAGAGGCAGGCCATTACGGTTGGGAGTGGAAGAAGCGTCACAAAGGGCAGGATGCCTCGCATTGAAGTCCCCCATATAGATGAATCCACGATCGGTAGGGGTAGGAAGGGCTGGAAGATTAATAACGCCTGGAGCAGAGTACACATTACACAGCCGGATCGTGCCATCCCCCACAGTGATCTCAAAGAGTTGAAAAGTCATGTCATTCTGGGCAGAGCAGCGAAGAAGGTTGTGAGGCACGGAGGAGTGTACGTAGGTAACCAAGCCATTCCTGGTATAGTGTGCGTAGGATGTGTATCCAGAGAGCGCAGGAACTGCGTCCCTTTGTTGGGCGCCGCCAGGAAAAGCTTCCTGAATGAAGACGACGTGTGGATGGTGGTGGTAAACATGGGTCTTCAGGGCAGTGAGTTTACGGTGGTGTCGGAGGCCGAAGGCATTCCATGATATGACATGTAACTGCATGGTATTAGCGAAGGTTACCTCTGGTCTTGCGGGAAGCAGAGGAAGTGGGGGAGTGAACGGATGCGTTGCTAGAAGCAGTGTAAGGAGGTGATGGCTTGGTGGGTGAGAAATCACCAAATTTTTCAAGACGGGAAGCAATGACGTCAAGTCTTTCAGTGAGGGCCGAGACAGAGGCAATGACGACCCCATGGGATTCAGTTAATCCGGAGAGAGTAGTGGCGGCGGTAGCTCCTTGGGAAACCAGGCTGTCTATGCGGGCATCGATGGCATCGAATCGTGCCGCAAGAGCAGCGCAACGGGATTCCAGGGCGGCGACAGCGTTGCGAAGAGCGATGATTTCAGAAGAAGTACGTGGAGCAGGGGGAGAGACAGGAGGTGGTGGTGGTGGTAGCGAGGGCGCTTGTGGCTGTGGCTGAGAGGGGTGGGAGTCGGCACGGGACCGCCTGGCGCAGCCATGCCAGACGTTAACTCCAGGCATGAGACACCGAGGACACTTCCACTTCGAAGTGTCAGGCTCTGGAGTAGAGGAAGTTTCTGCTGTAGAGGTGGTGACAGACTGGGCGGCAGGTGCGGTTGAGGTGCGGT
>CM035221.1:532202-552340 GCA_020233015.1 Callinectes sapidus
TTGTTTTTTCCTGAGAGAGAGAGAGAGAGAGAGAGAGAGAGAGAGAGAGAGAGAGAGAGAGAGAGAGAGAGAGAGAGAGAGAGAGAGAGAGAGAGAGAGAGAGAGAGAGAGAGAGCCAACTTAGTGCCCCCAAACCCATATGTGGATGTTTAGTAGTATATCACTACTGTGAACATATATAAATTGAAAGATGCACACAGTTACTGAAATAAAATAGAAGTCTTCAAAGTAGTATCATGCATTAAATATTGATTTTTATTATGAAGGATAAACTAAACTACAGTAAAATCCCTCTCATCCGGCATTCGAGAATCCAGCAGCTTCTAGTATCCGGCACATTTTTCCCCGAGCCTTAAAATCAACAAAAAAAATCAATATGTGTACTCATAAAATTGATTAAAATTCCCGCGCGAGGCATACTTTTTCCCCTTGCCACCAAAGTGCACTGCTTCGTGCCACCCGCGACCCTCTGCAGTGTGTTTACTCGGTGACTCAGTCCCGCATGTGCACTGTTTATCGCCTGACGCCTTCATCATGCCTAAAGTTATAGAAAAGAGGAAGCGTGTAGTGCTTACACTTAAGCAGAAGGTAGACATTTTATCGACGATTAAAGAGAGGTGAAAGCAGACAGCAACTAATGGTGGAATATGGTGTGGATTCATCAACTACGTTTGACATTAAATCCCAAACGAAAAAGTTGAATAAAGCAAATAAGTGTATACTTGATTTATGTAACCCATCAACTCATTTATAAGAGGAAAGTATTAAAGAGAATGTTAGTACAGTAGTATTGTGTGTTGGTGAGTGAGGTGGCGACGCGCGATCAGCAGATCTTTGTTATGATAAGATGCGTGAGTGTAGGGTGGTGATTGTGGACATAATTTCACTTCTATTCAAGTATCCGGCATCTCCCGTTGATGCCGGATAAGAGGGATTTTACTGTATTATCATTCTTCCACATAGGGTAAAGTGAAGCCAGACATTGTTTACTTTCGTGAGGATCTTCCCTCAGTGAATTGGGACTACCATCTGCAGGTTCCCTTCACTGACCTGTTGCTAGTGATGGTACATCTCTCGAGGCGACTATGCATACCTTAGACGCGGTTGGTAAGTCTCGTTACTTGGAGGAGGAGGAAGGACGCAACAGTAAACTTTATACCACTTCAATACAGCTATCTGGTCCCCTCTCAATCTGTCTCTCTAAGGCTTAGAGAGACAGATTGAGAGGGGACCAGATAGCTGTATTGAAGTGGTATAAAGTTTACTGTTGCGTCCTTCCTCCTCCTCCAAGTAACGAGACTTACCAACCGCGTGCACAGAGACCTGACCTACTCCAGCACCCACCTTCTTCACCTTTAGTCCTCCGTTGGCAATAAGGATTTAAGGCAACAAGTTGCTGGTATTATATCCTAGCGTGAAACATAACTAGGACAAAGGAGATGAAACACCAGACTAGATTTTCGTTATATTGCTCAATTCACTATGTTACTACACCAACACCAAAACACACTCAAACCTCACGCAAATAATATTCATGAACGAGGAAGAAGCACGTGGGTAGTGGGTAGCACCAAGCGAGAATTGCACAACAACTAAACACACTCAGATCTCCCACAAGTAATATTCATGTCATGAACGAGGAAGAACCATGTGGGTAGCACCAAGAGAGAAATGCTGAACGAGAAAGAACCACGTGGGTAGCACCAAGAGAGAAATGCACCCTCTCAATGAGCGTACGTCCAGCAAGTACCAACACCCAAGAGAGAGAGAGCGAGGGCCCGGCCTTCACCCCCGCCCTGCTCGGGATACCCGTCACGTGACCCAGCCTGGCCTCGGCCAGAGTAGCCGATAACCAAACATTTACTGGGAACCATTATTCATATTAAATTTTTAATGCATTGTTGTTAAAGGGAAACATATTTAAGTTATAACTAATTTTCATAGATGATTATGGAAACATATTTAAGTTATAACTAATATTCTTAGATGATTTATGTATGGCATTATAAAATCTTTTGGTCGACTACTCTCGCCCAGGCTGAGCCACCACCATTTCATGACATGGCTTTGCTACTTCTTATAAATGAAGTTGCACATATATATAGATAAACAAAACACATATATACACATAATAGAAAAACATAAAAATATGTAAATATGACACTAGACATAATATTTATAAATATTCTAAATAGATATTAGTAATTGGAGATTCTTCTGAAATCCAAATTCTTTCTCCTATCTTCTCTATGTCCACAACGACTTAACTTGCTCTCATGCCCACGCTCTTGAATCTTCTGAGTATTCCACCATCTGGTTTCAACTTCAGAATCACTCTCGAATTAAATTTTTCTGTGCTGTATATCTCTCACCTAGCTCTGACTATAGAAAATTCTTTGAATACCTAACTTCTAAAGTGGAGCATATTTTGACTCTCTTCCCTTTTGCTGAGATCTCCATTCTTGGAGACTTCAATGTTCACCACCAGCTTTGGCTTTCATCTCCCTTCACTGAACATCCTGGCGAGCTTGCCTGTAACTTTGCTATCCTACATGACCTAGAGCAGCTGGTACAACACCCTACTTGTATTCCTGACCGTCTTGGAGATATGCCCAACATTCTTGACTGTTTCCTAACTTCTAATCCTTCTGCTCATGCTATCACCCTTTCTTCTCCATTGGGTTCCTCCGATCACAATCTCATATCTGAATCTTGTCCTATCTCTCCAATCCCTCCTCAGGATCCTCCAAAGCGGAGGTGCCTCTGGGGTTTTGTCTCTGCTAGTTGGGGAGACATGAGAAGGTATTATGCTGATTTCCCTTGGAATGATTACTGCTTCTGTGTCAGGGACCCATCTCTGTGTGTTTGTTAGGGACATAATAGGTAGGAATTGATTTTATATATTTATGTAGATATAATGTGATGCAACATCTCTATAAGATGGCGCAATTCTTCAGAAATGCTGACACAGCTTTGTCCTCTACAAGGAGTTGCATGTGTATATATATATATGTTGGCCTTTCAATTGTTATTGTATCCATAGAATGTTCCATTTATCAAAATATAATAATATAAACTCTCTGAGTAGGATGTAGTTTATAAGACATCACTATATGAGATAAAATAATGTACCTGAACAATGAGGTATCACACACACACACACCCATCCCTGCATCACATGATCACGCCTGGAGTCAGCAGTATCCGAGGCGTGAGGTGCGGCGGGCCGCACCAGAAGAGAGAAGGAATCGAGCTGCGGTGTGAGGCGGTTGGGGGAGACCCAACAGAGCCGCCGCTGGTCGGTCTTCCCCCGGTTTTGCGTGGTGTTTGGGGTGTGAGGACTTTTGTGTGTTATGCCGTGAACGTGTGTGTTCTCGAGACTAAGAAGTGTTCTCTAAGTTATCTTCCAAGAGACAGACTAAACACTTCTCCGAGAAAAGACCGTGTGTCGTGAAATCATTGTAAATATCACACATAATATATTTATTTTTATAATCTGAGTTTCCTTCCAAACCTGGGTCAGAGAACTATAATACATAATATTAACCAGTTGACCGCTTGCCACAAGTTTCAGATCCACGTAAACCATTTACGTTCGTGAAGTACCTGAAACCAAACATGAAATGGTGAAACAGCGTGGGATGAACCACTGAAAACATTAAAAACCCAGGAAACTCAGAAAAACGAAGCATTGTGAAACAAGCAAGTGAGCGAACACAAACGAGAAAGAGAGGAGTGAGTTGGGAATGACCTTGCTCTTGAACGACCAAATCGCTGACACGACTCAAAAATGTTGTGACAGCGTTAGCTGCTGCTTATCTCTGTCCCATCGCTCTAAAGACACTCCTGCATAAGGCTTGTTTTGCAGCACTCACGGTACTTTGAAACCACACACACACACACACACACAAACCACCACCACCACCACCACTTCAGCTATATTTGCCGGTGGCTGGGTAACAAACTACTCAGCCTGAATACATCTATTTACACCAAAACCTCGGTGTATTGGAAGGGCGTGGTCGACGTCGGCTGGAGCCAAGGATATTATAGAATCCTTGGCTAGGACGCATTGGCCGTGGTACTTTTGGTCCGGGCGTGGGAATTGCTGAGCGGACGAGTGACCCTTTGAACTCCGCGCGCGCCTGGGTGGAAGCCGCACCCCCCCCCCCCCCCCCCCCCCCCCCCCCGTACCCGCCACCCTCTCAAGGACGAGTGAGGGTGACATATGACATAAGCTGACTTGACGCCTGCTGCAGTGCTGCCACTGAAGAGGTGCGCATAGCAACTTTAGGTATAGGTGAGAAAACATTGTAGCTGACACTACTAGACATAATATTTATAAATATTATAAATAGATATAAGTAATTGGAACCTTTTCAGAGAGAGAACGGAACCTAGGTATGTAGGAAGGGGTGACTAATTAATTACTATAAATCACGTTTGTCTACGTGACACCTCCCCCCAAAAGAAAGCGTTAAGATGACACAAACATCGAGACGCTAAAACAAAAATATATATGTGAAACATGTGAAAATATAAGATAATATACAATACTGTTATACCACATGGGAAATGCTTAGCTTATGAACTACTGTACAGTACATGACAATAAAATTTGAGCACGGGATAGGGCGTCGGCAATGAGGTTATCGGTTCCCTTGATGTGACGGATATTGAGGTTGTACGGTTGTAGAGTTAAAGACCAACGTAATAATCGTTGGTTTTTTAATTTCATTTTTTCAATGAACACTAGAGGATTGTGATCTGTGTACACCACGACAGGACATACTGACATACACTTTCAAATGTTCGAGGGCCATGAGGAGTGCTAGCGCTTCTTTTTCAATTGTTGCATAGTTGCGCTGGTAACTCTTAAACTTGCACGAGTAGTAGCCCAAAGTATGCAGAATGCCATCCTCTCCAGTCTGTAGGAGAGCCGCTCTACTTCCTACGTCGCTTGCATCCACATGTAGGACAAACTGCTTACTTAGGTCAGGTGCTTGCAGTACAGGAGGGTCGGCAAGGAGGCCTTTCAGGACATCAAAGGCCTTCTGGCAGCTCGATGTCCAAACGAGGTCATGCTTGGTGCTCAGCAGGTCTGTCAGAGGTGCAGCCACCATGGAGAAGTTCCAACAGAACCGCCTGTAGTAGCCGGCCATTCCCAAGAACTTCATCAGTGCTTTTTTGTTATCAGGCACTGGATATTCTACAATGGCTTTCACCTTGATATCAATGGGGGAGACTTGCCCTTGGCCCACCACATGTCCTAGGAAGGTGACACGGGCATGGCCAAAATCACTCTTGAGAAGGTTGATGGTGAGGTTTGCAGACGACAAGCTCCTAAATAGTTCTCGAAGACGTTGCATGTGCTGCTCCCAGTCATTACTGAACACCACCAAGTCATCCAGATAGCACCTTACACCTCTTTGGCCTGATATGATGTGGTTCATCAACCGCTGGAAGGTGCTGGGCGCGTTCTTGTAAATTTTCTGATGCCATACGCTGAGCAATGCACTATTTTTCTCTGAATTTTTTCACCGCTAACGGCAACACACTAACCCCATCCTTCACATCAAGGAAACACTCCTTCAGGGCCTTCAGCGGTCCCCTAACCTCATGCCCATACAACAACTGGAAGGGAGTAAATCCTAGGGACTCTTGGACACTATCTCGAATAGCAAAAAGAAGATGGATGCCCTCATCCCAATCTTTCCCTGTTTCTAGTACGTATGACCGACACATATTTTTTAATGTTTGGTGGAACCTCTCCACCACTCCTTGACTCTGGGGATGGTAGGCCGTCGATCTGTACTGCTGGACGCCCAAGGTCACCTGGTTAAATAATCCAGAAGTAAAGTTGGAGCCCTGATCGGACTGGACTGAGGAGGGCAGGCCGACCTGGGTGAAAAACCTGGTGAGGGCTTGAACCACAAGTTTAACCGTGATGCGGCGAAGTGGAATAGCCTCTGGGTATCTGGTGGCCCTATCAATTATGATCAGTAAAAATGAATTTCCCTTGGAAGATTTAGGAAGGGGTTGTATCATTAAGAGTGTAACTACTATGTAATGGTTGCGTGGTTTATGTTGGTGGTGGGTTTGTAGTGTGTGTGTGTGTGTGTGTGTGTGTGTGTGTGTGTGTCTACCCACTATCGTATCATTGTTAAGATTTGTTGTTGTTGGAGTTGTGTGATGGCGAAGCAATGTTCGAGGAGCGCCACGTGTACAGGGGCGACGTCATCAGAGGCGAGGATGGGAACCGGTCGTTGTGGGGCAGGAGTTGGACTGGCACCACGACTACAGCCACAGCCGCCTTCCTGCGAACTGCCTTAGCTACCTATTGTTTACCTCTCCCTGACGCCGTCGACCCTGTTGTATCTACTGTTCCTGTTTCATTTTATATTAAAGTGAAAAATCAAGTCTCGCTTTAATTAGTGCCACAGGGGTCCAACACAGTCAATTACAATATGGCTGAAGGGATCTCCGACTACTGGAATTGGGTGCAAAGGAGCGAGTCTAAGGATGTTCTCCTGAAGTGAGCGTGGAATTACTACTTGATGAAGGACCCGCCAGTCCTGATCAGCAGGGACATCTGCTGGCCGAAATTTTCGCATCAATACCCCAGAGTGAAGATAAAAACAACGGGGAACCTTATCCTTTTCCGAGGCATCTACAACACGATTAAAACAAACTTCTAAGTTAGGATCCCTAGCTTGTTCAGCAATGAGGGTGGTACGAGTTATCGGGGTACCCACAACACTGTGTATCATGGACTCAGAACGGCTAGTCAGGTTAGGGACAATAGGCTCGGAACTAGCTTGGTCAAAGAATTCATTGAGAGCAAAGTCAGGGCAAGGAATATCTCGTTCTGCAATAACCTCAGGAGTGGGGTTTGTAGGCGGTAGCTCTGAAGGAACGTCTTGAGCCATATGGCGGCTAGCACTGCGAGTGACAACGCATGTGGGAGATACCTCGGCCGGCCGGCTGGCCCAGACGTTAAACAAGGGAGATGGAGGAGTCACCATGCTTTCGACTGTCTTATTCCCCAAGATCATTGAAACTCCAGCTACAGGGATTTCATCAACAATACCAGCATTAATGATCCCACTGAAGACATCAGACTGCAAGTAAATTTTGCATAAGGGGGCCTCTGCTCCACATTGTGAAAACATACCTTTCGCTCCCAGAGAGACTCCTAACTGACACTGAGGAAAGGAGGAGACAGCCTCTCTCAACACAAAATTATGAAGGGCTCCACAATCCCTGAGTACTGTAATGGGGTGAGAAGCTTGGGAATGCTCCTGAAGGGATACTGAGGCAGGGAAACAATAAGGCTTAAATGAAGGAGGAACTTCAGAGGCAAGGGGACAATTACTTTTAACTAGGCCCGCAACAGGAAGATCACCCGCCAGGGTCACAGACTTCACTAAAGGATCCTTAGTCGTACCAAACAGGAGCGCGGGGCTGTTACGGATCTGATTCTTAGATAGTCGGGGACACTGGTCCCTAAGATGGCCAGTTTTCTTGCAATAAAGACAAGTGTTAACAAGATAGCACCTGTCTACTGTATGATTAGATCTCTTACAGTATGTACAACTGATTTGAGCAGTGGGACTTTTACTTGGACTAGTATCAGCCACACGCATCCCCCGGTTAGCAGACTCACCTGAATTAGTTGAGGCAGTCCTGAGACGCCCGGGCAGATGAGACGATGAGGTGGGTTCCTTAGGTACAGATGAATTACTTTGGGCTCAGGGGCAACTTATTTCTGAAAGTAACATCAGGGTAAATCAACTAGAAATGGTCAGCAGCTGGTCCAGTTAAATCTAGGTCATTTTTACCTAATCCCTCCAAATAAGACTGTAATTTTTCAGGCATGCATGACTTGATTTCTTCGAATACAATGAGTTCAAGTAAGTTTTGATAGTCTTCCCCCACTTGAGCACTTTCAGCCCAACGTTTGGCTTGCTGTAATTTTTCCCGGAAGAACTCCACACAAGTTTGGTTTGGCCGTTTCTGACTAGTCCGGAATATTTTACGGTAATGGGCAGGGACACGCTCGTACACCCTCAAAATGATTTATTTTACCGTATCATAGCCCAGACTCTCCTCCACGGTCAAACTGGCGTACATCCTCTGGACTTCCCCGGTAAAGACATTATTGAGAAGAGCCGCCCAGCGATGAAGTGGCCACTGGTGTATCACAGCATTCTTCTCAAACTGGGAAAAGAAAGTTTCAGGATGTTCTTCACTAAAGGGGGGTACATATTTATCTCCACTAGAAACCACTGACAATTCCTTGAACCTATTTTGATCTCTAAGTATTTCCAACTTTATCCGGCCCCTCTCTAAACTGATCCTGGCATCCTCGGAATCACCACAAAATGACGGGAATTGATCATGAACCTCCTCACTACCCAATACCCACCAACACACGTGGGTCAGTCAGTACAGCGAAATACTCCAGAGAAAAAGGAAACACTGCACTCAAGGGAGACAAAAATAGAGAGCAACACACTGACATTCTATAGCAAATGAACGGAAGAGAAAAATACGAAAACTAATCAGATATGTCTATGCGAAGTGATAAGGAACACATAATATTAGCACAGATTACTAACCATGAAGTGAGACATCCCGGTCAGGCCCCCATTTGTTGCGTTTTTCTTCCTCCTCCAAGTAACGAGACTTACCAACCGTGTGCACATCGACCTGACCTACTCCAGCACCCACCTTCTCCATCTTTAGTCCTCCGTTGGCAATAAGGATTTAGGGCAACAAGTTGCTGGTATTATATCCTAGCATGAAACATAACTAGGACAAAGGAGATGAAACACCAGACTAGATTTTCGTTATATTCCTCAATTCGCTATGTTACTACACCAACACCGACACACACTCAAACCTCCCACAAATAATATTCATGAACGAGGAAGAACCACGTGGGTAGCACCAAGAGAGAAATGCTGAACGAGAAAGAACCACGTAGGTAGCACCAAGAGAGAAATGCACCCTCTCAATGAGCGTACGTCCAGCCAGTACCACCACCCAAGAGAGAGAAAGCGAGGGCCTGGCCTTCACCTTCGCCCTGCTCAGGATACCCGTCACGTGACCCAGCCTGGCCTCGGCCAGAGTAGCCGATAACCAAACATTTACTGGGAGCCATTATTCATACTAAATTTTTAATGCATTGTTGTTAAATGGAAACATATTTAAGTTATAACTAATATTCTTAGATGATTATGGAAACATATTTAAGTTATAACTAATATTCTTAGATGATTTATGTATGGCATTATAAAATCTTTTGGTCGACTACTCTCGCCCAGGCTGAGCCACCACCATTTCATGACATGGCTTTGCTACTTCTTATAAATGAAGTTGCACATATATATAGATAAACAAAACACATATATACACATAATAGAAAAACATAAAAATATGTAAATATGACACTAGACATAATATTTATAAATATTCTAAATAGATATTAGTAATTGGAGATTCTTCTGAAATCCAAATTCTTTCTCCTATCTTCTCTATGTCCACAACGACTTAACTTGCTCTCATGTCCACGCTCTTGAATCTTCTGAGTATTCCACCATCTGGCTTCAACTTCAGAATCACTCTCGAATTAAATTTTTCTGTGCTGTATATCTCTCACCTAACTCTGACTATAGAAAATTCTTTGAATACCTAACTTCTAAAGTGGAGCATATTTTGACTCTCTTCCCTTTTGCTGAGATCTCCATTCTTGGAGACTTCAATGTTCACCACCAGCTTTGGCTTTCATCTCCCTTCACTGAACATCCTGGCGAGCTTGCCTGTAACTTTGCTATCCTACATGACCTAGAGCAGCTGGTACAACACCCTACTTGTATTCCTGACCGTCTTGGAGATATGCCCAACATTCTTGACTGTTTCCTAACTTCTAATCCTTCTGCTCATGCTATCACCCTTTCTTCTCCATTGGGTTCCTCCGATCACAATCTCATATCTGAATCTTGTCCTATCTCTACAATCCCTCCTCAGGATCCTCCAAAGCAGAGGTGCCTCTGGGGTTTTGTCTCTGCTAGTTGGGGAGACATGAGAAGGTATTATGCTGATTTCCCTTGGAATGATTACTACTTCTGTGTCAGGGACCCATCTCTGTGTGTTTGTTAGGGACATAATAGGTAGGAATTGATTGTATATATTTATGTAGATATAATCTGATGCAACATCTCTATAAGATGGTGCAATGCTTCAGAAATGCTGACACAGCTTTGTCCTCTACAAGGAGTTACATGTGTTTATGTATATAAGTTGGCATTTCAGTTGTTATTGTATCCATAGGATGTTCCATTTATCAAAATATAATAATATAAACTCTCTGAGTAGGATGTAGTTTATAAGACATCACTATATGAGATAAAATAATGTACTTGAACACTGAGGCATCACACACACACCCATCCCTGCATCATATGATAACGCCCGGAGTCAGCAGTATCCGAGGCGTGAGGTGCGGCGGGCCGCATCAGAAAAGAGAAGGAATCGAGCTGCGGTGTGAGGCGGTTGGGGGAGACCCAACAAAGCCGCTGCTGGCCAGTCTTCCCCCGGTTTTGCGTGGTGTTTGGGGTGTGAGGATTTTTGTGTGTTATGCCGTGAACGTGTGTGTTCTCGAGACTAAGAAGTGTTCTCTAAGTTATCTTCCAAGAGACAGACTAAACACTTCTCCGAGAAAAGACCGTGTGTCGTGAAATCATTGTAAATATCACACATAATATATTTACTTTTATAATCTGAGTTTCCTTCCAAACCTGGTTCAGAGAACTATAATGCATAATATTAACCAGTTGACCGCTTGCCACAAGTTTCAGATCCACGTAAACCATTTACGTTCGTGAAGTACCTGAAACCAAACATGAAATGGTGAAACAGTGTGGGATGAACCACTGAAAACATTAAAAACCCAGGAAACTCAGAAAAACGATGCATTGTGAAACAAGCAAGTGAGCGAACACAAACGGGAAAGAGAGGAGTGAGGTGGGATTGACCTTGCTCTTGAACGACCAAATCGTTGACACGACTCAAATTTGTTGTGACAGCGTTAGCTGCTGCTTCTCTCTGTCCCATCGCTCTAAAGACACTCCTGCATAAGGCTTGTTTTGCAGCACTCACGGTACTTTGAAACCACACACACACACACACACACAAACCACCACCACCACCACCACTGCAGCTATATTTGCCGGTGGCTGGGTAACAAATTACTCAGCCTAAATACATATATTTACACCAAAACCATGGTGTATTGCAGGGCGTGGTCGACGTCGGCTGGAGCCAAGGATATTATAGAATCCTTGGCTAGGACACATTGGCCGTGGTACTTTTGGTCCGGGCGTGGGAATTGCTGAGCGGACGAGTGACCCTTGAACTCCGCGCGCGCCTGGGTGGAAGCCGCACCCCCCCCCCTCCCCGTACCCACCACCCTCTCAAAGACGAGTGAGGGTGACATAAGCTGACTTGACGCCTGCTGCAGTGCTGCTACCGAAGAGGAGCCCATAGCAACTTTAGGTATCGGTGAGAAAACAACATTGTAGCTGACACTACATGAATACTTAAGTAATTACATCACTTGTTGACATAATTATTGGTGGTGAAATACTACTGAGCCGTCACATTTTTTGGCATTAAGACTAATGTGATTTGAGCCTTTAAATCTAGTAGTGTAATTTGTAACTCTCTGTTATGTTATATATTTTCATCTATATTTATCTATATCAAATATAACTATTATAACAATAATGTTATTTGTGTGTATCTTTATGTATTTCTCTTTTCTTTAATCTTCTTCGAGGCATCAGAAATTACTAACCTGAAGTACGAAAAGATGAAATTGATGCACGCTTAACAACAGGCGAAAAGTGCCTTATGGTGAGAATGTTCCTACCCAAACCGTTCCTACTGTTCGGGATTTCCCCGCTAAACAGATTCAAAGAACGCTTACCAACTTTAGAAGTAAATCTCGATGATGTGGTTGTCGAAAGATACCTAGATTAATCAGGCACTTCTGAACAATTATTGCATCAGGAGAAGTGGACAGTTGTTTAGGCTACGGTAATTGAAAGTCATGTCATTCCAGACCTTGTAGCTATGCATGTCCCTGTCTCCGTTCAAAAGCACGTGTAGGTTCTGACATCTGCATAGAAGGTTCTAGCCAACATAAAAATGGCAAGGCAAGCAGAGGAAACCACAATTCCTATAGTGCGAGAGAGACATAAAACAAACGGTTTTTGCTAAATTCTGAGTTAAGAAGCACACTGTTTCAATTGCTGAAAGGCGCCGTGATGTTTTCGTCTTACTCAGTGAACCGTTAGGTGCAACTGATATAGCAGAACACCATATTAATTAAAACAATGCAATACATACATCTCTACCTATGTATCTTGGTCCCTATGTGCATTTTCCTACTATGATTGTACCTATTCTCATCTTCTGTATTGTCTTCGTGACCTTGTACTGTTGTTTTAAACGAGCTACGTCTTTGCATTATGATCTTAAAGTAAAATTCCAGCAACATCCAGAAGACACTGAGGGTACACCAGTTTAACATGGATAGGTACATGTCTTCAGGACATCGCGAGGACGCGATGTTGTAGGTGACCGAGCAATGTTAGGGACATGATAGGTAGGAATTCATTGTATATATTTATGTAGATATAATCTGATGCAACATCTCTATAAAATGGTGCAATACTTCTGAAATGCTGACACAGCTTTGTCCTTTACAAGGAGTTGCATGTGTTTATATATATAATATATAGATATATATATATATATATATTATATTATATAATATCTATATATATATATATATATATATATATATATACGTTCGCATTTCAGTTGTTATTGTATCCATAGGATGTTCCATTTATCAAAATATAATAATATGACCTCTCTGAGTAGGATGTAGTTTATAAGACATCACTATATGAGATAAAATAATGTACTTGAACACTGAGGCATCACACACACACCCATCCCTGCATCACATGATCACGCCTGGAGTCAGCAGTATCCGAGGCGTGAGGTGCGGCGGGCCGCACCAGAAGAGAGAAGGAATCGAGCTGCGGTGTGAAGCGGTTGGGGGAGACCCAGCAGGGCCACCGCTGGCCAGTCTTCCCCCGGTTTTGCGTGGTGTTTGGGGTGTGAGGATTTTTGTGTGTTGTGCCGTGAACGTGTGTGTTCTCGAGACTCAGAAGTGTTTTCTAAGTTATCTTCCAAGAGACAGACTAAACACTTCTCCGAGAAAAGATCGTGTGTCGTGAAATCATTGTAAATATCACACATAATATATTTACTTTTATAATCTGAATTTCCTTCCAAACCTGGGTCAGAGAACTATAATACATAATATTAACCAGTAAACCGCTCGCTACAAATATTCAAACTTCACTTAAACCATTTATGTTCCTGAAATACCCTCCAGTCCTACATGCTGAGTGTATAACAGAGGTGATAGTGTCTGGCATGAAGGGGTACATTCCTCATTCTTTCTCTTGAACTAAACCTTCCAAACCCTGGTTCAACACAGCTTGCTCTCGTGCTATCCATGACAGAGAGGCGGCCCACAAAAGGTACTTGAGGCTTCCATCACCCGATTCTAATGCACTTTATATTTCTGCCCGAAATCATGCCAAGTCTGTTCCTCAACTTGCCAAAAACTCCTTCATCCATAGAAAGTGTCAAAATCTTTCCAGATCTGACTCCCCTCGAGACATCTGGCATTTAGCCAAAAACATCTCCAACAACTTTACTTCTTCATCTTACCCTCCTTTAGTTCAATCTGATGGCACCAATGCCATCTCATCTATCTCTAAAACTGAAATCTTCGCTCAAACCTTTGTTAAAAACCCTACCTTGGATGATTCTGGGCTTGTTCCTCCCTCTTCTCCCTCCTCTGACTACTTCATGCCACCTATTAAAATCCTTGGTAATGATGTTTTCATGCCCTCGCTGGCCTAAACCCTCGGAAGGCTTATGAACCTGATGGGGTCCCTCCTATTGTTCTCCGAAACTGTGCCTCCGTGCTTGCACCTTGCCTAGTCAAAGTCTTTCAACTCTGTCTATCTACATCTACCTTTCCTTCTTGCTGGAAGTTTGCCTACATTCAGCCTGTTCCTAAAAAGAGTGACCGTTCTAATCCTTCAAACTACCGTCCTATTGCTTAAATCTCCTGCTTATCTAAAGTTTTTAACCTATTCTCAACAAGAAGATTCTTAAACATCTATCACTTCAGAATCTTCTATCTGATCGCAAGTATGGCTTCTGTCAAGGCCGCTCTACTTGTGATCTTCTGGCTTTCATTACTGACTCTTGGTCATCCTCTTTTAGAGATTTTGGTGAAACCTTTGCTGTAGCTCTAGACATATCAAAAGCTTTTGATGGTCTGGCACAAAGCTCTAATTTCCAAACTACCCTCCTACGGTTTCTATCCATCTCTCTGCAACTTTATCTCAAGTTTCCTTTCTGATCGTTCTATTGCTGCTGTAGTAGACGGTCACTGTTCTTCCCCTAAATCGATTAACAGTGGTGTTCCTCAGGGGGTCTGTCCTATCACCCAATCTCTTCCTATTATTCATCAATGATCTAAACCGCACTTCTTGCCCTATCCACTCCTATGCTGATGATACCACCTTGCACTTTACTACATCTTTCCATAGACGACCAACCCTTCAGGAAGTACACAGTTCACGCAGGGAAGCCTCAGAACGCCTAACTTCTGATCTCTCTAAAATTTCTGATTGGGCAAAGCAGACTTAGTGTTGTGCAATGCCTCAAAAACTCAATTCCTCCACCAATCAACTCGACACAACCTTCCAAATAACTGTCCCCTTTTCTTCAATGACGCTCAACTGTCCCCTTCTCCTACACTGAACATTCTAGGTCTATCCTTTACTTGTAATCTAAACTGGAAACTTTACATTTCTCTAACTAAAACAGCTTCTATGAAGTTAGGTTTTCTGAGCCGTCTCCGCCAGTTTCACTCACCTCCCCAACTGCTAACTCTATACAGGGGCCTCATCCGTTTATGTATGGAGTATGCTTCACATGTTTGGGGAAGCTCCATTCATGCAGCTCTATTGAACAGGTTGGAATCAAAAGCTTTTCATCTTATCAACTCCACTCCTCTGACTGACTGTTTTCAGCTTCTTTCTCATCGCCGCAATGTTGCCTCTCTTGCTGTCTTTAGCCGCTATTTTCATGCTAACTGCTCTTCTGATCTTGCTAACTGCATGCATCCTCTGCTCCCACGGTCTCGCTGCACAAAACTTGCCTCTTCTTCTCACCCCTATTCTGTCCACCTCTCTAATACAAGAATTAACCAGTATTCTCAGTCTTTCATCCCTTTCTCTGGTAAACTCTGGAACTCTCTCCCTGCTTCTGTATTTCCACCTGCCTATGACTTGAACTCTTTCAAGAGAGAGGTATCAAGACACTTATCCCATTCTTTCTGCTCACGAATCTGAACTTTCCCAGGGACTGGCACTTCAGTGGGTTTTTTTTTTTTTTTTTTGCTTTTTGCTTCATTTTTGTTGCCCTTGGCTGCTTCCCTTCTACATAAAAAAAACAGATTGGCTTTCAGATAGGAGGTCTCCACTAGTAGGTGCTCTTTAGCTCATAAATTCCTCTAAAAAGCCTACATTATACATATCAATAAACAAAATTAAAAAAAGGATCATCAAAAACTGTAAAATTGAAGGTATCTTCTTGAAAGAGTTTGATTCATAAAAGAAGAAAGTGTACAAGTAGGCAGGGTGTTCCAGAGTTCCTGAGCTTTTCTGTATCTGCCTAGTTGTATTTACCTAGTTGTAATAAACATGATTCAAGCAGGGCTCATAGTGTCCTGTCTCCATATCGCCATATATCCAACATTTCTTTGAATTTATGTATGTTGGTTGCTGTAACAACCTTTTCCTTTAATACTTTCCAAATATCTACAGTTCCATGTGGAAAACTGTACTTTTAATGTCCTTTAAACACTGACTCTTTTTAATCTTCTTTGAGTGTCCTCTCATCTGTCTAATTTCTTCCTTCATCATCACCAGGTCCTGCTTGTCCAGCCATTTACTATCTTGTATAGAGTTATTAGTTATTTCACATAATACCTGTTCCTCCTACCATAGACAATGAACATATTGTCCCCTTGTGTCTTTCAGTACGTAAAATCAACTCCCCCTTTGAGCTTGCCATTGTGTCTGTTTACTCTCTCTAATGTGTATCCTTGTCTCCACTTCTCTACTGCCACTCATCCTAGCTACACGTTGTATCTCCGCTCATGTTTCTTACTTCCTGTCGGCATTGTTTCATGTCTTCCATTGTTGTGTGAGGCCGAGACCAACTTCCCTTCCATCCCAGTCTGTTAGTGATGGTGATGGTAGCAGCTTGAGTCATTCGCCGGATTTTTTGTAGTGGCCGAGACTACGCCTGCGGTTTCTCTGGTCTAAGCAGACCTGTGCCTGGCAGGATTGCAACAGGGTCCTGCCTAGCACTCCCATGACACCCTTTTCTGTATGTATTATGTACTGACGCTTTGAGGTGAGAGGAGCACTGGGAATCTCCATGGGGGTCGGGATGGTTTCAATGATCTTGCCACAGAGAGGGAGTGTGTAGATTCGTTTGCCTCGGTTGATTCCAAGGATTCTAAGAATTTATATTATCCTTGGTTGATTCCACCGCCCTTAGGATTCGGGCACTCCCACTGGAGGGCCAGTTTGCCTCTCTACACATGGCTATTCGCTATAATCTATGCTTTCTGAGATGATTTCTCCCCAAGTGACTGCATGCCTCAAAACCTGGCCTCCCTTCCAGCTAGTTCGTTGTCTTAGGCAGTGTCAGGCTAGTTTTAGACCAACCTTCCCAAAATCCGCAGCGCCCAGTAGAGTGCAAAAGGCACTCCCAGTCGAGAGGATATAGAGAGGTAGCCTGGGACACAAACCATAGAGGGTTCGGTCAGGTAAATGAACCACGCTTGTGAACCTCACCATTGTTCTTGAAATGGTCCCCGTCGAAGGTGGGGGGGGAAACAGACGGTTGGTTTTCTCTACCGCTCTCTCTGGCTCGGGACCCAGATGAAGTTGTAGCGAGGATCTTGATCTGCTCAGCCATCTTTGATCCTTGGTTGAGGGTCGGACTACTTGTGACGTCAAGGAGCGTTAAGTGCCTTCAGTCACTCTGTCCACGGGAGTTGGGGGTGCTCTCTCGTGGGCCAGGGTTGGTGCATGGCCAACGCGGCCTCTCACCACTTTTGCCTGTCGTATCTGGTCCACCATCCAACATCACCGGGTAAGCGTACCACATTTGTGGACGCCCCATGGTTCCTGAGACACTCCTGAACCAAGGTGGGGGGAGACAGGCAGTCGGTTCCTTCACCGCTCTCCCTGGCTCAGGACCCAGAGATGGTTGTAGCAAGGGTGCTCCTGGACCTTTGGGTGAGGGTCGGAACAGTTGTGAAGTCACGGAGAGTTAAGGGCCTCCAATCCCTCTGTTTACAGGAGGGTAGGTGTGCAATGTTATACAGCGTCACCCCTTTCCTTCATCCATAGCACTGAAAGGGTTGGACACGATGGTGCTCCCTTCGGTTGCGTATCGTCATCACCACCACTCAGCACCGCACTACGGCTTCACGGGCCAAGTTTTGCTCTCTCATGGGGTGGAGTCGGTACATGGCCAGTACACGGTTCTCCCACCTCCTTTGCTATTCATCTCTGGCCCCTCCACATCTCAGGGTAGAGACAGGGACTATGTTGGTGGGGATGGGGATGTTGATTCCTCAGATGCAGATGATGGTATGCTGGATCCCTCCCTTACTTTCACGGCCGTGACAAACTTTGTTTGCAAGCATTTCCAGAAGCCCGTGGACCTGCTCCTCAAGACTCTGCTCCCCTTCTCCCGGGCATGCAGCGTGGGGAGGTTCCATTGCTCCTTGTTTGAGGTGGGCAAAGCCCATTCATTTCACGATGTTGGAAGCCTAGGAGTGCAATTAGTGCAGTTTCTTTTTAAGGCTTCGTGCCGTGGGGTCGGGGTCTTGTTCATAACTGTCCAGATTTATGTCAATGCTTCCACCAAATGAATTGGGTCAATCAAGGCGAGCAAACCAACAGGTAGACACCTGTTTGTCTTCCTCCCTCTCCACACGGTCCTGCCCATGACATGGTGGCAGCGGTTGCTGTGAATTAAAAAGGCACTGAAGCCATGAGTGGCATGACAGGCATCACCGTGCCAGCACTCGACTGGGACACTGAGGACCTGCCCACGGCCTTCAGGCGCTTCCGCAATTACGTGAACCGTTCAGTGGACCGTTCACTGACCAAACCCCAGGGGCTAAAGCATCGTATTTTATGCTGTGGCTTGGGCCCGTTGGCAAAGAGCTATTAGAAACATTTAATCTTACAGAAAGATAAAAAAAAAAAGGATGTGAAGTGTATCCTCGATCGTTTCGAAACCCACTGTGCACCCAAGACTAACTTTTACCTTGCCTACTACAATTTTCTGAAATTGAAACAACACGAAAGTGAGTCATACGACAACTTCATCGCACGTCTGCGGATACAAGCTGACAAGTGTAAGTTCGGAGACTCAAATTGTGAACGAATCCTGGAAAAGTTAATAGCGGGTGCTGTACACGAGAAAGTGCAGGAAAAATTATTGGCTAAGGATGAAATCTTCACTCTGGATAAAGCCATCGACTTGTGTCGCACATTTGAGGCCAACAAGGCTCACATGGCTGAGTTTTCAAGTGAAAAACCTCAGGTTAATGCAGTTCGAACCTCGAATGTGACACGTGGCGGCCAGCAGACAGCGGCGCAGATGACGTGTTCATATTGCAGCTGGGTCTATGGGTACGATCGATCCCAGTGCCCTGCTCTAGGATCAACCTGCAACATTTGTGGGAAGATTGAACACTGGGCCTCAGTGTGTCGGAGCAAACTGTATAGAAATGGTGAACCCTTTATGTGTTCACAACCATTTAGTAGAAACCAAGAGGAGAAACGCAGACCACAGCATCGCCGAGCCATTCATGAAGTGTGGCGATGTTAAGGGACCAATTTCTCGCATAGCTGGGGGTTCAGTGTAGTATTTTTTATTTAAAATAAATTGGAACGGATTAAATGTTTTTACATTAATTTCAATGGTAAAAATTGCTTCATAATTCGAATTTTTGCAATTCGAACAGCCAAAAAAAAACAATTTAGTTCGAATCAAGAGGTACCACTGTATATATATATATATATATATATATATATATATATATATATATATATATATATATATATATATATATATATATATATATATATATATATATATATATGAGTGTAAAGGTTGTAAGGAAAAACTTGGGCTGGATCAGGGATACTCTTTAGTCCAACGTTTCGACAGAATGTCTTCTTCAGAGAGTGAGTGACAGACATGGAGAGAACAACAGCTTATATTCACTCGTGGATCACCTGTTCGGACGTCTGCCAGGGGAGCGCGCCTACCAGTAGGCTTCCTCAATGTCGACTAGGCACACACAGTCCTGGCACACACACTGACAACGCACAGGCACTATTACATGGCAGTTAGTTGGTAAATCTGTCCAGGAACGAGGTGAAGCGGGGCGGCACTCTCACGTGGATCTTCCCTCTCTCCACCTCACTGCCCCGCAACTCTCTCCACCTCTGCTCACTCTCCCTACCTGCTGGCGAGTAGCAACCAACTGCTGAGTCGTCAAAATCTCATCTGTCTGTCTCTGACACGCGTCTCTCTCTCTTTCTCGTCCCAGACCCGTTTCTTCTTTATCTACTCTCAAGTCCGCCACACACATGCATACACACATACACAAGTACACGGACCCCAATACATGGGTTTGTAACTATATATATATATATATATATATATATATATATATATATATATATATATATATATATATATATATATATATATATATATATATATATATATTACAGTAAGAACACGTAGCTAGGGATTACGTGTAATCCCTGAATATTTCAGTGAATACGCGTAATCACCGTTTCACTCAGGGATTTCACGTACAGTAATCACTGAAATTTCCAGTGATTACGTGAAACCTAAAACCTAAC
>CM035221.1:553439-567025 GCA_020233015.1 Callinectes sapidus
GCGTCGTAGGGTAGGCGAGGCAACGCGCCCCCCGGCGTATGCCCCCCATGATTGATTGATTGATATCTATCACTACATACCTTCTAGGATCTCTGGGGAACAGATGAAGGCGCATCCGTGGACAAGTTGCTCAATTTCCGCCACAAAAGCAGTAAAAACTCTTTCTTGTTGTTGTACGTGGGGACATTTTGAATGTGATGGTGGTGGAGTGTTGCCGTTGTGTGGCGTCAACAGCTGGCCGGGCCCAGGGATCCCCCTCCCCTTCACTACTCTCCAATGCTGCTGCCCTCTAGTGTCAACTGACGGCATGAAAATTTTCCTCAATTTCGCCATTTCGATCACTTTATCCTTAATTATGATATTCTTGGGTGAGTCTGTGGGTCTGTTACCTCGCTCCCCTTTCTAGCCACGAATCTTCGCCGAGAAGCGTCCGGTGTACACACACACACACACACACACACACACACACACACACACACACACACACACACACACACACACAGACAGAGCTTAAGTTATAAGTTTGTTTTATCCAAGGTGAATAAGACGACCCCTTGATTTAGGAACCTCAAAATTGGCACACCTTTGTAAACATGACACCAAGGCCAGCTCTTACTCAACACTCAGTCAGTAAACATAAGTCATCTGTGAAGAGAGGAGCTCACCCTGTCAAGGAGCCAGTAAATTGGATACACTCCTATTTGAATATATATAAGTGTGTGTGTGTGTGTGTGTGTGTGTGTGTGTGTGTGTGTGTGCGCGCGCGCGCGCGCGTGCGTATGTCCGTGAGCGTGTATGTAAATATATATATATATATATATATATATATCTATATCTTATATAATATATATATATATATATATATATTCATTTATTTGTTTATTTATTTATCTATTTATTTATTTATGCAGAAGGAAGGCGGCCAAGGGCAACAAAAATAAAACAAAAAATCCTACTGTAGTTCTGGTCCCTGGAAAGTCCAGATTCATGAGCCAAAAGAACGGGATAAGTGTCTTGATACCTCTCTCTTGAAACAGTTTAAGACATAGGCAGGTGGAAATACAAAAGCAGAGAGAGAGAGTTTCAGAGTTTACCAGAGAAAGGGATGAAAGACTGAGAATACTGGTTAACTCTTGCATAAGAGAGGTGGACAGAATAGGGGTGACGGGAAAAAGCAAGTCATGTGCAGTGAAGCCG
The DNA here is from genome assembly GCA_020233015.1 of Callinectes sapidus. Classification (NCBI taxonomy): domain Eukaryota; kingdom Metazoa; phylum Arthropoda; class Malacostraca; order Decapoda; family Portunidae; genus Callinectes; species Callinectes sapidus. The sequence goes on from CM035221.1 coordinate 554,637, forward strand.
CGGGAGCAGGGGAGGCACGCAGTTAGCGAGGTCAGAAGAGCAGTTAGCATGAAAATAACCGTAAGAGAGAGCAAGAGAGGCAACATTGCGGCGATGAGAAAAATTCTGAAGACAGTCAGTCAGAGGAGAGAAGTTTATAAGACGAAAAGTTTTTTATTCCACCCTGTTCAATAGAGCTGCATGAATGGAGCTTCCCCAAACATGTGAAGCATACTCCATACATGGACGTATGAGGCTTCTGTATAGAGTTAGCAGTTGGGGAGGTGAGTAAAACTGGCGGAGACGGCTCAGAACACCTAACTTCATGGAAGCTGTTTTAGCTAAGAGAGAAGATGTGAAGTTTCCAGTTTAGATTACAAGTAAAGGATAGACCAAGAATGTTTAGTGTAGGAGAAAGGGACAGTTGAGTGTCATTGAAGAAGAGGGGATAGTTATTTGGAGCGTTATGTCGAGTTGATAGGCGGAGAAATTGAGTTTTTGAGGCATTGAACAACAATAAGTTTGCTTTGCCCCAATCACAAATTTTAGAGAGATCAGTAGTTAGGCGTTCTGAGGCTTCCCTGCGTCAGCTGTGTACTTCCTGAAGGGTTGGTCGTCTATGGAAAGACGTGGAAAAGTGCAAAGTGGTATCATCAGCATAGGAGTGGATATATATATATATATATATATATATATATATATAATATATAGATATTATATATAATATAGATATGTATATAATATATATATATATATTAGATATATATATATATATATAAAAGGCAAGTTTTAAGTGTCAACAGTTGTTGTTGTTTTTTCCCAAGACAACATGGTATCATCTAATACATATTTTTACTCTGACCTCCGTCCACACAAACTGCTTCCACAGCCGCTACAGCTACACATTTACCATCGTGGCAGCCCCAGGACAGCACAGGACCGGTCGGCAGCAGACACAGGGCGAAGTTTCCTGGTTAGCAAAAGGAAGCGAGATAACAGACCCACAGACACCAGACCTACCCAGAGAGGCAGGGTGACAGTCAAAGGCTTGGCACAATTTCTTTAGTTTACTGGCACACAATAGGGTAAATACACGGTGGCACACAGTTCTTAACAGAGGCATAAACAAAGGCAGGTCAGGATTGCGTCCTCACAGTGGTGCAGCTGGTAACCTCTTCAGAGAATGGGAGATGTCTTCTTGAAACAGGGGTGGCTACTCAGAACTGAGTTGTGGTCGAGATGGGAGCGGCCGGTGATCTATCCCTCACCCACAAGCGGCGGTCTTCTCCCAGGGAGCGGCGAACTTCTGCTCAGGGAGCAGGGTGGTTGACTCCCTCTTAGCTAGGCGATATTCTGCCCGGGAGCGGGTCAGGAACCCAGAGAGGACATCTCTGGTCCACCCCTAATTGGCTTACCACTAGCCAATCAGAGACTAGGTAGTAGGTATCCACTTGCACACCCGGGCTTGAGAATGACACCTCCGTACTCAAAACAGCGCCTCCAAAATCCCCCAGTGTTGCCAACGCCATCTTCACCAGGCCACCGCCGCAACAATATGTTACTCTTTACATCTTATCCAGATTTATTTACTTGTTTATTATTTTTTGTATGTGTGCATGTATGAGGGGAAGTTCTGAATTAGTCCATATGATACAGTATCTATAATTTTACACCAAAAACTCAAACAAGTCATAATATTTTCTTCTTGATATTTCTTTTACATTTTAGAGAAGCTGAATCTTAACCCCTTCAATACTGTAATGCATTTTTACCATGCATTTTGGGTATGATTAGACACTTTTAGTGACATTAGGAAGAGTCTATGGAGGTCAGAAGAGTCTGTGCTATTCTAATACCCACTCGAGTTTTTGAAGTAGTATAAACAGATTGATAGTAAGCAGAATAAATATGAAAATGTATCCCAGTTAAAAAAGATAAGGTCTATTTTTATTACTTTTGCATGTATGGAGAACTTGCAAAAATGGTAGAGTCCACTGAGGGTCCCAGAGTCATTGACGGCTATAGGAGAGTCACAAGGTATGACAGTATGGTGAGGCTGAAGAGTTCGTGGACTAGGCTTTGTTTAGTATGGAGATAAAAGTGACATAAGCTAGTGATCCACTTGGACTGAATGTTATTGTCTTGGTATTGCAACCTGTCAAAGGTGTTTATAATAAAATTACAGACAGATCTTTTATTAGAATATAACTCGAGGTTGCTTCTGGCTGTGAGTAAACTATGTGGTTGCTTAGGGTCGGTGAAGACAGCAGGAATCCCCACAAGCTGCTATTATTATCAATTTATTGTTTTCCTTTGACATTGCACCAGATTGATACATTTAGAAACTAGAGACATGCCACTGGACCACTGAGGAAGATTTGGAATCCCTGTACTAAAGTTACAGAAAATAGGTGCCTTCAACCAGCACTTTGCATGTGGCTCCCAAATACCTAGAAACGGCTCTGATGGAACTTGACTTCCATAAAGCCTTGCAAAGTTGAATTCCTAGAAACATAATTTGTCAGTATTCTTGGATAAGTTGGCGATTCACATTGTTTACTTTTAAATAGTTTCGGTTCGTGACACATTTGATTTGATCTCTGGACTGAATCAGGTAGCTATAAGTAAAGAAACACACTTTCATTATGAAAGGGCTGGGTTCTTATTCAGAAATGCTCTGCTCTCTTACCTGAAGTATTTTCCAAAACAACAGAGATGATTAGCTGGGTTATCAAGTATGTTTCTTCAGTTATTGATGTAGAAATCTTGTCACTCTGTCCCCAGAGTCATGAAAACCTTAAAACTCGCATCAATTCAAATCAAGCCTTTTGAAATAATGGAGGTGAAGCACAGAAGTGTTTGATAATATGAGCCTTAGGGTTGACCAGAGTAAGCTTCTGAGTCTTTTTATGTATATGATGTGGTGTGCCTGGACTGGTATAGCTATAGCATTATAGTGAGCCATATGATGAGCTATGTAAGAAGCAAAAGTTGGCCAAGGACAACAAAAATACTAAGAAAAAGACGTCCCACTTATTTGCCATTTTCCTTACCAGTCTAAGAGAGTTAGTCAAAAGAAAGAAATAAGTGTCTTGAAACTTCCTTCTTGAATGAAGACAATTCATAGGAAGTTGGAAATGCAGAAGTAGATTGGGACTTCCAGATAGATAGACTTTAAATTATCATGCCGTTGTGAAGAATATTGGTGTTTTCAAGAGTATCTCCATGATCATGGCGATGGTTTAACAAGGTTTCTATTTCATTAATGAGAAAAACACCTATGAGGAATCCATTAATCATTTCTTTGATCCTTAAAGGTAATCCTGATAAGAGAACAAGTCATTTTGTTTAAGTCTGAATGATGCCAATTGGAAATTGATCTATTGATGATAGTGTGTGTGTGTGTGTGTGTGTGTGTGTGTGTGTGTGTGTGTGTGTGTGTGTTGAAGTGTACATCAAATATAATGAAAAGTAAAAAAGGATCTGAGTTGAATTCAATACAGAAAAAAAATCTTAGGATGGAAACACTTACAGGAATCCTCCACTCTGCCTTGTATAATGCAAAAAATAATAAATAGATAATGTGTAAAAAAAAGAAAAATATGTAAAATTTAATAAGAATAAATGGAAATAGGGATGTGTAGGAATAGTTACATGACCTTTAGTTTATAAGAACAGTCCCACATTATTGCCACCTACATGTACCCTTCTCACATTGATAAACACTTGCTCTTGCACGCCCTCCCCCCACCACCTCCCGTCATAAATCAGCCTCATCAGTGACAGGTTCTTACTTAATCCCCTCAGCAATGGACACATTTTTACCTTGAGTTTTGGGTGTGATTATACGATTTTATTGACAATCGGAAGAGTTTATGGAGATCAGAAGATTAATTGTTGTACTATTAATAGTCTGTACTATTTTAATCCCCAGATGACTTTCTGAAGCTGTATAAAATCGCTAAATGATAAGCAGAATAAATATGAATATGTTTCCCAGTACTGAAGGGGGTTAACCCTATTGTCTGGGGCTTTCCTTGATTTTTGCTCTTCCTGACCAGAAAAAAGGTACGAGTAAACCACAGGATGAACAAAATGTTCTCCGAATTGGCTTATGGCAAAAGGCCCAACATATCGAACGGTAAACTATCTACAAGTTTAACTGGGTTTCTGCAAATACTGCTAGAGGCGAAAGTTTAAGTTATTCTAAGAAGAAACTATTCTATACACATATGCATTTTGAGGCTTTCTTTAGCTGAGGGGTGGAATTCGAGTGAATTCGTATAATTTCAGTGAGTCAAAAACAGTGTATCTCCTGTTGATAATGTAAAAATATTGTGGAACTGTCATGCGAACAGGAGAAATTACCTTTAAAAATCCGCATAATTTCAATCAGTTCTTCTTCTTCTTCTTCTTCTTCTTCTTCTTCTTCTTCTTCTTCTTCTTCTTCTTCTTCTTCTTCTTCATCTTCTTCTTCTTCTTCTTCTTCTTCTTCGTTTACAAAATAATGGTCTGGGTGCGGCACACAGGTGTTTTAGAATCTGTGGTCCACTCTATTGCCAGTTGCCATCCAGATAACGTCAGGTTCATCACCGCTTTTCTTGTAGAGTAAATAAACCTTGAGCTGACTATCACTATTCACACCGTAATTACATGTCTTTCCTCCGTCCAGCCACGTGTCTTGCGTTATAATGGAGCACACACCCCACTCCCCTCCCCGCCACCAACCCACCACACATGTTTCCTTCATCCTTCCCCTCTTCCTCTTCTCTGTACACGTGCCGCACTCACTCACTCTGATCTCCGCACTCTGGTAATCCACTACACGACATTCCAGGGATTTAAAGAAACATATGAAGGAAAATATTGCCTTACAGTAATTCGTACTATTTTTTAAAATTATTTCATCATGACTTTTCAAATGCCAGAGTATTTTTTCTTTTTAATAATATAGATATCTTATTGATCCGTCAATAGTCGTAAAACATCCTTATAATTTCACGTAACTTCTATTAGAGTGTAGTGTTCACTGTAGGCTCTGACAGGATGATAAAGACAAGTATAGTCTCTACTCTGGTGTTTATTGCGAGTATACACGGGGTCAAGGAACGAGCGGAAAATAGTGACCCATACAGACTAGAGTGATGGGTATACTGGTAGGCAAGAGGGGGTCTGGCAAGTCGGAGGCTAGAGGACGCGGGCGTGTTAAGGGCGCCCGCTAGCCACCGAGGGACAGGCAGCGGAGGCAGGCCATGGCCCTCCGCTGGCGACGGGACAGGCACCACGGCCGGGGAAGACGATGCAGGGGCAGAGTTGCGAGCAGGGATGGAGGCGGGGGGGGGGGTGGCGATGATATTACCAACCGCCGGACGGGGCTAAGTAAATGGGGGCCGGCAGTTCTGCGCCCCCTCCCCGAGGCGCCTGTGGAAGAAACAGTACCCTTCAGCCGCCAGGGCAGGAGAACGGACGACAGCAGTTTTTAGGCGCAATAGGAAAGCTCCTACTAAGGCAAGGTGAGCCTCAGTAGAGCTGGACAATGGGGCTGGGGTAGTGGAAAGAGGCATCCTAGCATCCGCAGCCGCCCCACGCTGGATAACGTGGAATGGAGGGGCCGAGGAGCGCAGAGGATCCGGCTGGGCGGCAGCATTGACACAACATAGGGAGGCAGGTTGGGCAACGACATGTGGGCATAGTGAATGCGATCCACGAGCATCGCGTACTCTGGCGTGGAGAGGGTCGGCGGGGCAGTATGCTGCGGCAGGAGGGAAGCGCAGGAGGGTGGCACAGTTTCTCCGCCGAGAGGGAAACACACTGAAACTATACTGTCAGGCAAGAGGGGATCCGGCAGGTCGGAGGGTACCGTCAGATCACCGTGCACCTAGGATGGTATAATGTGGAGTAACCTCGCTAATCCTGGTCACTACAAGAGCCTTTGGAAAGAAACAGGAATGTAGTGCGGAAGTGTTTCAGAATGTTTTATTTTAGAAGGCCAGAAAGATGATGAAAAGTTTTCTTATTTGTGTTTATTGATTATATAAAATTATGCTAACTTATTATTGAAATCACAGAAATACCATTGAAGATCTCAGTAACTTCTATCTCAGTCTTTTAAGTGTAGTTAAGAAATTGCGAGAGGAAATGTTTATAAGAATATGAGCATGAGCTAATATTTTATACTTTTTTGTATGTGTGTTCATTTGTACGTGTATGTATGTAAGAGGAAATGGAGCACATAGTTTTTGTAGATTCAGAATTGGTCCCTGTTGTGCACTATCAGTTTTCTTTTCACAATAGTTTTTTTTAGGTGATTTATTTTCATATAACGCATCTATGGAAACTAGAAAGACTCGATCAGTTGACGATAGAAGAAGGAAGAAGAGATAAAGCATCAGTAAAGAAAGAGAGGAAGAAATTCTACCAAAATGAACTGTTGATAATAGACGGGTTCAAACTGGACGTGTGTTAGGTGTTGGTGGTGGTACCCTCATTGCCGTGCAAGAGATACGTTAGCTAGTTTTAAGAATACATAGAGTCTAGTACTGCAAAGATTAACTGGTGATGATAGATAGGTTCAAAAGGGACGTATGTTAGGGTGTTGGTGGCTTAAGGGGAAGAGACGGTGGTTGTATCATAAACTGTGTGGTGTGCAACGTGACAGCCTCGGCCTGGATCACCGCCATCACAGATCGACAAGTTGCCACTACGTCACTGCTTTGTTTTCCTCATTACAATATTATTTCTTTATTTTAGTAAAGATGAATAATGTTTTTAATTATGATTGCTTCACATTGTCATCTATCATTCACTTTACGCCTTTATCATTATTTATTCGCATTTTGGTGTAGGAAAGTAAAAGTTTTGAGAAAGTATTGCCATATTATTGCGTTGTTTGTTAGTTTAGAATGTATCAGTCTTTATTGCAGTTATTATTTTCATTTATTTTTTTGTTCCCGAGAACAAGACGTAACAGGTTATACTATCTCGCAAAACTTATATATTTTTTAAGACTATTTTCCATATTTTCCACAGGATCCTCCAAAGCGGAGGTGCTTATGGCATTTTGCCTCTGCTAGTTGGGGAGACCTGAAAAGGTATTATGCTGATTTTCCTTGGAATGATTACTGCTTCCGTGACAGAGACCCGTCTCTGTGTGCTGAGCGCATAACAGAGGTGATAGTGTCTGGCATGGAGGCGTACATTCCTCACTCTTTTTCTCGACCTAAACCTTCCAAACCCTGGTTTAACACAGCTTGCTCTCGTGCTATCCATGATAGAGAGGTGGCCCACAAAAGGTACTTGAGGCTTCCATCACCTGAGTCTAACGCGCTTTATATTTCTGCCCAAAATCAGGCCAAGTCTGTTCTTCAACTTGCCAAAAACTCCTTCATTCACAGAAAGTGTCAAAATCTTTCCAGACATAACTCACCTCGAGACTTCTGGCATCTAGCCAAAAACATCTCTAACAACTTTACTTCTTCATCTTTCCCTCCTTTAGTTCAACCGGATGGCACCAATGCCATCGCATCTATCTCTAAAGCTGAACTCTTCGCTCAAACCTTTGCTAATAACTCTACCTTGGACGATTCCGGGCTTGTTCCTCCTTCTCCTCCCCCTCTGACTGCTTCATGCTACCTATTAAAATCCTTCGTAATGATGTTTTCCATGCCCTCGCTGGTCTAAAACATCGGAAGGCTTATGGACCTGATGGGGTCCCTCCTATTGTTCTCCGAAACTGTGCCTCCGTGCTTGCACCTTGCCTAGTCAAACTCTTTCAACTCTGTCTATCTACATCTACCTTTCCTTCCTGCTGAAAGTTTGCTTACATTCAGCCTGTTCCTAAAAAGTGAGACCGTTCTAATCCTTCAAACTACCGTCCTATTGCTTTAATCTCCTGCTTATCTAAAGTTTTTGAATCTATTCTCAACAAGAAGATTCTTAAACACCTATCAATTCACAATCTTCTATCTGACCGCCAGTATGGATTCCGCCAAGGCCGCTCTACTAGTGATCTTCTGGCTTTCCTTACTGAATCTTGGTTATCCTCTTTTAGAGATTTTGGTGAAACTTTTGCGGTAGCCCTAGACATATCAAAAGCTTTTGATAGAGTCTGGCACAAAGCTTTAATTTCCAAACTACCCTCCTATGGCTTCTATCCTTCTCTCTGCAACTTCATCTCAAGTTTCCTTTCTGATCGTTCTATTGCTGCTGTGATAGACGGTCACTGTTCTTTCCCTAAATCTATCAACAGTGGTGTTCCTCAAGGGTCTATCCCCCACTCTCTTCTTATTATTCATCAATGATCTTCTAAACCAAACTTCTTGTCCTATCCACTCCTATGCTGATGATACCACCTTGCATTTTTCCACGTCTTTCCAAAGACGACCAACCCTTCGGGAAGTACACAGCTCACGCAGGGAAGCCTCAGAACGCCTAATTTCTGATCTCTCTAAAATTTCTGATTGGAGCAAAGCAAACCTAGTGTTGTTCAATGCCTCAAAAACTCAATTCCTCCACCTCTCAACTCGACACAACCTTCCAAATAACTATCCCCTCTTCTTCAGTGACACTCAACTGTCCCCTTCTCCTACACTAAACATTCTTGATCTATCCTTTACTAGTAATCTAAACTGGAAACTTCATATCACCTCTCTTGCTAAAACAGCTTCCATGAAGTTAGGTGTTCTGAGCCGTCTCCACGAGTTTTACTCACCTCCCCAACTGGTAACTCTATACCAGGGCCTTATCCGTCCATGTATGGAGTATACTTTGCATGTTTGGGGAGGCTCCACTAATACAGGTCTTTTGAACAGGGTGGAATCAAAAGCTTTTCGTCTTATCAACTCCTTTCATCTGACTAACTTTCTTCAGCCTCTTTCTCATCGCCGCAATGTTGCCTCTCTTGCTCTCTATTACCGCTACTTCCATGCTAACTGCTGTTCTGATCTCGCTAACTGCGTGACTCCCCTGCTCCCGCGGCCTCGCTGCACAAGACTAGCTTCTTCCTCTCACCCCTATTCTGTCCACCTCTCTAATGCACCTAATGTCCACCTCTCTAATGTAAGAGTTAACCAGTATTCTCAGTCTTTCATCCCTTTCTCTGGTAAACTCTGGAACTCTCTTCCTGCTTCTGTATTTCCACCTGCCTATGACTTGAACTGTTTCAAGAGAGAGGTATCAAGACTTTTATCCCATTCTTTTGGCGCTGAATCCGGACTTTCCAGGGACCGGCACTAAAGTGGGCTATTTTGTTGTATTTTTGTTGCCCTTGGCCGCCTCCCTTCTACATAAAAAAAGAAACAATTGCGCAAGGCCACAATGATTATTACAATTAGGTTGTCATGAGAGTTTCTATTTCCTGATGATACGATACAGAATATTTGTTTATCTATCACTTAGAACACCGAATGCAAGAAAATAAGTCAATTATGAGATGTCGTTTCTCATAATTATTCCTGGAGACAAGGAGTGTTAGTTGGGTATTTGTTACTAATGAAATAAAATCTTTGTCAAACTATCACTAGACTACAACAGCTTAAAAGGAGCCACAAGAATCCGTCAGGCCTACACGTAACAGTTTTTCTATAAACTAGAATGATTACTTGTAAACTATACTATATCTCATTGCAGATAAGAGTCCGAAACATTTGTGAATCAAGTATTTTGTTTCAGGACACAAAGTATACTAGTTATTATACATTGTTACCGCCTTTAGTCTTACTGAAACACTCTGTGATATGTTATAATAAAGGCAAAACAACAAACAGACAGACTAAACTAGACTGTTATCTGGTGGTGCCTCCTCCTCCTCCTCCTCCTCCTCCTTCTCCTCCTCCTTTGTACCTACATGCAGTGTGCCATCATCCTGCGTTTCCGTATCCCTTAATATCAAGAATGACTGAACAGGTGGGATGTAGATGGAAGACGGTGATGGTGGGGCTGGATGACTGGCTGGAAGGGATGATGATTGATGGTGGTCGTGTAAGAATGAAAGTATATTATTACTAGAGTGAGCTACCTTTGTTAATGAGATGATGAGTACTGATGAATCAATGTGAGAGTCAGTAATAATATTAGCTACTGACGGGATGGTGTTATGTTATTACTACTGGTATTGGTAGGATTATATGTACCGGTGAAGGAGTGCTGCAGTGTGATGGTGTGAGGGAAAAGTGTTGGTGTTACTGGAGTATTGGTACTGCGAGCGTTGTGGTGTTGCGGGGATCAGTGTGTGCTGGTGGTGGAGGTGAACACGAGGGCGAACAAGTGACACGCCAGACTGTGAGTGTGACGTAGCCTGTTCTTTGCCAGGCCGATTGTGTTACTTGGCGATGGGCGCTGTACACACTAGGAAGATTGCCTCTCGTAGATAAACTAATAAGAAGTGAGGCAGGTGCATGATCTATTAATCGTAGTACTTCCGGGGAAGGGCACTGGCGCCACATGCGAATTCCTGGAGGGCGAGGGTGAGGGAGGCAAGGAGAGACACGCGAGTCTAAAGGTCCTGCAGGCGGACCAGGGCTGGCACTGGTAGAAATGAAAGGCAGCGGTGAGCGGGAAAGCCGAATCCACGAAACAGGGATGAACACTCGCCATTTGCCAGCCACAGGTGTTAGGCGCAGGTGTTGTTCCCCACCCCCGCTGCCGCCGCCGCCGCCGCCGCGACCTACACCCCTGCACGATAGGATCAGGTTGTTGGCTTTGTTTCCCTCAAAACCTATTAAGTCTTAAGCGCGCATGGTGAGGAGATAAAAGACAAGGTGTTATGCTTAGCCTTCCAGTCACCCTTTGTTGGTTCTTGCGGCGCGCTGGGTGTGTGAGGAGCGCCGAGGGGTCATGGCGAGGAGGAGTGCCAGGAGGCGGTGAATGTCCCAGCTCGGCGGCTGCGCATTGCGCAGATCAATATCCCTCCACATGAAGCTCGCGGGAGGCAGTGTTGTGTGGGCCCTCGACACGTCCACACCGCAGCGCCGAGACGTCCTGGACCTCTGGCTTGGCTCGTCCCCTCGTCCCCTCTACCCCTTACCCCAAGCCTAAGACGCTCCGGTACCCCCATTCCCCTCCTCTTTCCCCTTTCTTTCTTTCTTCTCTTCTCCCGCCTGCCTCTTTCCTTCCCACCCTGACTCCTTTCGCGGAACTGTGTGAAGGGTGCAAGCGGCGGAAGAGAAGGAGCCCCGAGGATACACTGTCAGGCCAAGCAGGAGGGAGTGTGTCCGGGCCTACGTGTCTCCCGTGACGGACGTCGGGAGACACTCCGCGGCGGGCACCTTGCACTCAGAGGCAAGCAGGAAAGAGGGCGAGCGCCAGAGAGAGAGAGAGAGAGAGGTGGAGACCGAGATAGACAGAAATGTAGCCTATGACCTAACGGGACTGACCAGTACAGAGATAAATAAATATAGAAAGATAGACACAGTATTATCTCTCGCCGCCGTGTGTCCCTCCCTCCCTCCCTCCCTCCTTTGCTCTTGCCGGCGCCATGGGCCAGATATTAAAGTGACCGGGCTGCTCTCACCTGCCTCGCTATGAAAGATTGTCTCCCCTGGTCGTCGTCCCCGCCACCACGACTACCTCTCCGGGTTGTGGTGGTCCTCCTCCTTACACACCTGTCAGCCGCCTCAGGTAAGGAAACCCATGCACCTCATCGCTTCCCGTCCCCTGCGTCACATACTGTACCTGTCAATAGCGTGTCTAGTAACACAGGTGCTCTACTCACTCTCTCACACACCCACGCCCTCACAACGCCCACTTATATCACCCAAATTCGTGTCGACATACATGGACACCTGTTTTATACAAGTGTGTGTGTGTGTGTGTGTGTGTGTGTGTGTGTGTGTGTGTGTGTGTGTGTGTGTATGTGTACGCATGTGTATTTTACACATGCGCATACTGTAGACGGTATTTTGGAATTTTTTTGTACACTTTTTTGTTATTTCATGTTTATTTATTTTTATTTACTCGTGGTTTCGAGGCAGGCACACACACACACACACATACACACACACACACACACACACACACACACACACACACACACACACACACACGCCTTGGAGCAAAACACCTGTTTCTCTGACGGAATTCTACGACTAAATAACAGGTGATGGGGGAGTTCAAAGTGAGGCATTAATAGGAAACGTATTCGCTGGCTGAATTAAACACTATTTTTATCTTTCCCTTTCACTAGAAACGATTAGAAAGTGAATTTAGGCCATGAAACACACCAGTAGAAGAGAGTAGAGGAGAGCAAAGGATAGAACAAGCAGGGAACGGGTCGAGGAGGGGAGGTGACGGAGCGAGGTTTAGCGGGGGGGCAAGTGGAAGGAGGTCAGTGATAAGCAGAGATAAGCTGATGATACTGATGGATGTAACGTATAGGGCAGTGGTGTGTGTGTGTGTGTGTGTGTGTGTGTGTG
>CM035221.1:567045-579626 GCA_020233015.1 Callinectes sapidus
CACACACTCACACACACAAAAATGAAATTCAACCGTACACAAACAAACAAACAAAAAATCATTTAACGAAGCGTACAGGTGCCGGTTGCTACCCTGTGTGTGCGTGTGCGTGTGCGTGTGCGTGTGTGTGTGTGTGTGTGTGTGTATGTGTGTGTGTGTGTGTGTGTGTGTGTGTGTGTGTGTGTGAACGCCTCCTGTAATTACCTTCCCCTGCACCTGGTAATTACTTGCACACCTTCTCCCCCATACAATCTTAGCCTTCATAAAGCCCCTACATTCTCCTTTATCCTCTCTCAACACCCTTCCTTCCTCCCATTCTCCCCACCTGCCTTCCATCCTTATTCCTTCCCCCTTCCCTATATATTCCTTCTTAGTGTTCTCCCTACCTGCTTACCTTCCTCATTCCTTCCTCTCTTACTTATATATTCCTTCTTGTTCTACCTACCTGTCTTCCTTATTCCTCACTTCTCTACTGCTTCTCTTCCTCCCTTTCCTCTTCTACATTCCTCCTTTTCATTTGTTCCTATCTTTCTTCATACCTTTCTCCCTTTCCTTTCACATATTCTTTCTTGTTCTCTCTACCTGTCTTCCTTATTCCTCACGTTCTTTTTTTTCCTGTATTCTTTCCACTGCATCTCTTCCTACTTTTCCTCTCCTACATTCCTTCATCTCAATTTTACCCTCTTCCCTCATTCCTTTCTCCCTTTCCTTTTACATATTCTTTACTGTTCTCTCTTGTTCTTTACTCCCTTCCCTTTTAGTGTTCCTTATTTTCCTTCTTCCTTTTCCTATCCTAAATATTTTTTTGTTCTCTATTTGCCTATCCTTCCTCATTCATTCATTCCGTTCCTCCCCTACATTGCTTCTTGTTCTCTCTGCCTGCCTTTCTTCCTTATTCCTTACTCCCTTACCTTCAAATGGTATTTTTACTGTTTCTCTTCCTTCTTTACTTCTCCTTTATTTATTTTTTTCTCTAATTGCCAATACTTTCTTATCTCTTCTTTTTTTGTTATACTGTTTTCCATACTCCATTCCTTCACCCCTTTCCTTTTTTTATATTTTTCTTGTTTTCTCTTCCTGACTTCTTTCTTCACTCCTACTTATCTTTCCTGTACCATACCATTTTTTTATACCTTACTTTTATCAACTTTTCTTCCTTGCTAGCTTTCCTCTGCGTTCCTTCATTCAGTTCCCTTAAACTTCACTTTTTTTCATAGCATTTTCTCATACTCCTCGCATTATTCATCTCCATTTACTTTGACTTCAGTCCTTTTCTTCCTCCTCTTTCTTTTCTTTTAATTCGGCGCCCATGTTCTCTCTCATGCCATTCTTCACTTCATTCCCCTTCATGAGTCAATTAGATATTCCTTCTTTCTTCTTTCTTTTTTTCACTTATTTTCATCTTTCTCCTTTATTTTTTTTACGCTCCCATCTTCCCAACAAGCTCTCGGCTTAATCGACTTTTCCTTTTTTCCCTTCATTGCCTTCCCGTCCTCTCTCTCTCTCTCTCTCTCTCTCTCTCTCTCTCTCTCTCTCTCTCTCTCTCTCTCTCTCTCTCTCTCTCTCTCTCTCTCTCTCTCTCATCCAGCTCTAATTTTTAATTCTCTTTCCTGTTTAATCCTTCCATTTTTTCTTCATATCGTTTCTTTTCTTGCCATTTCTCACTGTTTCCCTTTTTTATGCCTTTTCACACCACTTTCTTTCATCTTTACCTTATTCTTTTCTCAACCTTTTTTTGTAGCCCTCTCTGCTTAATTCATTTTATGTCTCTTATTTTTCTCCTTCTCTCTTTTATGTTGTGTATTTCTACCTTGTGTTTCCTCCCTTTGCTCTCCTCTTCCTCTTCAACAGATGATGCCACTGTTGTAACACAGTCACGCTACCTGCCAGGTGTGTGTGTGTGTGTGTGTGCGTGTGTGTGTGTGTGTGTGTGTGTGTGTGTGTGTGTGTGTGTGTGTGTGTGTGTGTGTGTGTGTGTGTATACAGGTGTGTCAATGTAGAGCGTAGCAGCAACATATGACTTGGTGAGTTGGAGCATTGGCTGTTGCTATCCACGTTGTTTATACCTACGTGTCTATGCTCGCTTGATTCTCTTCCTGTTTGTATTTTCGTTTTTTTTTTTTTTTTTTTTGTGTGTGTATAGATTGTATACATTTTTTTATGTTGATTTACTTTGTATCTATACAAAGTGGGCTTTTTATGGGAACTTAGGGGCTAAAGAAGGGTACCTAATGGAGACCTTTTATCTGAAAGCCCACCCATTTGGGAACTGTTACCCCGAGTAGATGCTCAATCTCCACTCAGACCGTGGACAGGATTCGAACCCATGCATTCGGGGATCCTATGGTCTACAGAGTGCAAGGGTGTGTTTGTCAGTTTATTTGTCTGTATGGCTATATTTGCTTCTCTCTCTCTCTCTCTCTCTCTCTCTCTCTCTCTCTCTCTCTCTCTCTCTCTCTCTCTCTCTCTCTCTCTCTCTCTCTCTCTCTCTCTCTCTCTCTCTCTCTCTCTCTCTCTCTCTTTATTAATGTACTTGGTTTGTATGATTATTCTGTTTAATTGCATGTTTGTTTCTTTGTTTTTTTCATTTATGTTAATGTGCTTTTAGTTTGTTTTGTCACTATGTATGTTATGTAACTACGTGTCTAACTTTCCCTGATTTTCTTTTGCGTTATTTATTTTTCTTTTTTCATTTCATGTTTTTCTTCGTTGATTGGTTTATTGGATTCCATAATTACATGTCTATTTTCATAATGTTTATCAATCAGTTAATCAGTATGTGTATTTATCCACTCATTTATATATTTATCCATTTATCTACTTACATACTTATCTATGTTCTCAATCGTGTTCCCAACCTAACTAATTTATTGATATATACCTTAATTTTCATTTACATACGCTCCTATGCAGCTAATGAATCTATTCTATATCAAACATGTGAATTCATTACTCACATCTTCCCTTTTACTCTCTTGGAAGTAGCAATATACATAACATGATATACACCGCCAGTACTCCCTCTTCATCTCTCGTCCTTTTTTTTTTCTATGTACTGTCCTGCCACGTCATGCCTTTCTCTACTGTTGTGTGGCGTCGAACAAATTATGTAGTGCATCTTTTCAGCACCAGTCAGGAAAGGTCATGTCTGGATATGATATTTGAGTTGTTTTCGTTTATGGATCTCATTCTCAAATGTTTCAGTGTTTCTTGATTGAAGATATTTGCATTATTAGATGGAGTTACACCCATGAAAACCCAATTAATTCCTACTATACTGAGATCCATTTCCATCTTTATTCTGCTTATTATTTGTCGATTTTATGTAACTTCAGAAACTCATTTGGGAATTGAAATAGGCCCTTCTTAAGGCCAATGAAATCGTCTAACGACACCCAAAACTCGAGCTAAAAATGTGTCAACAGTACTGAAGGGGTTAAAGAGTTCAAAAATTTGGCCACAGGAATTACTGTACAGTGTCAACAATTTACAGGATCTAGAAGTTATTGGGATTGTTCAAGGATGCTTTTCATTATTGTCGTGATAGTTTAACAAACCCTTTTAATGGTCGATAAAAAAAGAACAATACTTATAATCTCTGTGGCCTTTGGAAATAAATGATAAAAAGTGACCTTAGCGTGGTGGATCCACGTACGCCACCTAAAATTCTTAGTGGTGGGAGTTCCCTTACAAAATTTTATTATAATTATCTAGGTTTTAACAAATGAGGGTGTTGAACACGGAAGGAAAACACAAAACAGGATAACAGTTATTGTGGCTGACTACTGAACCTCTGACCAGTATTGTGAAGCAGTAAGATGAGAAAAATGACCTCTTGCTCTGTGCATGTGAGACAGTAGATATAATGGAATGTGTGTGGCACCTTACTTGACTTCTAACCCAAACTATACAACGATAGGATGATGTAAACAATCCTTCGTCTACAACGTTGCACACATGCCCTGCTCAAAGCTTACAACCAGAAGAGCAAAAACAACAAAGCAAAATAGAAATAATTATGACAGGTTACTTGGCTTCTACCCATGGCTATAGCGACAAGATGAAGCATACTATCTTTCATTTTTCTCGCTATACACGTCTTGCACAAAATGTGCAACCAGAAGGGTGGAAACTCCCGCAATTTACTTACAGCAGTAGTTGAGGGAAGGGCACAGCTTGTCCCGGCGCACGTGGGCTCAGCGACGGCGGGTGAAGAAATGAGGGCTGAGGGCAGGCAGGGCGGTGTAGGCGCGCGTCGTCACAGCGCGGCTCACCTGTGGCGGCGGGTGGTGGACGCTGGGATGGGTGGTCCTGGGTGCTGACGTCACACCTGAAGGAAGTGAGGACTATGCACCTGGTGGCTCGCTGGCTGGCTGGCTGGTTGACTTGCTCGGTGGCGTGCTTGGTGGCTGCACCGCGCCAGGGTGTTGGAAGTGGTACAGTGGAACCGCTTGCGCTCTGGGGGCCTTGGGATCCCCAAGCGCATAGGTTCGAATACTGACTACGGTCTGAATGGAGATTGGGCGTCCACTCGGGGTAACGGTTCCCAAGTGGGTGGGCTTTAAGATAGGAGGTCTCCATTAGGAGGTCTCCTTTAGCCTATAAATTCCCATAAAAATCCCAGATTGTTTAAATGAAAAAAAAAGGAGGAAGGACGTCTGTGAATGTGTGACTCGATTTAGAAAATATTTATATCAGCGCAGTTTATGTTCATGAATTAATGATGTGGCTAATACGGCCTTCTTCCCTGTAGTATACTTTGTTTTTAGTTTATGGGGATGAATTGCTGTTGAGGTTAATACTATTGTTACTTTATGTTTGCTTATTTTTTTTCGAATTAATAATATCACTAATGTCGGTTTTTGTGCATTTATTAATTTATTTTGGTTCCATGTATGAGACATGAACAGCGCCCGGTGATGAAATGATAACAAACAACATTTATGAATGAGTTACACCACAAACAACAACCATAAACGCTACTCGTTATTCACGCGGAGGCTATTGGTGGATAAATAATGTGCCACTGATCAGCACCGCTAAGTCATGTTGTCTATATTCATGAAGGAAGATAATTATTCATATCTAGCTTACTCCATATCTTTACTTGAATAATCGAAAAAAAGAAACATTACATATTCTTTTCATCTCTTGCTGTTACATGTATGAATAGAATATGCCGTGAACATTAGCTGCTTCTGTAGTGGTATTTGTTACCTAGGTTTTGAATGTGATGTTTTTTATTGTAAGTATTTTGTTTTAAACTTTTTTTTCATCTCTGTTTGCATATTTTGTTTTTCTGCTTCTTTGATTTATTCTTTACCTTGGTTTATACAATAGGAGTTTGTTTTGAAATGTTTTTTGTCGTCTTACTTCGACTTCTAAGAACTGTTATGGTAGTATTGCAATAATTCCGCATAATCAGTTTATTTTCTTTTAGAGCTTTTCTTAAGTACTTCATCGTCTTACCGTGACTATTCTTTACTCTTTCAATATTAGGACACATTTTTACCACTAGTTTTGTATGGTTAAACACTTTCATTGATATTAGGAAGGATCTATGGAGGTAAGAAGATTAATGATCAGAGTCTGTACTAGTTTAACCCCTATGTGAGTTCATGAAGTTGTATAAATTCAACAGATAATGAGCAGAATTAATATAAAAATGCGTCCCAGCAGTCTCTGTGCTATGTAAGCAACTGACACTTTAACAGCGCTTTCAGGGTTCTAATAATAGCTTAGGGAGGATTCTGTATTATTATATCATCATCTTTCACTACGATACCAGACAAATAACATCAACAGCAATGCATGAGATCTTTATTAACATCTGCGAGAAAAAAAATGCATGAAAAAAGAGCACATTTTGCAATCTGTACCCAGTTTAAAGACTTTAGGTAACAATGAAACAAGTAAAGATGTATAGTGATCTGTTAATAAGGAAAGATGGAGCAAATAGTTGTGAAAGGGTTCAGAAAAAAAATCTTGACTAATCACCGCCGTGGGCCATTGAAAGTTATCTTAACGAGAGAACAAAATGCCTAAGAGTACTTGCGGGAGTCTTTGGAGGAGCTTGATAGAAACTCCTGTTCTCGTGAAGTCCAGCACTAGAGAGAGAGATTTTTTTTTTTTTTTTTTTTTTTTTTGGGGGGGGGGCCATCACCCTGACTTGACGTATTAGGCCATGGTAAGAAAAAAAAAAAACAATATGTACACATAGATTTTTAGTTGTTTATTTATATCTGTATATTTTATCTTTTTCATTTTTTGTTTATTTGTTTATTTTTTTATTTTATTTTGTTTTTATTTATTTTTATTTCTTTTTCTTAACATGTACAAAATTTATAAATACATTCATACTCACTCGCACGCTTCATTCATTCGGGAGTACCTGAACCCTATCTCAAAACTAAAGTCATTAGTCAGGGGGGTAAGGAGGGAAGTAAAAGTACATACACATTCATACTTGGGGAAATGTACAATACGTGAACACACGTATTTGGAAGAAATGAAGATTCTCATATTCTCAGTGACGCGAAAATCCATCACACAGACATTCATTCCAGAATAATATTTACAAAGCATGTACAATAAGAAAACAAATATGGTGCATATACTGTATACATAATGAATAACTGAAACATAAGTAAGTCACAACTCTCTGATTAAATTGGTCTCTGTCAGGAAAATCATCAGCCTGTCGATCATATCCGGGTCATCACCCAAAAGGGTGGCCTGAGTTACCGGTAGACGGCGGGCCACACAGTAAGCTGTAATGGACCGCCGCGCCTCCCGATAACGCACGCAGTGGATCAAGATGTGATCGACAGAGAGGGTTACATTACAGTGTGAACATTGTGGTGGAAAGGAGTGGGATATGAATGGAAGCATGTGGGTTGGTAGGGTGGAGCCCATCCTTAGGCGTGCGAGGACCACTTCCTCACGCCTTGTAGGGCGATTGGAAGAGGCCCACTCAGCTAGGACGGGCTTTATGGTGTTCAGGTGGAGACTGTCCCAGTGACTTTGCCATAGGAGTCGAACTGATGATTTTACGGCAGAGAGACATGACTGTAGATCCCGACGGAGGTTCCACGCTCCCTCGAGCTCTACAGCAGACCTGGCCAGCATGTCAGCCTGCTCTTTCCCATGTATACGGGAATGGCCTGACACCCAAATCAGAAAGAAGGACTTACGACTCGAATTTAGTTTATTAATGATGTTGCCCTGGATTTCATTCGTATCCTTATGTCCAGACTCTATTGCCTGAAGGGCTGACATAGAGTCCGAAAAAATTACTATAGAATTATGATTCGCAGTGAGTGCGAAATCTATGGCTTGATCAATAGCAGCAAAAAGTTCTGAAGAAAATACTGATGTATGAGAAGGCAATCGGAATCTGAGTGCGCATTCACTCGACCATACACTCGCTCCCACACATTCACCCATCTTGGAGCCGTCTGTGTAAAGGTGGAGAGAAGGAGGGAGGCCTGCCACGAGGGCCCGGTAGTGTTGTAGCACCTCCGCCTCGGTAATAGTAACTTTGTGCCCCGGGAGCCAGTTTGTGATGAAGGTGGTGGACGGTGTCTCCCATGGGGCGAGGACTGGCAGCACGAGCTGGTCTCCGTTTTCTATAGAGATGTCCCCCCGCTGGCAAAGGTGGTATATTCGCACTGCTAGGGGGGACCGACTCAGACTGTGTAGGTTGTGGTGCTGCCTTATGGTGGTGGTCGGAGTTGTACCGAGGGGAGTCTTCCTGGCCGTAGAGACGCCATACGCCAGCAGCAGTGCGTCACGTCGTGTGGACAGTGGTCGTACGTTTGCCTCGACCTCCATGCGCGCTACACGTGTGCAGCGCAGGGCCCCAAGACACATTCGCAAACATTCATTCTGTAGTACATCCAAACATCTCAGAGGCGCTTCCGATGCCGACCCATACACCGGCGAGCCATAGTCTAGGTGAGAACGAATTAAGGACTTGTACACCATTAATAAAGATGTTCTGTCTGCTCCCCAAGATGTACCAGAAAGGTATTTCAGGACATTAATTTTTTTACGACACCGAATAAGCAGATTATCAATATGAATTTTCCAACAGAGTCTGCTGTCAAAATGCAGACCCAGGAACTTTACAGAATTTTGGAAAGGTATCGGTTGGCCATGAAGAGTGATGTGAAGGTTCGGAATTTTGCGTCTAGTAAAAACAACACCGATACACTTTGGAAAGGAAAACTTAAATCCCCACAAAGAGGCCCAATGTTGGACGGAGTCAAGAGCAAGTTGAATCCGTCCAGCTGAGAATTCTGCGTATGGCGAGGAGTGCCATATTGCACAGTCGTCAGCATAGAGTGAGTATTTAAGATTCCTGGGGACGGGAGTTGTTGACAGAATATCATTAATCATAATAGAAAATAATATGGGACTAAGAACACTGCCCTGCGGCACCCCGTTTTCTTAGACAAAAATATCTGAGAATACGTCAGAGGGAAGCTTGACAGAGAATGTCCTGTCCTGTAGGAAATTATAAACAAAAATTGGCAACTTACTTCTGAAGCCATGAGCGTAGAGTTTCATGAGAATTCCATGTCGCCATGTCATGTCGAAGGCTTTATGGATGTCCAGAAACACCCCTACCATGAAATGTCTATTGGCAAAAGCCTCTGAAATACAATGCTCTAGGTTTGTTAAATGGTCCATCGTGCTTCTGTGTTTATGGAAGCCCGACTGCTCAACACTTAACAAACCTCTCGCTTCTACAACAAAAAGTAGCCACCTTTTAATCATAAGTTTCATGACCTTACATAGACAGCTCGTGAGCGCAATAGAACGAAACGCACTGGGGTCCATAAGGCGTCCAGTTTTTTTAGAAATGGGTATGACATGTGAAAAATGCCACATGTGGGGAAAAGTGTGCGTGGTCCAAATTTCATTGTATAATTTAAGTAATTTTGTTAATGACTCAGGGCCGAGATGTTGCAACATGCTGTACGTAATATTGTCTGGACCAGGACTGGAGCCTTTACAGGTTTTCAGGGCAAGAAGGAGTTCATCCAACGTCAACTCAGAGTTATAATCTGAGTTTACGCCTCCCATGGCAAAGTTTGGGACGGTGTGCTCTGCTGCTTCCTTCCGTGGAAGGAACGCAGGGTCATAGGAGGCCGTGCTGCTGGCCTCGTGGAAGTGGTGGGCAATTGTGTTGGCAATTGCTCTGGGGTCATCTATGACATTACCATTGATCTTTAGAGAATTAATTGGGTTGAATTGTTTTTTATTGCTGATTATGGTGATTGTTTTCCATACTTGTGTGAGGGGGGTAGTCCTGTTTACAGTTGGGACAAATTGACGGAATGAGTTCCTTTTAGCATTGAGGATAACTTTCCTTGCCTGAGCCCTTGCCTTTTTATAGGCTATGAAGTTGTCTTGACTGGGCTGCTGGCTGAAATACCTGTATCGTCTATTGCGCTCACGAAGTGCTTGTCGGCAATCTGTTGTCCACCATGTAACTCCACGCTTCGTGTGAACTGTCGCAGTTTTCGGAATACATACCTCAGCGGCGTGTAAAATGGAGTGTGTCGCATTACTAACCTTGGTATCAATGTCCTCGCCAGATACATCCACGTCGGCGATCGCACGGAAGGACGCCCAGTCTGCTCTCTTAAAGTTAAACTTGGGAGGGCGGGGAGTCGAGGGGGTGTCACGTGCATGAGAGATGCAGATAGGTAGGTGGTCACTTCCGTGAGAGTCGTCGATGACTTCCCAAGAGAAGTCAGGAAATATATTTGCCGAGGCCACAGACAGATCAATGGCAGTAGCGGTGCCAGTCCGATCATCTACACGAGTCGCACTTCCATCGTTCAAAAGACAGAGGTTTGTTTGTAACAAAAGGTTAACTATCTGCTCGCCTCGAGGACTTGACCTCTCACTTCCCCATTGCTGATGATGGGCATTAAGATCTCCTAAGATTAGCCTGTTCCCCGGAAGCTGGCTAATTAGTGATGTTATGTCATCATCAGATATGGAGGTATTGTGAGGTAAGTAGAGTGAACAGATAGCCAGGTACGCATCGTTGAATTTCACCCTGCACGCGACAGCTTCCAAAGGCGTATTCAACGTTACTTCTGTCTGTGTCAGTGTCTTCTGTGTGTAAATGGCAACGCCATGGCCATCATATCTTTTGTACGGATGGTAGTGTTTAAGTACTGAAGGATCAGGCTGATCATCCAGTCTCGTCTCCTGTAGACAAATAACAGACGGCCTGTGTATATTCACTAAAAGTGACAAACATGGATCTTTATTCCGAAGACTTCTACAGTTCCACTGTAGTACTTTGAACATTATGGCTTAAGAGTTGCGGGGTTGGCCGTTTTTCTTAGTTTTTTTGCGCACGGATGCGCTACCGGGGGACCTCTCCCGGCTCTTACCAGAGGAGACGTCCATATCATCATTTATATTAAGTTCCCCTGAGCTAGTTGAGAGGGAGCGATAGTGCGAGCCACTCCTCATCTGCGCGGGAGCAGTGA
This sequence comes from Callinectes sapidus, assembly GCA_020233015.1. Taxonomy (NCBI): domain Eukaryota; kingdom Metazoa; phylum Arthropoda; class Malacostraca; order Decapoda; family Portunidae; genus Callinectes; species Callinectes sapidus. The sequence continues at coordinate 577,563 of CM035221.1, forward strand.
CGGCATCAGAAGTGTTTTTCCGGTTAAGAACTGTGAAGTTACTCTGAATTGTCTTGTCAGTCTTTTCATTCCTAGTTTTAGTAGAAGAGGTAGCATTTGCATAATTAGGTTTTTATGTAGTGGTGGTAGATGACGATGTAATGATGTTGGAGGCAGCAGTGGAAGCATTGGAAGTAGATGGAGTAGAAGCAGGTGTGGTAGATGGAGACTCAGTCTGTATGGCAACACTGCATATCTCTGGTCGGGACTTTACTAATGAAGCGTATGAAACGTTTGAAGCCGGAGCGGCCTGCGCCACCTTCACTCGCTTCCTCGCCTCACCGTAGGAAATCCCTTCAGTTGCCTCAACTGTGCAGATCTCTTTCTCAAGCTTCCTGACGGGGCAATCCCGCGAGAAGGTCGAGTGAGCCTCTCCACAGTTACGACACTTTTCAACCTGTGACGTACAATGCTCCATAGCATGACCCTCACTAGCACACTTAGCACAGTAAGGAAGCGAAGACCGACAAGCATTACCATGATGTCCATACAATTGGAATTTGAAGCAGCGAAGTGGGTTTGGAATATAGGGCCGAACATAATTTTTTTCGTATCCTACCTCAACCTTGTCTGGCAATTTAGTGGAGCTAAAAGTTAGAATGACTGAGACAGTGTTCCTTCTATTGCCGTCAATAGATTTAGTTTTTTTTTTTTTGCTCCAATTACATTTTGGTAAGCCATTTCATCAATTATTTCAACCGTCTCCATATCAATGAAGTCAGCATGGGTGACAGCACCCCGACATGAATTCATTGACACGGGAATCGAGGCTTTAATCTCGATGTTATGGACGCACCGGAGCTTCAACAAGGACTTGATCTGTGCTGAATTCAAAGCTTCAACGAGTAGGTCTCCGCTGGCAAGTTTCTTAACATTAACAACATTGCCTACATTAGCATCAATGACCTTTTTGATTATAAATGAATTCACATTGGAGAGGCGGGTCTGTCCTTTGGCGTGAAGTGTTACAAATGAGGCTTTGTCAGGGCTAATGGGTCGTAGGTCCGTCAGGGGAGGTCTGTCAGTCGTTCCCCCTCCCCGACTATGGGGAGGGGAAGAGGCACTATCCATCATGGGGTACACCCCCCTCCTACAGGAGGGGAGCGGGGCACAAGCGGGAGGAAGTCAGGGAGGAGTGACCTAAGTGTCAAATTGACCTGCCAAACCACTCTAGGGAGGCCGGACGGTGTTGAATCACCCCAAAAGCACTATCACTGAGGCGGTTCCTCCGTAGGTAGAGAGGAAGGGCAATTTGACAATTGACAACAGACACTTACTGTTGTCACTAAGGAGAGGGTAATGAATTAGCAAAACTCAATTCAGGGACAACGGGACACCTAACTTTATTTATCTGAACCTAGGCCTGAATGGCGTACAAGGAACCGCCGAAAGGTGGAAGTGCATAGACTGGAGCACAGCAAGTCCGTGTGTTAACACGACCGTGTCTGAGCGCAGTCTGAGAGAGAGAGAGAGAGAGAGAGAGAGAGAGAGAGAGAGAGAGAGAGAGAGAGAGAGAGAGAGAGAGAGAGAGAGGAGGGGTGGAGACAGTCAGTAGGAGGAGAGAAGTTGTTAAGACGGAATGTTTTTGTTTCCACCCTGAGAAATAAAGTAACATGAATGGAAGGCTTCTGTACACATGAAGATTGCTTTGTACATAGACATATAAAGCCCCTCTACACACACACTTCAACAGACATATAAAGCCCTTTTAAACAGTTCAATAGACGGATAAAGCCCCTCTATAGACGTGATGGGGACGACTGAGAACAGCTGACTTTATTTATAGATGTTTCAGCAAGAGATGGTATGAAAAGTTAGCAGTTTAGATTATGAGTGAATGAAGGAGTGAGTGAGGAGGCTGTGCAGTGGAGGAGAAGGAAGGGACAGTTGAGTGACATTGGGGAAGAGAGGATGCTTGTCTGGAATACTGTGTCCACGTGATAAATGGAGGAATCCAGTTTTGGAAACGTTTTGCATTTTCAGTTTGCTTTGCCACTATAAAAAAATTGACCACTGCTACTACTA
>CM035221.1:648956-660155 GCA_020233015.1 Callinectes sapidus
AATAATAATAATAATAATGATAATAATGATAATAACAATAATAATAATAATAATAATAATAATAATAATAATAATAATAATAATAATAATGCTTCTGTTGCTGCTACTACTATTAATTCTCACCAAAACTGGTGAGAATAAATAGCCCACTAATTGCCAATCCACTGAAAGGCCAATAGAGTTAGCCCCATCTTAGGGACAAATGTCTTGAAACTTCCCTCTTAAATACATTCAAGTCATAACAACTCAGAAATACAGAGGCAGGATAGGGAGTTTCAGAGTTTATCAGCGACTACTACTACTACTACTACTACTACTACTACTACTACTACTACTACTACTGCTACTACTGCAGCTGCTGCTGCTGCTGCTGCTGGTATTGCTACTACTACTACTACTACTACTACTCAGGAGGAGGAGGCAGTAGACAGCTGCCGAAACGATAATTACTCCCAGGAAGGTCTAAAGCACTGGATTAGGGGGTGCTGTGAATTTATCATCAAAACCAGTTGTGACCTCACTGTCTCATAACACAAGGGAGTAGTCACAGCCTGAACCCTAAAGACAATCTCTTCCTCCACACAAAACTACATGCACCTAGTTACACACACATCCTTCATACGAAATTTGACTAAATATGGCGACTCCTATACCAGCCTCGCAGTCCCTTTCTGGGGAGGCGACCAGAAATGTCCCCAGGTCGGACTGGTGTTGTGATAACGACCGTAAGTGTCTTGACACCCCCATCACTTTTTCTTTTTTTCTATCAACTTCTGCAACATTCGCGGTCTTCGACCTAATTTTCAATCTGTAGAACACCATCTCTCCTCCACTAAACCTCATCTTCTTTTCCTCACTGGAACATAGGTGTCTGAGGTAACTGAAAGTAACCCCTTTTCTGTTCCTTCCTACTATCTCTATCCTCATTTTCGTTCCAAAGCTGGATGTTGCGTCTATGTTTACTTAACTTGCTCTCGTGCCCACGCTCTTGAATCTTCAGATTTTTCCACCATCTGGCTCCGACTTGAGAGTCACTCTCTAACTCAGTTTTTCTGTGCTGTATATCTCTCACCTAACTCCTCTGACTATAGGAAATTCTTTTACTACCTAACTTCTAAAGTGGGACACATTCTGACTCTTTCCTTTTGCGGAGATCTCCATTCTTGGAGACTTCAATGTTCACACCAGCTTTGGCTTTCCTCTCCCTTCACTGACCATCCTGATGAACTTGCCTATAACTTTGCTATCCTACATGACCTGGAGCAACTGGTGCAACACCCTACTCGTATTCGTGACCGACTTGGAGATGCGCCTAACATTCTTAATCTTTTCCTAACCTCCAATCCTTCTGCTTATGCTGTCACCCTTTCTTCTCTGTTGGGTTCCTCCGATCACAATCTCTATCATCTATCATCTATCTATCTATCAATCATCTATCTATATCTTGTCTTATCTCTGCAATCCCTCCTCAGGATCCTCCAAACCGGAGGTGCCTTTGGCGTTTTGCCTCTTCTGCTAGTTGGAGAGACCTAAGGAGGTATTATGCTGATTTTCCTTGGAATGATTGCTGTTTCCGTGACATAGACCCGTCTCTGTGTGCTGAGCGCATAACAGAGGTGATAGTGTCTGGCATGGAGGCGTACATTCCTCATTCTTTTTCTCGACCTAAACCTTCCAAACCCTGGTTTAACACAGCCTGCTCTCGTGCTATCCATGACAGAGAGGTGACCCATAAAAGATACCTGAGCCTTCCATCACCTGAGTCTCATGCGCTTTGTATTTCTGCCCGAAATCATGTCAAGTCTGTTCTTCAACTTGCCAAAAACTCCTTCATTCATAGGAAGTGTCAAAATCTTTCCAGATATAACTCACCTCGAGACTTCTGGCTAGCCAAAAACATCTCCAATAACGTTACTTCTTCATCTTTCCCTCCTTTAGTTCAACCTGATGTCACCAATGCCATCTCATCTATCTCTAAAGCTGAACTCTCGCTCAAACATTTGCTAAAAACTCTACCTTGGACGATTCCGGGCTTGTTCCACCTTCCCCCCCCCCCTCTGACTACTTCAACCTACCTATTAAAATCCTTCGTAATGACGTTTTCTATGCGCTTGCTGGCCTAAACCCTCGGAAGGCTGTTAGACCTGATGGCGTCCCTCCTACTGTTCTCCTCCTAAAAAGGATGACCATTCTAATCCTTCAAAATATCACCCTATTGCTTTGATCTCCTGCTTATCTAAAGTTTTTTAATCTATTCTCAACAAGATTGTTAAACATCTATCACTTCACAATCTTCTATCTGATCACCAGTATGGCTTCCGACAAGGCCGCTCTACTGGTGATCTTCTGGCTTTCCTTACTGAGTCTTGGTCATCCTCTTTTAGAGATTTTGGTGAAACTTTTGATGTAGCCCTAGACATATCAAAAGCTTTTGATAGAGTCTGGCACAAAGCTTTAATTTCCAAACTACCCTCCTACGGCTTCTATCCTTCCCTCTGCAACTTCATCTCAAGTTTCCTTTCTGATCGTTTTATTGCTGCTGTGGTACACGGTCACTGTTCTTCCCCTAAATCTATTAACAGTGGTGTTCCTCAAGGGTGTGTCCTATTACCCACTCTCTTCCTATTATTCATCAATGATTTCTAAACCAAACTTCTTGCCCTATCCACTCCTATGCTGATGATACCATCTTGCACTTTTCCACGTCTTTCCATAGACAACCCACCTTTCTGGAAGTACACAGCTCACGCAGGCAAGCCTCAGAATTTCTAACTTCTGATCTGTCTAAAATTTCTGATTGGGCAAAGGAAACTTAGTGTTATTCAATGCCTCAAAAACTCAATTCCTCCACCTATCAACTCGACACAACCTTCCAAATAACTATCTTCTTCAATGACTCTCAACTGTCCCCTTCTACACTGAACATTCTCGGTCTATTCTTTACTCGTAATCTAAATTGGAAACTTCATATCTCCTCTATAGCTAAAACAGCTTCTATGAAGTTAGGTGTTCTGAGCCGTCTCCGCTAGTTTTACTCGCCTCCCCAACTGCTAACTCTATACAGGGGTCTCATCCGCCCATGTATGGAGTATGCTTCACATGTCTGGGGAGACTCCACTAATACAGCACTATTGAACACGGTGGAATCAAAAGCTTTTCGTCTTATCAACTCCTCCCCTGTGACTGACTGTCTTCAGCATCTTTATCATCACCGCAATGTTGCCTCTCTTGCTATCTTTTACCGCTATTTTCATGCTAACTGCTCTTCTGATCTCGCTAACTACATGCCTCCACTGCTCCTGCGGACTCGCTGCACAAGACTTGCTTCCTCCTCTCACCCCTATTCTGTCCACCTTTCTAATACAAGAGTTAACCAATATTCCCAGGCTTTCATCCCTTTCTCTGGTAAACTCTGGAATGCTCTTCCTGCTTCTATATTTCCACCTGCCTATGACTTGAACTGTTTCAAGATAGTGGTATCAACACACCTATCCCATTCTTTTGGCTACTGAATCTGAACTTCACAAGGACCGGCACTAGAGTGGGCTTTTTTGTTCTTTTTTTGTTGCCCTTGGCCGCCTCCCTTCTACAAAATGAAAACAACAACAACTACTACTACTACTACTACTACTACTACTACTACTACTACTACTACTACTACTACTACTACCATTACTACTGCTACTACAACTACCACTACTACTGCTACTACTACTACTACTACCACTACTACTACTACTACTACTACTACTACTACTACTACTACTACTACTACTACTACTTCTACTATACCCATTATACTAATACCACTACCACAACAACAACAATAATACTACCACCACACCACCACCACCACTGACAACATCAGCCACTATATTGGCAAACTGACTCGGTGACCTCAACCCAAGGAGAAATTTCCAAGAAGGCAGTAAAGAAGCAGTTCCATGTGAGAAAGAGAGAGAGAGAGAGAGAGAGAGAGAGAGAGAGAGAGAGAGAGAGAGAGAGAGAGAGAGAGAGAGAGAGAGAGAGAGAGAGAGAGAACCTGGGATACAGATTTTGACACTCGATCATTATATATCACTATACAAGGTGTATCCTTTGGTTTTATTACACCATGAACTCCACGGCACTTTCTTCTCCTTCACCGTTAACCTCTCTCTCTCTCTCTCTCTCTCTCTCTCTCTCTCTCTCTCTCTCTCTCTCTCTCTCTCTCTCTCTCTCTCTCTCTCTCTCTCTCTCATATTTAAACAAATAGTACATAAAGTAATTTACAGTGAACTTAAAGTTGTACATTTGTGTGCACAGCTATTTTAAAAGTTCCGTTGTATATATACAGTGGTAAATGAAATAATATACATAGTATATACATAAAATAGATCGCAGTTCGGTTCACGTGAGGGGCACGAGCGGTGAGGGCAGTGAGCCTCTCCAGATGTTGGCGGCTCGCTTTGCCTGGTATATGGACATTCGCGTCACATCAGGAGTGGCCTCTGTGAAGCCATTCCACAGTCGTGCTACCCGGGCTTTTTAAGTTCGTTGGTGCTGTGAACTGTGGGAGAGAGGCACAATCACACGGTGATGACCTGTGTGTGCTTGTCGTGTCGTTCTGTGGGCTGGGTGGAGCGGCAGGTACAACTGGGTGAGGTGGGGAGTGCGCAGTACCTGAGTCTTGTGACAGACTGTCAGGGCTGAGACGTCCCGGCGATGCTCGAGACGTCATGCTGGCAGGAATCTCCGTTTCTTCCCCCAGCAAGCGGAGGGCACGTCTCTGCACCGCGTCCAGGCGCCAAGTGTGGGTGGCGGCTCCGGACATCCATGCCAAGGCACCATATTCCATACAAGGGCGAATCTGTACCTTGTATAGGGTTGGGATGCCTCGGGAGTCAAGGCTGCCCGCCACTCTGCGAAGGGCAGATACACGCTGAGAGGTCTGGCGGGCTACAGACATGATGTGCTGGTCGTATCGCAGCTCCCGGTCAGTGGTGACACCCAGGAGCTTGATGGTATCCTGAAGGGGCAGCCGAACCCCCTCAAACTGTAGCTGTCCCTCCACTGCCTTAGAAGCAGCAGGAGACCGGAAGACGTCCATGGCGTGTCTTATTCGGCGCGAAGTCGACCAGCCACACCTTCCTCCACTCCTCCGCTACCTTCAGCTGCTTGTTGACGGCGGCGACGGCACGCTGGGTGTCCTGACGGTAGTAGGAGATTGAAAACGTACAGTCGTCAGCATACGCCTTCACTGCTGGAAGCTGAAGGAGCAGGTCATCTATGTACACGTTCCACAGGACTGACCCCAGCACCGAGCTTTGTGGAACTGAAGCCCTTATACTGGCAGGCTTGGAGATCCGTCCGTTTAGTGCTACTCGGAGTGTTCTTCCTTGGAGGTAGTCCTCGAGCAGCGTCAGGAGACTCCCATCGACACCCTTGGCGCGTAGCTTTGCCGGAAAGCCAAAGTGCCACACACGGTCAAAGGCGCAGGCGATGTTGATTGGCTTCAGGAAGGTCAGACAGCACTGGGTCGAGCAGCCCTCTGCGTTCGTGGGTCGGGAATGTGACGTGTTTGACGAGGCCTTGCACTGTTGCCAGCTTTTAGTAGAATTGCTGCTCCAGGTGGAAGATAAGATCTCCTACGATAAGGGCATTTTTACATCCGTAACGTCAGAGCAAGCTGTCCAGCTCCTCCGCAAGGAAGTCAAATGATGAGCGTCCTTGTCTCGGGAGGCGATATAGGATGCAGAGTAGCAAGCCACTATTGTCTTGAAACACTATTCGGAAGAATAGTACTTCCATAAGGTGAGGCAGGTCGGGCGTCACTTCTTGGGTCTGGAGGTCGCTCTTAAAACAGGCAGCAACACCACTCCCTGTTCTGCCGACGTGGTTTTTCCTCACCCAATGTGTGTAGCCAGGTATCCTGCTGTATGTTGGCTCCACCTCGCAGTTCAGCCACGTTTCACTCACTGCAACGATGTCAGCTTTATGCCGTAAGACACAGTTGTGTGAGAGTTCACCAACATTGGTACGTAGGCCCCTCACATTTGCTGATACGACAGTGAGCTGTGAGGCGTGTGCGTGGCTTGGATGTGTGTGTCGTGGTGGGCTTTTGTTGGCTATGATCCTAGTACGTGTAATTCCCGCTCCGAGAGGACGTGGCCCATTCGCGTGGCGGGAATCCAGCCTGCTTCTGCCATTTTTTGTGTTCCCAGCTGGAATCCCGAAGGGGCGCTGGGGGCTGGGGGTATGAGGGATTAGGCTGCCTGTTAGTGCTACCCTCTGCCAGGACTCTCCTCAGGATGGCTTCCTGCCTGGCGTCGGCTGCTCGAGAATAGCAGTGTGTTGTTGTGTGCCCTGGACGTAGACAGTACTAGCAAGTGTCACGTCCACATGGCCTGGGGGGAAGGTGGCGAAGCCGTGTGAGTGAAGTGTTGGGGGATGACGGCTGAGGCTGCCTTCCTCCCTTGCCTGCATATTTACGTCTCCCATTTTTCCATCTGTTGTTATTGTTGTTGTTTTGCCTGGTGGTCGTTTCCGTGGTGGTTGCGGCAGAGTGGAAGGTGTTGTTGGGGCTGTAGTGGGCTGTAGTGGGGCTGTAGTGGAGCGGGAGGCGGGAGAGGAGAAAGTGGTGGTGGAGACGGTGGCGGCGGCGGCTGCGGTATTAGAGGGTGGGGTTAATCCCAGGCGGCCCCTGGGGAGACGCCTGGGGCGGTCAGAGTCCCACCATTCCTTAGTGCTGAGTAACGAAGCACAGGCGTTCGTCCATGCGTTGTCAACTTGTCAATTGTATTGACGACGGCAGTGGTTCCAACGGTGCAGGTTGTTCTGCACGCGTCGGCGTCTTTCGCGTCACTCAGGGCCTCGATCAGGTGTAATATTTCTAGCACCTGTGGCTTCTTGTCAAGTATGCAGTCCCGCTGTAGGGTGAGAGACTGGATCTTACTGTTGTTCCTCGACACCTCTTGTTTGAGACGTAAGGTGTGAGTCACAAGCTCCTCCTTCTCCATCTCGTCGTCTACATTTACGTTGTTGTTGTCGTCGAGAGGGGTTATAGGGCGGGCTGCAGCGGTTGGGTTGTTCTCCCTGTCGGTAGCGTGGGCAGTGTCAACGTGCATCGTCACAGCATGTTGGTCTCCAGTCGCAGCTGCTGTGTGTCGGCCCACGAGTATGTTTCATGGTCACCAAGGCAAGTGACATGAAACACATTTGGGCAGAGTGCATCCCCGTCGCAACAAACGTAGGGTGCATCCTTAGTGGCCTTCCTGCCACAGATGGTACACCATCGCTCGGGGCAGTAGCCTGGATGGAGGAGTCTCGCAATTTTCTGGTGGGCCGCCATGTTTTTCTCCTCTGCGGCGAGATGTGAAGGCGGAGAGAGATAGAACGAAGCGAGGACGGCGTAGAGGGGGAGAGAGGGCTATCTCCCTTGGGAATTTAACAGCCACATTATCAGACGAACACCGAGCCCTACCTTCGTGAGGCCTTTGGAGAGGTCACTTCCTTTCCAGGTAACAGCAAACGCTCAAGGTGTGATTCTCTTGGGAGTGACCTCTCGTTTTGCAATTGGTAATGGTGGAAATCACATAGACATTTAAAACTAGAGAACTAAAACGTTTTCATCATATTTTCGTATTGATAAGTATTCATTGCTTGAAATAAAGATCAACGATGTGTGAAATAATGATATACAGCAGGTTTAACAGAAAATGTTATGGTATCCTGTGGCCTGTACCCGCGCGAAAATCAAGCCCACCGCCCGGACCCCGGTACAGTGGTTCAATTTTCTTTCAGGCTCCCTAGAAGATGGACATTCAACACTGCTCACGTTGATATTCTCCCATAAATAGGGTCGTTCACGACCTATTAGTAGAATTGGTTGCTACCCAACCAATTCATAATTTGGTGTGGTTTACATAGAAAGAAGAAAAATTTATTCCTATCCCTCATTTCGTAAAAACTACGCATATTATTTCATATCTGGATGCATTTCATAGAACTATATCTAACATATTACTAAAAAAGTATTGTACGAAAGAATATCAATGCTTAGCTGGGTAGTATTTAACGTGATAAGAAGTCAGGAGCACGTGATGCGAAGTGAGTACTGTCGAGAAGGGCGGTGAATCATACAGGAACAGTGCAGTCTTTTAAAAGAAGGGAAACACATAAGAAACGTGATTTCTAGACAGGTCTGGAGTCTTGTATGATATCCATATACTTATTTCTGTCCTTCTGTACACCCTCCAATATATTGAGATGATAAAACGTGTAAAATAAAAGAAAGGAGTTGACGAAGAGGCGGGGGTAGCCGCCTCTTTCATCAAGCCTCTGTAGTATTGCCACCAAGCTCCTCTCGCGCTCATCGAAGGGAGCAAATTTGACCTAAAATACACGAAGAGAGAGATTTCGGGATGAAGAGAGAAGAGAGCGTTTGATAATGCGGGCGTAAGGCTGGCGGCAGGTAGTCTAGGCAGTCGGGCTGCCAGGCGTACACACAGCGCAACACTGAGCAAAACTAATTCACTTATTTCACTGGTTTACGGAGGTGCCATACAATGGTACACTTCTCACCTTGATGTACGATCAGGATTTCTTCAACTAGACCACTGCGTGAGTAACTGCTGTACGCTGTGCAGCACCACAGAGCACAAAAAGCCAGGAGCACAAATCAAGCACTTGTTCTCTCTACGCCTCTCTCTCTCTCTCTCATTAACATTGTAAAGCCGAAGGATATAGACGATGTTTGGGTATCAGTACAAAGTAATAAGCTGCGCTCTGTGATAATTGTTTGCTTTACCGCCATCCTAAATCTATTTCTGACACATTTGACTACATTGGGGATGTTTTAGATTTCGTTAGATTTTAGGTGATTTTAATGATGAGTTTAAGCAAATTGTTTGAAATGGAAAACTAGTCTCTTTAACTTCTAAGCAAATAAGGATCACGCCCATCTCTTCAACTCTGATGGAGACAATAGTTACTACTAGACTCTGACTACTACTACTACTTACTTACTACTAGACTCTGGCACAGTTCCCTGTCTTGTTGCTCACCATGGATTAATCTCAGTAACTGTAAATTAAGACGTTTCGAGAACCGAGATTCTACACCCGGATGTCTTATGTGATAACTTGCTGCAAGATATGTATAACTTTAATGCGACTTTCACAGCTGACTATGTGGACACACTAATTGATATTTTTACGAAAAGTTTTAACCAAGCTTTAAATGCAAGTGCACCCATTGTCATAAATGAAGTTAAAAGGCCTTTTACCTCTAGGATAGATGACGATTTTACGATCTCTTATACGTGAAAAAACAGCATACATTTATCCTTGAAACGGGATCGTAATAATCTTGATATGAGAAATAAATTTAGAGACGTAAAGAAGTTGGTAAAAAGTTCACTTTATGAGACTAAGGCTGAATATTATAATAAAGAACTAAAAAATAACAGAGGAGATACAGCAGCAATTTTGGAAAATTATTAAGGAACTGGCCCCAGATTCCGCAAATAAGGGATCTGCAGATGTTGGAGAAAATAAAGAACAGTTAACATGTCGGGCTTATATCTTTAACACTTCTGGACGTTTCAAATGACGCTGACTTATGTAATCTAATTTTAGATGACAGCACATATCTCATTTTTTCAACCTCAACCTACTGATATTGATACAATTATTTTAACCATCAAACATTTGAAAAATGGTGATTCATACGGCTATGATGGTACATTTTTACGATTTCTGAAGGACTCTCTGATAGTTCTCATTCCTCATCTGACATGTAAGATAAATATTTCTATCGTGACAGTGACCTTTCCTACACTTTGGAAGCAGGCAACAGTGTCTCCAATCTATAAGACCGGTGATGCTAACGGGCCCCAAAACTACCGACCAATATGTATCTTACCTGTAGTGTCAAAAGTTTTAGAAAAGATGATCAAATCACAGTTGACAAAACATCTGGAAGACAATAATCTACTAAGTAAATCTCAACATGGCTATCGAAGTCACCTTTCGATTGAAACGGTGCTGATGTCGTTTATTACCAAATTGTATAATAATATTGACAAAACAAAATTCTTTGGTTACCCTCTCTGTGACTTGTCTAAAGTCTCTGATAGTGTATGTCACGAAATTTTAATAACTAAATTACATAATTTAAACATTGATAATTTTTGGTTTGACAACTATTTGAATAAGAGGTCTCAGCGTGTACGTATGGGAAAGGTGCTCTCTGATAAGTTAAAAATTACATTCGGCGTCCCTCAGGGATGGGTACTAGGTTCAATTTTATTTCCAATATATGTGAATGATCTGACACAGTATATATCCGACTATTCTGCGTACAATATGCTGATGACACTTAGTTCACACATACTGCAAGCATTGACAATATTGATGACTTTATTTACAGAAGTTCCGATAAATTTGAAATTGCTAAAAAAAAATTTTAGATAAATGGTCTGTTACTAAACACAAAGAAAACTCAATGCGTGTTTATAGGAAGCAGAGGATGTATTTCAGAAATACCTCCAAACACTTGTTTAAAGGTTGGGGGAAGTGAAAAAGCCCATAATAACACACTAAAAAATCTTGGAGTTAATTTTGATACGTACTTGACGTTTGAAAAGCATATAAATAAGATCACTAGAAAGAATATCGGCAAATTAATATATGTAGATAGAATTAAAGATAATCTAAGTTTTCATGCAAGAACTATATCTATTAATTCCCTCATATTGAGTTCAATAGATTACAGGATTAGAATATAGGGCTCTACTAAAGCAACTCACCTGCAACGGGTACAGAAGATCCAAAACTTTGCCACAAAAGTTGCATTAGATGGCGGGACTTACATTAGGTGGCGGGGCAAAGCGTGTCCACGTGACTCCTTTCTTGAAAAAGCTTGGATGGCTAAGAATTGAAAATAAGTATAAGTATAAATACTATGTATGTATAATGGTCTACAACATTTCGAAATAAAACATACCCAGTTACATACTTCTTCCACCAAATGTCAAAGATAAAAGGCCACTTCCTGCTAGTCAGCAAAATCAATTGTATGTCCCTCATACTAACACAAGCACCGGGGCTCGCACAGCACTGGTAGCAGCACCGTGTTTGTGAAACACTCTTTCCTCCTGGATCAGGAATACTGACACCAAAGTTAACTTTAAGAGACAGTTGCTGCGCCACTTCTTAA
>CM035221.1:664938-669938 GCA_020233015.1 Callinectes sapidus
TGTGGTGGAGAAGGAGCTTCTAGCCATCATTCTGGCTTTGCAGTTCTTTTCAGCTTATCTACCTCCTTCTGGTCCTGTTATTACTATTTCTACAGACCACCACCCCCTGAAATTTTTGGATAAATTTAAAAATAAAAATCAGCGCCTCACTAGATGGAGTTTATTGCTGCAAGAGTATAATCTGGATGTACAGCATGTGAAGGGTGTTCATAATGTCCTAGCTGACGGTCTGTCAAGGGGTTAGCCAGGTCTTGCTCAGTTTCTTAACTTTTGAATTTCTCTGTAGTAGTTTCATGCTGAGCCAGACCTGTCTTTTGATGTGGGCGTGTTACGACCGTCAGGTATTGACGTTAAATATTATTATTGGTGTCCTGCGATCAATGTTTGTTTGTATGTAACTATATGTAATGTTCCCAGGACAGCCCATTCTTTATATATATATACCTTATACTATTATTTACTATATGTATGTAATCTCGTTATTCGTAACTATATTGTAATGTTCACATAACTGCGTAGCGTCTAGAAGGTTCGTTGGTGACTAGCCGGGTCACGTTTTGTCAGGTCAGCGGAATTTATGTGACAAACAAGGCTGCTCTGTGAAGGTCGAGTACGCACCGCGTCGCTCCCCCCGAGGGAAGCTACTTATGTAGTGCCATATATGAATTTATTTGTGATGCATGTATCTATATTATAAGTGTGTAAATGTATTGTTAGAATAATAGTTTAATTTCCGTTCGCGTTAGGGAGTTGTAATTAAGGCCTTGAGGTGGAAGAGGCGTTGTGTGACGTAATGGTGTTCCTCCGCCGAGGCGGGAGAGAGAAGCGCGACGGACGAAAACCGGTCAGGGGAGGGACAGACCTGAGCGAGCGTGCGAGGGGGGAGGGGACCAGACGCTGTGGTGTCTCTCTTTGTACCGGGCTGAGTATTTTTCTATTGTTCTTATTCTTGGTGCTAGGATTCTGTCTTTTAGGCACAATTATTGCCAATGTGTTGAGATGTTTTACGGGTTATTTGTTGTAAGGGTTTGTCCTTGATTTATTGTGGTATTTTGGCGAGAGTGGTGACGGGTGTTTTTTCGTGATTCGTGTAATCCCCTCAGATACGCCATTTTGTAGGTGCCCGCCCGGTTTCCTTTATCTTAGCATCATTATTGCATTGTGTTGGGTTCATTTCTTATTATGGTGATTCAGCTACGGGTGTTAACAAGTTGTGGTGCTATTTTCTTGTGAACGTTATTATGGTGTGTTCTGGTGTTTATTTTCTCTGTGTAATCCGGGATTTATTCGGTTTCTGAACTGGTGTGTATGTGATCACCAGCGTGTGTGGATCTTTCTTAGTTATTTTGGTGTCTCTTAGTTCTTGAATTATTCCTATTTTTGAGGTGAAACATGTAATTTTTGTGTTATTTTAATTTTACTGGAAGTGATTATAATTCCCTTAACGGTAACGGACCTGACTTATTTTTATCCAAGTTAAACTTAATTCCTAATCTTAATTATTTGTGAATAAACCTTGTGAATATATGAGACTCTTTTCTTAAGTCTCCATCCCCTAGAACTTATGTTCATTATATTAATTTTATCTTTTTTTTTCTTTTCTAGTTACACCCCTGAGTTAACCCAAAGTGTTAAACCCGTTGTAACGTGGCCTTACTATTCATTGACTTCTCTTATTGACAGGTCTCCCCAGTTGGGTTGGGAACCTTGTCAGGGTTTAACCTGGGGTCGTAACAATGTACTTTAACGTTATTGAATACCATCAAGCCATCTTCTACGCAGATATCCCATAAAAAAATCGCGTTTTCATTGGATTGATGTATAGAGACTGGCAAGCTGGGGAACTCATATAAAGCGCTGTTCGACACATCCAAATCACTGACTGGCCTTCAGCTCACTTTTTGGCAACTAAGATCTACACTCAACATGGAGCTTTTCTTGTTACCACAACATACTGCAGACCAAACACCGGGCTCCCACTCAACAGCCTTAACCACCTTTTCAACCACACAAACTTACCCGTCTACATATTAGCAGATCTCAACGCCAAACACACAGCCTTCCGACACAACAACAACAACCAATAAGGACACGCAGAACTGGCAGACCCGACCTCATCCTCTCAAACCGCCTATCCCTTCCCTTCCATCACCACATAATATCACACGGCTCTCTCTGCGGATCAGACCACGTTCCCCTTATCCTCAAAATATCCTCCAACCCCATTTCCATCCCTTCCCCACTAATCCCTGACTATCGCTCCACTAACTGGGAAGGGTTCAGAAACACACTAGCGGACACACATCAGCCAACACAGCTCGAAGGCAAACACTACACGGAAATAGACAAAGCACTAGAGCAATTACACACAGACATCGTCACAACAGCGAACAGACACATATATACCAAAAAAACACCACAGACTCCACATAGATTGCAGACCATCAATACGCACACAAAGACTTATGATCTGCTATAGAACACGATTCCAAAGAAACATCAACAACCACATACCCATATATAGAGACCTCCACATTCTTCGGACACACATCATAAACAGTCTACTGGATGATCACGATGCCCACTGGGGGAGCCTGGTCTCCCGCATGGACGGAGCCCGCTGCCGCAACCCCACCCAGTTCTGGCAATCAGTGCACAGGCTGAGGGGTTGCCAGCGTGAGAGATTCGAGTACCTCTTGGTGGACAACGTGCGCATCTCGGAACCACACCAGGTAGCCAGTGTCTTCAAAACACACTGGCAAAATACTTTCAAATCCCACCCTCTCCCCCTACACGAGCCCAGTGTAACACACATAAACAATATCACAGCTAACACACCCAACATGCGACCACACAACGCAATCCTCTCAGCAAGATTAGACCCTCTACACTTTCTCACCACACCCGTTGAGGAGGAGGATGTCTCCCGGCTGCTCAGGCATACACCGCGGCGCGCGCCTGGCCCCTCAGGCATCACCTGGCCTATTGCAAAGAATCTTCCCCCTGAGGTAATTGAAAGCCTAACAGGCATTTTTAACGCCTGCCTTGCTTCCGGGTACTTCCCTAAATTATTCAAAGTTTCCAACATCATTCTAATCCCCAAGCCCGGAAAAAACCTCCACCTTCCGGAAAATTACCGTCCCATAAGCTTGTTAGACATACTTGCCAAAACATTTGAACGTGTCATCAATCAATCAGCGGTTGAGGACGTTCCTCGAGAGTAACGGATTGCTGTCACCCCAGCAATTCGGTTTCCGAAGCAATGCTTCCACCGAAAACGCCCTCAACAGCATCATAGCCTACATAAAAAACAATTCTCCCCACTTCAGAACAGCCTTAGTCACCAAAGACGTTCAGAAAGCTTTTGACACAGTTTGGCACACTGGTTTAATTTACAAAATTTGCAACAACTTTAATCTACCACTCATCACTCAAAAGTTGTTGTGCAGTTTTCTGGCGGAGAGGCAAACCAACATTCGCCACATGGGCAACTTTTCGGCTTTTTTCAGTCCCCAAGCAGGCGTCCCACAAGGATCCGTGCTCTCCCCAACCCTCTACAATATGTACACAGCAGATCTGCCCTCTCCGACCTACTACGATTCACTAACTATCCAATACGCTGATGATGTCACACAACTAGCCCGTGCCAGAAATTTAGACAGACTCACTGACAAAATTCAGGATGAGATAACAGCAACAAGCTTATGGGAACTCAAATGGCGCATTCTCGCCCACCCTGAAAAATCAAAGGTCACCTACTTTCATACAAAAAACTCACGCCGAGGACCACGCCTAATTTCTCTCTATAGAATACTCCAAAACCCAATCCCTATCCCAATCAGCTCCACCAATAAGGTCCTCGGCCTCAACATTGATAACTACCTGAGATTTAACCATCACATAATACAAAAAGCTTCCATAGCCGGTGGTGCCTTGAGCAGCCTGGAGAGATTCCGCGACAGTAAAACTAAAACAAAACTCCACCTTTACAAAGCCTTCATCCTCCCTCTCTTACCTTACTGCCCACTGGCCCTTTCTCTAGCCGCTCCCACCAACATCTCCAAACTACAGAAGATCCAGAACCGGGCCCTTCACTTCGCCCTCGGAACGAAGTGGTTCCATTTCAGGACTTCCCTTTCTCTCCACGAGGAGTCCAACATCCTCCCTATTAACCTCACACACCATAACAGACTCTTCAAACAACTAACAAACTTCCATGAAAGACACACAGACACATATGACCTCATCAACACACTTCCTCTTGCCTGCCCCGAACTAACTTACTCAATCCCCCTAACGAACCCCCGGAACCTGTCTACAGATAACGGACTCCTCCCTCCCTCTCCATCTTTTGCTGTCCTCCCATTTTTCCACCTCTCTTCCCACCCCCCCCTTTCTACCACACCCTCTTCTCCCTATCTCTCCCTCTTCTACTAACACTCGTACCACTCAAGGTGCCTGAGTGGCATCACCGTCGCTAACCCAATCTGGGGACAGACCCGAGTGTCAACGCCTAGTGGTTTTTTCATATTTTTTGTCTTATGGCTTTATACTCATATTTTTGTTTTTATTTATTATCTTTCTGTCTGGCAGCCTAGGTACTAAGGGGGCACCGGACTGTTCCTGGATCGGGGGTGCGACAAACAGCATCCACATTCCCATACCATACCCCATCTGAGGTAGTGTGCCCGCGTGTCAACACCCAGTGGTTTTTGTTTGTTTTTTGTCTTATGGCTTTGTATTCATATTTTTGTGTTTGTACATTATTTTTCTGTCTCGCAGCCTGGGTCTCGAAGGGGGCACTGGACCGCTTTCCAAAGGGGGGTTCACCACTACTCACTCAACTCACTTTACACAGCCATCATCAAAACAAAAACAAAAACAAAAAAACTGTTTACTTTGACTGTCTTTCCTCTCCTATTTCCCTCCTTCACTCTTTTGTTGTCTGCTGATTGTTCTTGCGCAGGTGTGAGGATTGGGGCTGGCTACTAGGTCCGTAC
>CM035221.1:672438-681335 GCA_020233015.1 Callinectes sapidus
GTTTTAGATTTCCACGCACACACACACTCTCTTTCTCTCTCTCTCTCTCTCTCTCTCTCTCTCTCTCTCTCTCTCTCTCTCTCTCTCTCTCTCTCTCTCTCTCTCTCTCTGTCTCTCTCACGGATCACCAGCTTGGTATGGCGGAAGTAGGCAATTTTTCCCCTTCTCTCCTGGCTTGATGTAGTTGAGGAAGTTATAGTCTCCTCTTCTCTTGTGATGCGGGGGGGGGGGATGGGGGGGGCACAGATCGTCATTTAAGAATATATTATTCATTCGTTCCTCTCAACTTGCTTGCATTGCGCATCACCAGCCAGCTCCCTGTCTGTCACTATATAAAGCGAAGGAATCGAGCAACAAGTGGGCGGAACGGGTTAATTCGCTGCTGCTGGGAACGCTGTCCCACTCGGTGCGCTTGCTGCAGCGTTAGGTCAGAAAGCTGCATCTTGTCACCTAATATCTTTTGCAGTTGATCAGCTGTCTGCTCCCATGTCTCTCCGCCAGGTCTCTCCTCCATTCCAGTAATATGCAAGTTGTTTCTTCTACTATAATCTTGAAGGTAGTCACAGCGGTCTTCCAGAACTTCACAGTTTTCACCTGCCGTCTGACATTATTGTCTTCTCAGGCCCTGTATAATAAATAGTCTTTCTTGTCTGCTGCTTTCTCCTTCTCCAGCTTCTTTACTTCGCTCCTGAGATCATCCCCCTCACCTTGAGTAAATTCCAAGCTTTTTCTCACTTCATCCACAGTTGACTTCATTGATGCCATATATCTTCACGTATGTATTTGTTTCATCATAATCTCCAAGGCTGCTCTATAGGCTTGATCTTGGGTTGATAGCAGTATATACCTTGATCATCTCATCAGGTTCCAATAACAGGGTAGCCAGCGGCAGGTGTTTGGTTTAGACGTGACGTCACCAGTCTCAGCTGCCACCACCTTATATTTTTGCTGTTATTTTACTTGTTCTGCAGGTCACTCACAGTCCGTAGCTATCACAAGCTCACCTTGAACACCTTATATATACAGTTCTTGGAGCACTGGTGTGACTGGCTGTTGGTGCAGTAGCACAGGGGAAATATTATGCTAAATATCCCACACCCCTATTCTGTCCACCTCTCTAATGCAAGAGTTAACTAGTATTCTCAGTCTTTCATCCCTTTCTCTGGTAAACTCTGGAACTCTCTCCCTGCCTCTGTATTTCCACCTGCCTATGACTTGAACTGTTTCATGAGAGAGGTATCAAGACACTTATCCCATTCTTCTTTTCGCTACTGATTATGGACTTTCAGTACGTGATGAGACCGTTTCTAACTGGGTGGACCTGAGAAACGTAGCGAGTGAGTGTGTATGTGTGTGTGTGTGTGTGTGTGTGTGTGTGTGTGTGTGTGTTGGGGTGGGGTGGGAGGGGGGAAGGCCTGTCTGTCACCAAGTAGAGGACCAACACAAGCTTCCTGAATGAATATGGCAGCTAGTCGGATTGTGCTGGTAAACATATCCCCTCAGAGCTGCAAGTCTTGCCACGTCTCTTATACCACAGGCATTCCGGGAAGTAACACGAAGCTCCATAGTACTACTGACGAAGTTTCCCCTTAACTTGACGTGGTCTCTCTGAGTGGTGGAGGTGGTGGTGGTGGTGGGAAGCTTCCTAGCGCTGTGTGCTTCGTGAGGAGGAGAGTTGGGTTGCGACAACTCCTCCTCCTCCATGTCGATGTTCTCTAGGCGGGAAACAATGGCATCAAACTTATTGGTGAGTGTGGAGACTATAACGATCATTGCCCGCTGGCCTTAATTGAGGGTAGCGAGTTTCATTTCTGAGGAAGCCTGTTTGGTGGCAAGATCAACAGGCGAATCTCAAACGCACCATCATACCGCTCCTCCAGTGATTTGCAGCGGGAAGTCCGGGTAGCAATAGCCTCACCAAGCTCAAGAATTTGTTCTGACTCCGAGGAAGCAGAGGCCGCATGTTGCCATGACCCGTGACCCGTGACCCGTCAGTGGAGCGTAGCTTACAGGGTGGCGGTGGGGAAGGAGCTTGTAGTGGGTGGCGGTGGGGGAGGAGCTGTAGTGGCAGAGAGACACACACAGAGAGAGAGAGAGAGAGAGAGAGAGAGAGAGAGAGAGAGAGAGAGAGAGAGAGAGAGAGAGAGAGAGAGAGAGAGAGAGAGACCAAACCCATTGAAGTATACCGTATGTCATTTATTAATGCACGCTGGTGAACTAAAAGAATGGCATGATTTGTTCAAACTGTGCACCAAGGAAATAACATTGATGGTACAATACGGTAGATTAGGCTAGATTACGCTACTGTAGGTGAAATTATATATATATATATATATATATATATATATATATATATATATATATATATATATATATAATAAACAGATGGAGAAGAAGATAGAAACATTTGAAATTAGGTGTTGGCGAAGGCTTTTGAAAATATCTTGGATAGAGAGAATATCGAATGAGGAAATGTTAAGAAGATTGGGTAGTGATGGAGAATTACTGGTGAAGATAAGAGCATATAGATGAGGTTTGTAGGACATGTTATGAGAAGAGGAAAGATGGAAGACCTAAGTTTATCAGGTAGAAAGAATCCCAGGTTGTAGAGCAAGAGGAAAACAAAGGGAGAAGTATATGGATGGAATAATAAGAACAGTAGGAGATGGAAGGAAAGCTGTACAAATATTGCAAATGACAAGAGATAGAGAGATGTGGGAATCCATGGTCACCAACGTCTGCAGGGACACGGCACTGCGATGAGTCCAACACCAGGCTGCTCTTACCCCTCTGCCAATAACTCCTTCAAACATTTCTCTCTCCTGACAGACAGACTTTTTACTCACTCATGCTGGCTCAGTACCTCCTTTTTATACTATATATATATATATATATATATATATATATATATATATATATATATATATATATATATATATATATATGTATATATATATATAATACACAAATGCACGATTAAACCATACCGAACAACGTTAGCCCAGGCTCCACCTGCCCGCTACATCAGTCAGGGCTAGTCCAGCAGCTCACTAGCCAGACGTTCTGCTATTCTTCCAGACCATTCCCGACACAACATTGGTAAATTCCATCATTGAAACGGGATGACAATGTTATACAAAAAGTGGGACGTATAAAATTTTAGATTATTATATATGAGGATAGAATAGAAACAGTCATCTTTAAACTCTGAAGTATGTAGAGTAGTGTATAGGATTAGACAACCTACTACTATACAACCTAATAAGGAAACTTTAATATCGATATATTATTCTCTATGCTATTATCCCTATCTCATGTACTGTGTGCCTTGTCCGTCGGGGGATTTAAAGTAACTGTTAAGGTTTAATTCGTTTTCCAAGAGAACTGCTGGAGCTATACTACTACTACTACTACTACTACTACTACTACTACTACTACTACTACTACTACTACAGGGAGTCCAACACAAGGCTGCTCTCTGCTGCAAGTCCCTTATTAAACATATCTTTCTCCTGATGAACTTTTTACTCACCTGTGTTGGCTCAGTACCTCTTTTTATACAATATCTGTTTGTCATATAACACAAGAGCCACAGCTTCATGAAATATAAATACAAGATTAAATAAACCCTACCAACCAATGTTAGCCTACGTAAGCTCCGCCTCCCCGCCACTTCAGTCAGGGCAAGTCCCACGTTCTGTGATATTTTCAGATGATTCCCCTCACAACACTAGCAAATTCCACCTTTAAAGCTGGATGCCAATGTATTACAAAGAGTCGGACATCAAATTCTCCAGTATTCACATAAAGCAGTAAACCTGAACCTCTCTGAAATACGTAGAGCAGAGGTTCTCAACCTGGGGTTCGCAGGAAGGTTTCCAGGGGTACTTGGATGGCTGACGAAAAAAAAATAATAATAATAATCCGTAGAGAGAGAGAGAGAGAGAGAGAGAGAGAGAGAGAGAGAGAGAGGGTGCGTCATGTCAGTTCACGTTCAAACAGAGCTCCGGTTGAGTGTAGGCCACTGTAGGGTGTAGGGAGGGGACGGTTGCGGAGTCAGTGACTGAGTGACCGACCAGTCAGTCAGTTGGCCGCCGCCAGGCACTGATGAACATAGTAGTTGTTGCCTGTCTCCAGCACATTGTTTACCTAAAGGAGGTACTATATTCATGTTGCTTGTGTAATGAATATTCTTATAACGGCATAATCGATAATATACCTGTTTGTCAAATCATATATTTTGCTTTGGTTTATTTTATTTTATTTTATATTTTTACAATTTCAGATATCGTTATGGCTTCATCAGCGAAGAAACGACAGTATGATGAAAGTTACATTCAGTATGGATTCACTGCCATCGACAAAAATGGCTGGGAATTTCCAGTGTGTCATATGCCACAAGGTTTTATCAGTGGAGTGTATGAAGCCTCGCTTTCTCAAACGCCATCTAAACAGTTGTCATCCAAATGTTAAAAGTAAGAGTACTGCTTTCTTCAAGCAAAAAGAAGAGGGATTGAAGCGAGCACGTCTTGATCGGTCAGGGCATTTCAGTCAACAAAATGAAGCTGGGTTGCGTGCATCCTACATGGTATCACTTAGAATTGCACAAGAGAAGAAACCTCACAATATTGCAGAGAAGTTAATCGTCCCTTGCTGTAAAGATATCATACGTTGTGTGATTGGATGTAATGCTGAGCAGAAGGTCACATCAGTACCTCTATCAAATGATACTGTTCATCGACGAATAGTAGATATGTCGGATGATGTCAAACAACAAGTGATTGCTGAAATGAAGGGGGCATCTTTAGGAAAATTTGCACTCCAACTTGATGAGTCAACTGACGTGGCTACTTGTGCCCAACTCCTGGTGTTTGTACGATACGTCAATGGTGAAGATTTCAAAGAGGATTTTTTGTTCTGTCACACCTTAGATTCGACAACAAGAGGTGAAGATATTTTCAATGAGGTTTCAAATTTTTTTGAGAGAGAAGGACTTTCCTGGAATAATGTATGTGCATGCACTACTGACGGAGCACCAGCAATGCTTGGCCGTCGATCAGGGTTTCGAGGAAAAGTGACTGAGGCAAATCCTAAAACGAGGCATCTTCATTGTATGCTTCATAGATATGCTCTGGCATCTAAAACTCCACCACCTGGGTTAAGATCAGTACTTGATGATGTTGTGAGCATGGTAAATACCATCAAATCAAGTGCCCTAAATACACGACTGTTTTCATTAATGTGCCAAGAATTAGGAAATGATCATGAAGTGTTACTCTTTCACACTGAGGTCCGCTGGTTGTCGCGGGGAAATGTGGTAACAAGAGTAGAATCTCTGAAGGAGGAGCTCACTGAATTCTTCAAACGTGATAGCAAGACAAAGTCACGTGAATTCATTCAGCCAGTGGCTTCAGAAGCTAGCCTACCTTACTGACATATTCTTGCGGCTGAACTCATTGAACTTGTCTCTCCAAGGCCGTTTTGCCACAGTGATTGATTTCATGGCCAAACTAAGGTCATTCACCATGAAGTTGGAGCTTTGGGAAAGGAAGGTCAAAGATGGAAATTTGAGCATGTTTGAGAATCTTGATGAAGCACTTGGTAAAAACAAAAACGCTGGAAATGTAGATGTAATGCAGCTTGTGCAAGCACACCTAGCTTCTCTGAAAATGGAGTTGCAGTCTTACTTCCCCGAATTGAGTGAACTGGAATCAAAATTGATTAGAAACCCATTCATTGTAAATGTTCACCTTCTTCCAGATAACATGCAGGAAGAGTTCTTAGAGTTGGTGAATGACTCTGCTGCAAAAGATGCCTTTGAAACCCTTACCCTGACCAAGTTTTGGTCGAAAATGAGTGAGATTTACCCTGTTGTATCTGATGTTGTTCTGAACTCTTTGCTGATGTTCCCTAGTACTTACCTGTGTGAACAAGGATTTTCAACACTGTTGAACATGAAAACTAAATATCGATCACGTGTGAATGTGGAGCATGATTTACGTGTGTGTCTGTCTAATGTCGCTCCTCGAATTGAGAAGCTTGTTTGCAATAAACAGGCACAGCCTTCACACTAAAATTCAGTAAAATACTGTTTGGTAATGAATTAATATTTTTTCACTCCTGTATTTGTAGTATTATTGAAAAGTGCTTGTAATATTCATGATTCTGCTTAATAAAGTCATTAAAGTTTAAACTTTAAAATCATTTGATAATATCCTTAGCAGTACCACTATATATTGAGTTCATCAATATTTTACTACTTTATTTGGTGTCAGCTTACTGGGGGTTCGGATTGATGGTCTTATAACTCAGGGGGTACTTAACGGGAAAAAGGTTGAGAACCCCTGACGTAGAGTATTGTATATGGGTAGACATCAACCTACTAAGGAAATTTTAATGTCGATATATCGTACATACATCATGCTACCCCCATCTCATTACTGTGTGTGTTTAGGGATCCACTTGGCCATATTTCTTTAATATAACTGTTGCATTCATCAAAATAAATGAGGCGCGCCGCGGCAGAAGGTCGTAAGTGCCAGAAACAGAGAACACGAGAAAACGCGTTCAAAGTTTTGTAATATTTGAACGCGTTTTCTCGGCTCTATAATTTTGCTATGGGTATGATAAGCATACCAAAAGAAAGACCTCGAACAGTCCTATCACGTGATGTAAACTAAAGTTGGAAAAGTTTATATATCTGGATCAAAAACATAAATAATTGGGATTATATACCCCCCAAAAAAAATGTGTAGAGAACCCGCCGCTGACTGAGGGAGCGCGGGACAGCTTTTGTAAGAGAGAGCAGAATACCGCGCTCTGATTCGCTAGAAGCTGTGACGTCAGAGCGTCATGCAGCCTCCCATTGGAGGAAGTGTGAAGGGAGCGGCAGGGGTGAGATAATTATGTCCTTCTGCCTGGGCGCTTCTCTGGCATTGTCTGCCTAGCGTCACTAAATCTTATCATATACTTGTAAAGAATAGAAAATTGAGCCTTATAGAAGTAAGGAAGAGGGACGTAAGTCCATGCAAGAGGTAGAGGAAGACTTGTTTTAGCCTGTGAGAGGGAGAACTCAATTTTGGCCATTTTGTCGCATTCTGCCTTCTGCATTTATTATGAAATGCATGATTTTTTTTCTTTCTTTTTAGGGTATTGCACACAAACAGCTTTATTTGAGCTATCCATAAATATTTCCTCTTACTTTACATTACTTGGTATATATATATATATATATATATATATATATATATATATATATATATATATATATATATATATATATATCTATATATATATATATCTATATATATATATATATATATATATATATATATATATATATATATATATATATATACACACACACACACACACACACGCACACACACACACACACACAAACTTATACACTGGGAACAACACATTTTTCAGTTTCGCACCATATAAATATATATCGCACTCGATGTAAGAGTGACAATAACACTTTGATCTGATGATCATTCCCCATTACCCGCTTCAAAAACAGCTTAATGACTAGAAGTACACAAATATGAATCACCGGTGTTGTGCCATCCTAAATTATTAAGGAGGCGCGAGTGTGGGAAGTACACAATAACCAGCAGGTGAATGAGTGAATGAATGAATGAATGAATGAATGATGATGATGATTAAGGAGCAGATAGAATGGAGCAGGTGGTAAGAGGCATAGTTAAGTTGAATAGTGTTTGTCCGATAATAATTTTCTTGAACCACTACGAGTTATTTACTTATTTTGGATGGTGTTAATTTACTGTTCGAGTTCAATATTTCGTAAAGCTGAATACCTCTCAAAGCCTTTGTTTCCTTCATTTTTTTTCTGATGCAGAGTAGCTCATATTATACATACATAATCCTGAAAAAAAAGAAATAAAGAAGGAGTAGCCTCGTCCAGCCGGAGGGAATGCACCTGGAGGAGTTTGAGTCAACCTATAAATTTTATCATTTGTAGTTGATATTCGATTTGAAACAACACTCCCACAGGAAGTAGAGTTAGTTATGATGTTACTTAGTATGGGTGCAGTTTGATTGAGAGAATGCCTCTCTATGTGGAAGGATAAATAAAAAAAAAAAAATTGAATAATAATAGCCTACATATACCAGCTTGTCGCGCACCTACTACACTGTGTGGGGAGCTCAGCTGTGTGGGCAAGTGGATCCTTGGAGAGCGTCATTGGAGACATTGCCACCGCCGTCGCTGCTGCTGCTGCTGCTGCTGCCGCGAAGATTCTGCCCTAATCTAGTCAAACACCTTGGGGGTGGGGGGGGGGAGACTTTGCCTCCTCTGCTGGACTAACTTGTTTAATGTTTTAGATGGACATAATAGAAATGAGAGAGAGAGAGAGAGAGAGAGAGAGAGAGAGAGAGAGAGAGAGAGAGAGAGAGAGAGAGAGAGAGAGAGAGAGAGAGAGAGAGAGAGAGACCACTTATATTGCAGTGTGTGATGGGGGGACTTCTCTTCTAACTTGTTTAATATTTTAGATGGACATAATAGAAATGAGAGAGAGAGAGAGAGAGAGAGAGAGAGAGAGAGAGAGAGAGAGAGAGAGAGAGAGAGAGAGAGAGAGAGAGAGAGAGAGAGAGAGAGAGAGAGAAGACCACTAATATTTCAGTGTGTGATGTGGTCTCAGCCCTACCCAAAGATCGGTCAACATGAGCTCTGAGCTCGCTCCGTAGGGAAAGGCTGGCTGGCTGACCAGCAGGCGACCGGGGAGGTGAATAACTAATAGACACTTTTTTTTTATTGATATTTTAAAATTTACATTGTAAAAAAGACATGAATAACTTTTGTTGGTGAATAAACTAATGTTTGATATTAAGATTGGAGAATAGAATGTATTTAAAAAAAAAAGTAACTGCAT
>CM035221.1:681835-689335 GCA_020233015.1 Callinectes sapidus
GAGAGAGAGAGAGAGAGAGAGAGAGAGAGAGAGAGAGAGAGAGAGAGAGAGAGAGAGAGAGAAAGAGACCACTTATATTGCAGTGTGTGATGGGGGGGACTTCTCTTCTAACTTGTTTAATATTTTAGATGGACATAATAGAAATGAGAGAGAGAGAGAGAGAGAGAGAGAGAGAGAGAGAGAGAGAGAGAGAGAGAGAGAGAGAGAGAGAGAGAGAGAGAGAGAGAGAGAGAGAGAGAGAGAGAGAGAGAGAGAGAGAGAGAGAGAGAGAGAGAGAGAGAAGACCACTAATATTGCAGTGTGTGATGTGGTCTCAGCCCTACCCAAAGATCGGTCAACATGAGCTCTGAGCTCGCTCCGTAGGGAAAGGCTGGCTGGCTGACCAGCAGGCGACCGGGAAGGTGAATAACTAATAGACACTTTTTTTTTATTGATATTTTAAAATTTACATTGTACAAAAGACATGAATAACTTTTGTTGGTGAATAAACTAATGTTTGATATTAAGATTGGAGAATAGAATGTATTTAAAAAAAAAGTAACTGCATGCTATGGTGGTTCATTCCTTATCGCTAACCTTAAAAAATCTCACCTTATTACCTAACCTAATGATTTTTTCTACACACACACACACACACAGAGAGAGAGAGAGAGAGACACACACACACACACACACGCACACACACACACACACACACACACACACACACATATATATATATATATATATATATATATATATATATATATATATATATATATATATATTTATTTATTTATTTATTTATTTATTTATTTATTTATCTATATTACTGTTGTAGAGACATAAATAGTAAACCCAAATTAGTAGGTCATAATCTGCTTTCAGGATCCACTGAAGCCACTGTAAGCAGAGAGGGTGTTCATCATGTCTGCACTGTCTTGTTGAGCGCCAAGTGAGTGGAAGAAGTCTCCATGCCTCAAAACCACTCACCAGAGTTGAGGAGAGCAGCTCTAGAGTTCTCAAGGCTTTAAGAACTTCCGTATAGTTATTGGGGCCATGGAAGGTAAAATGTATGTATACTTCATAGTATTTGATTTTGTGCTATTTCTATGTCCTCCACATTGATAACACATACATATGGTGGCTCGTATATGGCTAGTGTATATGATGATGAGTTGAAATACCCCTTCTTTTGTGTACAGGAACCCATGTTGCTCTTAGGGCCCCCCGACTGTTGACGAGGCCTTGTACGTCAACAGAAACAGATATCACTCCATGGACGTATGTACATCTCGTCTGAATGGAGTGATCCTCAGCTATTGTTCTCAAGATTCCTCCGTATTTTACTACTGTGATGCAAGTTTACCTAGGCATTGGGTGTAATCAACACAACCTAACAACAGTCATTTTTTATACGATTGCAGTATGATAAGCCTTCAGAGTATATATAAATAACAGTTTAGTTGATTGAGGTATGTCATATTCCCCTTTGACAAACTTTTGTATATACATATTTCTCTATGTATGTATTTCTCGTGTGGAGCAACAGTGATTTAAAGGAATGATTAGCAGAGGGGAGTTTGGGGAGTATTTGCTTATTGGTGAGTGCTGTACTGTACCTACCTTCAATACGTAAAACAGTCTATGAGTATTTGTGAGCCGTATGTGTCATATGATAATAGCCAGAACACTCATCACCCTGTTGTCTTATATATTGCTTTTATATATTAACTTAGCTTAACTTTATATATTAACTTATATATTAACTTAGTAATTACCTTCAAATTTCCATCACAAGAAAACTGTGGCACCACAACAAGCATACTTACTTCATAATTTAATAATAAACATTCTGAAATGTTATCTTAATATTGCAGGTGATAGTGGGTACCCCCTCGAACGTCACCTCATGTTGCCTGTAAGTGACCCATGCACACGAGCAGAGCACACATACCACAACAAGGCTCACTCCAGAAGAGTCATTGTGGAGCAGACAATACTGGCATGCTCAAGATTATATATTGCTTTTATATATTAACTTAGCTTAACTTTATATATTAACTTATATATTAACTTAGTAATTACCTTCAAATTTCCATCACAAGGAAAATGTGGCACCACACCAAGCATACTTACTTCATAATTTAATCATAAACATTCTGAAATGTTATCTTAATATTGCAGGTGATAGTGGGTACCCCCTCGAACGTCACCTCATGTTGCCTGTAAGTGACGAGTCATTGTGGAGCAGACAATACTGGCATGCTCAAGAGTCGCCTTAGGTACTGAGAATAATATATCTCCCGTTGAACAGATTGAAATAATATAAACATCTTTTTATAATACTAAAATCACTGTGTTTATGTGCATATCTTATTATAAAATTGGAATCCGTTCTTGTAGTATAAAATCATATTTCCATTGGTGTCTGCACTCTTCTGGAAGTGTACTCCAATATAAACCTTTGAAGTGTGCAAGACTAATACATTCTTGTATACTCCTACATTATCGGTGGATGAAGCGTGGCATCCTTGTTCCTGCTGGTGCGTGTACTTGTTGAATTTAGCAAAGTCCATTCACGAATGTTACATCATCATGTGTCCTGAGTTAATGGAAATAGACATATAAAGTCATAACCTTATGAATAATTTCATAACCCATCAAAATGGTGGTGTTGGTATTTAGACTAGCGAATATCCTTTTTACCCCATGTCAATTACTGAAAACGCTAAAATAATTAAAACATTATAAAATATGGGGTTGTTAAGAAACTCAGAGATAGTTTCTTAGAATCATGCCAGGTATATAAATATTACATCTAGAATTTTGAAGAGGATTATGGTTTATTAAAATAATGCCCTAACCTGTTCTAACCTAACCTAGCTAACAATAGCCTAACCTTACAGAACCTAACGTAAGCTTACCTGACCTAGCCTGAGCAACTCTAGCTTAACCTAACCCAACATAACCACAATATTATTATCACAAAACTCTGTTTCAATACTTTACAGCTCATAGGAGAACCCGAAGTGTCGTGGAGAGAGGAATTGGCCGATGGAAGCGATGATTTCATGCATTCCACAGTGAATTTTGTCCTACTCCTTCCCCCAAAAGTGTGCAAAATCATTTTTCTATGTGCTAAGTTGCACAATACTATGGAAAGACAGAAATATTTATATACTTCTGGAAGATGATGCGGGACATGGCCAACCGTGGTGTAGTGGAACCGCTTGCACTCTGAGGGCCTTGGGGTCCCCGAGCGCATAGGTGGTTCGAATGGTGACTACGGTCTGAGTGGAGATTGGGCGTCCACTCGGGGTAACGGTCCACAAGTGAGTGGGCTTTCAGATAGGTCTCCAATAGGTGATCTTCTTTAGCCCATAAATTCACATTAAAAAAAAAAAAAAGCTCAGATTGTATAAGAAAAAAAAAAAAAAAAAAAAGAGCAGAGTACATGTAGATGGCTGAAAATGACAATAATGATGATGACGGTGACCATCTCCAGCCTCTCCCTGCAGGTCGTCAAGGCCGTGATGGATTGGTCTCCACTCTAGTCTACAGGGAAGAGGTGGCCAGACTCCCTCTCAAGGAATTCAAGTGAATGGACTTTTTTTTTCTAAAATCCCCGAAACTAACAAAAATGTTGTTAAAAGGACTTTTTAACATTTGGAACATAGTAATCAGTAACTTGTATTTTGTGGTATAATTGAAATATTCACTTATGACATTAGCAATCATTTGCCAATACATGTTGCTCTTCCAAAGAGTCGCTATGAAAAGAGCTCCTTCCATGTTGTTGAGATTGTGACTCTTAATTGCCCGGTAGGAGATGTAGCGTTCTCCCCTAAGCTGTTGCGGCGCCTAATGGAATAGTTTCTGTTTCACCAGTTTGGGCGATGTGAGCCTTTAGGTGTGGCCCACAGTTCTTGAAGTTGTCTGAATAAGTTTTGTCACCCGCACCAACCTCCTCACATTATACTGTAGGTGCGCGAGAAGCTGGTATAGGAGGCTATTTCCAAGAACTTTTTATTCTTCCGTAGAGGCTTTTTTATTTATTTATTTATTCTTTTTTTTTTTTTTTTTATTAAACTGCACCCTCATAACTTTACTTCCTCTTTGAGTGTTTCAAATCGAAAGATCAACTACAAATTATCAAATTTATAGGTTGAGTGAAACTCCTCCAGGCGCATTCCCTCCAGCTGGAGGAGGCTTCCGTTTTTTTTTTTTTTTTTTTTTTTTTTCAGGATTGATTGTATATGAGCTATTCTGCATCCGCAAAAAAAAAAAAAAAAAAAAAAGAGAATAAATAAAAAAAAAACTGAGGTTTTCAGCTTTACAAAATTTTGAACTCAAAGAGCACATTGACACCATCCCCCCCCAAAATAATAATAAATAAAAACAAAAAAACTCTTAGTGGCCCACAAGAAAATGATCGGACATACACTATTCAACTTAACTATGGTCCCTTGCCACCTGCGCCATTCTGTTTCCTCACGAATCATCATTATTCATTCATTCACCTGCTGCCCCTTGTATACTTCCCACGCTCGCGCCCCCTTAATTAATTGTGGATGGCACAACACCGGTGTTTCATATTGGTGGACTTCTGTACTTTTGCTGTTTTGAAGAGGGTGATGCGGAATGATTAACAAATAAAATTGTAATTGTCGTATATATATATATATATATATATATATATATATATATATATATATATATATATATATATATATATATATATCGCTCTGGATACGACAATAACAATTTGATTTGTTAATCATTCCGCATCACCCTCTTGAAAACAGCAAAAGTACAGAAGTCCACCAATATCTATCTATCTATCTATCTATCTATCTATATATATATATATATATATATATATATATATATATATATATATATATATATATATATATATATATAGATAGATAGATAGATAGATAGATAGATAGATAGATAGATAGAAATAGACAGAGATAGATAGAAAGATAGATATTTGCTACGAAACTAAAGTGTGTTGTTACCAGTGTATAAGTTTGTCTAAATTTACTCCAAGTAATCAAAAGTAAGAGGAAATATTAATAAATAACTAAAATTAAGCTATTTGTGTGCAATACATGGGTGGTGGATTTAGGTTTACCCTTAAAAAAAAAAAAAAAAAAAATCATGCAATTAATCATTTTGATGAAGACAACAGTTATGTTTCAAGCACATATGGCCAAGTAGATCCCTACACAGACACACAGTAATGGGATGGGGTAGCATAATGTATAATATATAGACATTAAAGTTTGCCTAGTAGGTTGATGTCTAATCCTATACACTACTGTGTATTTTAGAGAGGTGCAAGTTTACTGCTTTATGTGAATACTGAAGAATTTGATGTCCGACTCTTTATACTACATTGCCATCCAGTTTTAAAGGTGGAATTTGCTATTGTTGTGTGGGGAATCATCTGAAAATATCGCAGAACGTCCCACTTGAAACCGCGACTAGCCCTGACTGTGGTGGCGGAGAGGCGGAGCTTACGTAGGCTATGGTTTAATTAATCTTGTATTTGTATTTTGCGAAACTGTGGCTCCTGGGTTATGTCACAAACAGATATGATATGAAAAGAGGTACTTAGCCAACACAGATGAGTAAAAAGTTCATCAAGAGAAAGAAATGTTTAAAAGACTTTGTAGTCGAATGTAATGAGAGCAGGCATTTGTTGGACTCCCTGCTGTAGCATGGCTCCTATTCTCTTGGGTAAGGGATTAAACCTTAACAGTTACTTTATATATATATATATATATATATATATATATATATATATATATATATATATATATATATATATATATAGAGAGAGAGAGAGAGAGAGAGAGAGAGAGAGAGAGAGAGAGAGAGAGAGTTAAGATTTAATTCCTTATCCAAGAGAACTGGAGCCATGCTATAACAGGGAGTCCAACATTACGCTGCTCATATCACTCTGCTACAAAGTCCTTTACACATTTCTTTATATATATATATATATATATATATATATATATATATATATATATATATATATATATATATATATATATATATATATAATCCCTAGGCCTAGACAGACACATAGTACATGAGATAGGGATAGCATGGAGAATAATATATCGATATTAGAGTTCCCTTAGTAGGTTGTACAGTATTAGGTTGTCTTATCCTATACACTACTCTACATAAGAGTTTTAACTTTACTGTTTCTATTTTCATATATAATAATCTATCATTTTATATGGCTGACTCTTCATATTACATTGCCATCTAGTTTCAATGGTGGAATTTACTAGTGTTGTGTTGGGAATGGTCTGCAAATATCGCAGAACGTCTGGCTAGTGAGCGTGTCAAGCCCTGACTGATATACAGTACGTAGCAGGCAGGTGGAGCCTATGCTAACATTATGCGGTATGGTTTAATTAATCGTGCATTTGTATTTTAAGGAGCTGTCTCTTGTGTTATGTGACAAACAGATATTGTATAAAAGGAAGTACTCGGATAACATGAGTGAGTAAGAAGTCTATCAGGAGAGAGAAATGTTTGAAGGAGTGGCAGAGTGTATCTAAATATCTCTTGCATAGGGAATTAAACTCAAAAAGTTCTGCTGGCCACTGTATCCTCCACGGATTGTTACCAGTCTCCTGGCGACGCAGAACACTGCAGTACACGAACCATATGAGGAACCCATACATTAGTGCCTGGTGTAACAATATTCTAGTGAGCAGTCCTGAAACAGTACATGTAATTAAGGAAAGTAATTAAGTAAGGAACTCTTGATGGATTCCGGGAAAGAGAAGACAAAAGATAATGAAGCCTAATGCTGTCACCAACAACATCATCAACATGAGGTTGGTTGACAAATGTTATAATTATGATGATTGGATTCATCATTGACTGTCTCAGAAAAGGCTGTAAATGGGATAAGAAAGCTTTTCTCCATATCATCGACATGTGTATGCTAAATACATACATACTTTACTACAAGATACAGGTCTGTGTGCGATCTCAACATTCTCTGGCAGGGCACTGTTCAGTGGGACTGTCATCACTGTCATCACTTGAGAGGT
Organism: Callinectes sapidus; assembly: GCA_020233015.1. Taxonomy (NCBI): domain Eukaryota; kingdom Metazoa; phylum Arthropoda; class Malacostraca; order Decapoda; family Portunidae; genus Callinectes; species Callinectes sapidus. Next base: position 688,906 of record CM035221.1, read on the forward strand.
TCCGCTAGGTGACTGACTGCTCAGACTCCAAGACGACACTTAATAGATGCACTTCCTCACCGACTTCAAGCACGTGACTACCTGAATATGCACTATATAGAGCTTCTCCCTCCTACGGTATCCAGGAATGTGGGCGTAGGACGCTGTTATGTGCGTAGCCACTCCTCACGTACGCCAATTGAGAGGAAACAAACCAGTAATAAGTATTATGAGTGGAACGTGCCTCTCTGCATTGTACCTTGCTGTGTTCCGAGAGTACCACATTTCCAAGACATACTGGTAATATAAATGTCTGTGACAAGAACCATGAAGTGCACCACTTTATCCAACTCCAGCCAACTGTAGAAATCACACTCGTTGTAATCTAAAAAAATAAAAACAGCATATTTTTGTTTTTCTCTTTCCTTTTGTTACACAATGTGACTACAGC
>CM035221.1:715779-733279 GCA_020233015.1 Callinectes sapidus
CAGATACCCCATAAAACCTTCGCGTTTCAATTGGATTGATGTATAGAATCTGGCAAGCTGGGGAACTCATATAAAGCGCTGTTCGACACATCCAAATCACTGACTGGCCTTCAGCTCACTTTTTGGCAACTAAGATCTACACTCAACATGGAGCTTTTCTTGTTGCCACAACATACTGCAGACCAAACACCGGGCTCCCACTCAACAGCCTTATCCACCTTTTCAACCACACAACTTACCCGTCTACATATTAGCAGATCTCAACGCCAAACACACAGCCTTCCGACACAACAACAACAACCAACACGGACACGAACTCTACCAACTCACACAAATAAAACGACTCTGCTTCCTTGGCCCTGACGTCCCTACCTGCTTCACCCATAACGGAACTGGCAGACCCGACCTCATCCTCTCAAACCGCCTATCCCTTCCCTTCCATCACCACATAATATCACACGGCTCTCTCTGCGGATCAGACCACGTTCCCCTTATCCTCAAAATATCCTCCAACCCCATTTCCATCCCTTCCCCCCTAATCCCTGACTATCGCTCCACTAACTGGGAAGAGTTCAGAAACACACTAGCGGACACACATCAGCCAACACAGCTCGAAGGCAAACACTACACGGAAATAGACAAAGCACTAGAGCAATTACACACAGACATCGTCACAACAGCGAACAGACACATATATCCCAAAAAAACACCACAGACTCCACATAGATTGCAGACCATCAATACGCACACAAAGACTTATGATCTGCTATAGAACACGATTCCAAAGAAACATCAACAACCACATACCCATATATAGAGACCTCCACATTCTTCGGACACACATCATAAACAGTCTACTGGAGGATCACGATGCCCACTGGGGGAGCCTGGTCTCCCGCATGGACGGAGCCCGCTGCCGCAACCCCACCCAGTTCTGGCAATCAGTGCACAGGCTGAGGGGTTGCCAGCGTGAGAGATTCGAGTACCTCTTGGTGGACAACGTGCGCATCTCGGAACCACACCAGGTAGCCCGTGTCTTCAAAACACACTGGCAAAATACTTTCAAATCCCACCCTCTCCCCCTACACGAGCCCAGTGTAACACACATAAACAATATCACAGCTAACACACCCAACATGCGACCACACAACGCAATCCTCTCAGCAAGATTGGACCCTCTACATACACTTTCTCACCACACCCGTTGATGAGGAAGATGTCTCCCGGCTGCTCAGGCATACACCGCGGCGCGCGCCTGGCCCCTCAGGCATCACCTGGCCTATTGCAAAGAATCTTTCCCCTGAGGTAATTGAAAGCCTAACAGGCATTTTTAACGCCTGCCTTGCTTCCGGGTACTTCCCTAAATTATTCAAAGTTTCCAACATCATTCTAATCCCCAAGCCCCGAAAAAACCTCCACCTTCCGGAAAATTACCGTCCCATAAGCTTGTTAGACATACTTGCCAAAACATTTGAACGTGTCATCAATCAATCAGCGGTTGAGGACGTTCCTCGAGAGTAACGGTTTGCTGTCACCCCAGCAATTCGGTTTCCGAAGCAATGCTTCCACCGAGGACGCCCTCAACAGCATCATAGCCTACATAAAAAACAATGCTCCCCACTTCAGAACAGCCTTAGTCACCAAAGACGTTCAGAAAGCTTTTGACACAGTTTGGCACATTGGTTTTATTTACAAAATTTGCAACAACTTTAATCTACCACTCATCACTCAAAAGTTGTTGTGCAGTTTTCTGGCGGAGAGGCAAACCAACATGCGCCACATGGGCAACTTTTCGGCTTTTTTCAGTCCCCAAGCAGGCGTCCCACAAGGATCCGTGCTCTCCCCAACCCTCTACAATATGTACACAGCAGATCTGCCCTCTCCGACCTACTACTATTCACTAACTATCCAATACGCTGATGATGTCACACAACTAGCCCGTGCCAGAAATTTAGACAGACTCACTGACAAAATTCAGGATGAGATAACAGCAACAAGCTTATGGGAACTCAAATGGCGCATTCTCGCCCACCCTGAAAAATCAAAGGTCACCCACTTTCATACAAAAAACTCACGCCGAGGACCACGCCTAATTTCTCTCTATAGAATACTCCAAAACCCAATCCCTATCCCAATCAGCTCCACCAATAAGGTCCTCGGCCTCAACATTGATAACTACCTGAGATTTAACCATCACATAATACAAAAAGCTTCCATAGCCGCTGGTGCCTTGAGCAGCCTGGAGAGATTCCGCGACAGTAAAACTAAAACAAAACTCCACCTTTACAAAGCCTTCATCCTCCCTCTCTTACCTTACTCCCCACTGGCCCTTTCTCTAGCCGCTCCCACCAACATCTCCAAACTACAGAAGATCCAGAACCGGGCCCTTCGCTTCGCCCTCGGAACGAAGTGGTTCCATTTCAGGACTTCCCTTTCTCTCCACGAGGAGTCCAACATCCTCCCTATTAACCTCACACACCATAACAGACTCTTCAAACAACTAACAAACTTCCATGAAAGACACACAGACACATATGACCTCATCAACACACTTCCTCTTGCCTGCCCCGAACTAACTTACTCAAGCCCCCTAACGAACCCCCGGAACCTGTCTACAGATAACGGACTCCTCCCTCCCTCTCCATCTTTTGCTGTCCTCCCATTTTTCCCCCTCTCTTCCCACCCCCCCCCCTTTCTACCACACCCTCTTCTCCCTATCTCTCCCTCTTCTACTAACACTCGTACCACTCAAGGTGCCTGAGTGGCATCACCGTCGCTAACCCAATCTGGGGACAGACCCGAGTGTCAACGCCTGGTGGTTTTTTCATATTTTTTGTCTTATGGCTTTATACTCATATTTTTGTTTTTATTTATTATCTTTCTGTCTGGCAGCCTAGGTACTAAGGGGGCACCGGACTGTTCCTGGATCGGGGGGGCGACAAACAGCATCCACATTCCCATACCATACCCCATCTGAGGTAGTGTGCCCGCGTGTCAACACCCAGTGGTTTTTGTTCGTTTTTTGTCTTATGGCTTGGTATTCATATTTTTGTGTTTGTACATTATTTTTCTGTCTCGCAGCCTGGGTCTCCAAGGGGGCACTGGACCGCTTTCCAAAGGGGGGTTCACCACTACTCACTCAACTCACTTTACACAGCCATCATCACTCCCCACCATACTCCCTCTCACTCTCCCCTTCACCACATTCTTCTCTCTAATGGCATCGCGGAGCGATTCTTTCTTTCTCTCCGGCAGGTTGTTTTAGCGGGATCCTGTGCTGCGAACATCGAAGCCAGCAACACTAACAGCAGATGACGGGGAGGAAGAAGCAACCAACGCCATCATCCCCACACACCATCCCTCTAATAACACCCTCCACTCCATATCACCAATCTTTCTACTAACAAAGTGGTTCGGACACCACGTAAAGCTGTAGGTCCCTCCGCTATACGGAGTACTTCCTTCAAACGTGTCCCTCTTTCTCTAAAATAATAGTAAAAAACAAAACAACAACAAAAAAAACTGTTTACTTTGACTGTCTTTCCTCTCCTATTTCCCTCCTTCACTCTTGTGTTGTCTGCTTATTGTTCTTGCGCAGGTGTGAGGATTGGGGCTGGCTACTAGGTCCGTACAGAGACGGCTCATGCGCGGTTTGGTTGGTGGCGGTCTTGCGATTCCTGGAGTGCTCGGTGTGGGGCTGTAGGCTTGGCTCCCCCTTGTCCTGGTCGCTCTCTCCCTCGCTGCGTCAGTCCAAAACATTTACACAAAATCGAGCAGTAGCACACACATCACACATCACAAAACACACTACCTTGCACCTGGGTTAAGCCCCCGCGACTTTACTCTTCTACTAAAATTCCCTTCTTTTCAACCCCCTATTCTTCCCACTATCCCCACTTCCCCGTCCCCATCTTTTCTCTATTTTTCGATTTCGATTTCAGCTAAGCATGGGATGTCCTTGACGGTCACACCGAACCTAGCATTAAAATCTCCTACCAATACATTACCATTAATACCACCAGAATGCCGCACTTTTTCTTGAATTGAGGCAAATGAAACATTCGAGTATAATATAATATTCAGAGTCTGACGGAGGGATGTAACAAAATCCAAATAAAGTCTACATTACACACACACATCAACGTTCGTCATGGACTTAGCAAGATAATTCTTAACCAAAACAACTGTTCCTCCTCGCTGTGATGATTTTCCCACGGCGCTTCTGTAACTCACGTTGCCAGGGAAGGCAACAACATGTTCGGTCTTGATTTCGTTCAGGCTGATGACGTCATACTCTTGCAGTAGACATTGAACTTGTATCTTCTCTAATTTTGTCCTGCATCCACAAATAATGTTCCATGATATAATTATTTTTGAGTTCCTGATTCTTCTGTGGTCTTACTGGAAAAACCTTGGGCCTCCATGTGTCTATAACAACGTTGTCGCGGTAGAGTTTCTTCTCCCTTGCATCAAAACGAATTTCACATCCTGCATTCTCAGGTCGCTGTTTTTCTTTTTCCTCGGCATCCCGTAAACGTTTTCATTCCGCTCTGACACTTGGGTGAAGATCCTTCTTGACATAAATTTTCTTGAAGTTTTCTCCAGCATTCTTCAAATCCTTTGTATATATATTCCTCAGCGCGTTGGTTGGCCTTGGCATCCCTCGTCACCATGGTTACCACCAGTACAGGGCGTGGGCGGGGTCCTCTTCTGCTGACTCCCAACCTTCGGTACGAGGCAATTTGGTCTCGGTCTGCTCCTATCTTCTCCCAAACTTTCTTGATTTTATCAACATCTTCTGTGGCTCCTTGGAGACTCTCGTTCTCATCAGGCAGTCCTAGAACAACAAGATTCTTTCTCTCTCTCTCTCTCTCTCTCTCTCTCTCTCTCTCTCTCTCTCTCTCTCTCTCTCTCTCTCTCTCTCTCTCTCTCCTTCCTGTAAATCATCTCCATGAACAGTACTGTTGTTGCTTCTCTATTATGCTGGCTTGCTGGTCTAATTGTGCCTGCATCTCATCAAACTTCTTATCAATCATGCTGTCAGGGGCAGTTAGAGCAGTCTTTAGCTGCGCCATTTCATCTCTGACTGCATTTAGTGTGTCAGAGAGAGAGAGAGAGAGAGAGAGAGAGAGAGAGAGAGAGAGAGTGGTAAGGTGATTATTATTATTATCTGCTGTCTGATGATCGGTGGATGTTAATTAATATGCTCTCGATCAGTTCGTCCTTGTTTAGACGGGATAAAATTTTGTGCTCTGGAGAGCTTCCTCAGTTCCAAGATAGAAGACTTGGCCATGGTTACCTACAATCCCGGTTAGGTGAATATGAAGCTACGAGCTACGATGAAGTCACGGTTACCATGGAAACAGCTACGTCACACAGCTCGAGAGCGCATGCGCAGAAAATGGCTTGCCGGGCGCAGGGGGGTTAGACTCGGCTCATCAAAATATTTATGCCAATATTGTCAAAGTTCCAATATACTGGTACAATCACATGTATTCAGAACACTCGTGGTGTACTTATCAGTCTGTGTGCAGGTAATGGTGAGCAGCAGACGTAAGAATATCCATGAAATTGGCACTTTCTGAGGAAGATGTGCACCTGTTGTTCACATGGCAGCACACACACACACACACACACACAGATAGATAGATAGATTTATTGACCACAAAAATACAATTTTAAAGCATAATAAGAACAAAAGGGTTATGGTCCATAACAAACCAAAGAAAAATAACAAATCTGATAATAGGAACGAGACGTAGAAGAGCATTGTCAAACGAAACCTATAGTATATATATAGTATATATATATATATATATATATATATATATATATATATATATATATATATATATATAAGTGTTTAAACTAAAAGTGTTAAGATTCAATATATGATCTACAAAGAAAATTGCTCATACAATAATAATAATGATAATAATAATAATAATAATAATAATAATAATAATAATAATAATAATAATAATAATAATAATAATAATAATAATAATAATAATAATAATAACAACAACAATAAACATTAGAAACCTGACCCATTTCTTTCCCTTTCACAATAAAACACACATACACAACCACATAGTTAGTTAGTTAGTTAGTTTATTGACCACAGCAAGCTACATAAAATGATGACAATAGTAATTAGTACATTAGGTTTACACTATTATTTACAGGTTTTAGATTTCCACACACACACTCTCTCTCTCTCTCTCTCTCTCTCTCTCTCTCTCTCTCTCTCTCTCTCTCTCTCTCTCTCTCTCTCTCTCTCTCTCTCTCTCACGGATCACCAGCTTGGTATGGCGGAAGTAGGCAATTATTCCCCTTCTCTCCTGGCTTGATGTAGTTGAGGAAGTTATAGTCTCTTCTTCTCTTGTGATGTGGGGGGGGGGATGGGGGGGGCACAGATCGTCATTTAAGAATATATTATTCATTCGTTCCTCTCAACTTGCTTGCATTGCGCATCACCAGCCAGCTCCCTGTCTGTCTGTCACTATATAAAGCGAAGGAATCGAGCAACAAGTGTGCGGAACGGGTTAATTCGCTGCTGCTGGGAACGCTGTCCCACTCGGTGCGCTTGCTGCAGCGTTAGGTCAGAAAGCTGCATCTTGTCACCTAATATCTTTTGCAGTTGATCAGCTGTCTGCTCCCATGTGTCTCCGCCAGGTCTCTCCTCCATTCCAGTAATATGCACGTTTTTTCTTCTACTATAATCTTGAAGGTAGTCACAGCGGTCTTCCAGAACTTCACAGTTTTCACCTGCCGTCTGACATTATTGTCTTCTCAGGCACTGTATAATAAATAGTCTTTCTTGTCTGCTGCTTTCTCCTTCTCCAGCTTCTTTACTTCACTCCTGAGATCATCCACCTCACCTTGAGTAAATTCCAAGCTTTTTCTCACGTCATCCACAGTTGACTTCATTGATGCCATATATCTTCACGTATGTATTTGTTTCATCATAATCTCCAAGGCTGCTCTATAGGCTTGATCTTGGGTTGATGCAGTATATACCTTGATCATCTCATCAGGTTCCAATAACAGGGTAGCCAGCGGCAGGTGTTTGGTTTAGACGTGACGTCACCAGTCTCAGCTGCCACCACAGTGACCTTATATTTTTGCTGTTATTTTACTTGTTCTGCAGGTCACTCACAGTCCGTAGCTATCACAAGCTCACCTTGAACACCTTATATATACAGTTCTTGGAGCACTGGTGTGACTGGCTGTTGGTGCAGTAGCACATGGGAAATATTATGCTAAATATCCCACACCCCTATTCTGTCCACCTCTCTAATGCAAGAGTTAACTAGTATTCTCAGTCTTTCATCCCTTTCTCTGGTAAACTCTGGTACTCTCTCCCTGCCTCTGTATTTCCACCTGCCTATGACTTGAACTGTTTCATGAGAGAGGTATCAAGACACTTATCCCATTCTTCTTTTGGCTACTGATTATGGACTTTCAGTACGTGATGAGACCGTTTCTATCTGGGTGGACCTGAGAAACGTAGCGAGTGTGTGTGTGTGTGTGTGTGTGTGTGTGTGTGTGTGTGTGTGTGTGTGTGTGTGTGTGTGTGTGTGTGTGTGTGTGTTTGTGTGTTGTTGTGTGTGTGTGTGTGTGTGTGTGTGTGTGTGTGTGTGTGTGTGTGTGTGTGTGTGTGTGTGTGTGTGTGTGTGTAATACCGTTATACTGATATATTTGCTCGTTTCATATCTAGTATAGTGAAATGATTTTTCCAGCTATTTTTAGGTGTTTTCGGGTGCATGCGTAGTGTGTGTGTAATAATAATAATAATAATAATAATAAACGGTTTATTGACATAGCAGTCCTGGGACTGAAAATACGTACAGGGGGGAAAACCAGCGTAGACTAAGACCTAATACTACCTAAATGAATAAACTAAACTAAACACCAAAGTTAATGAAGGTTAATGCCCTTGATGATGGTAGGGATGGCACTTCGTTTGTAGCGGTCAGTGCGGGGCGCCTTGGGGGGGACTAGCACATTGGGGTTTCTAGTAGTCCTAGAGGGAGGCGGGGCTGCAGGTGGCAGGAAGTGGCGGTGGCGGCTAGTGCGAAGCAGGCCCCTACCAAAGCTGCTGAGGGCCCTCTCGTACCTAGCGGCCAGTGTGGTGCGGCTCAAGGTGGTCAGGGCATGGGCGTAGTCCACATATGCAGGGCCAAGGATGACCCTGCATGCCCTCTTCTGAACTCTCTCCAGCTGGTGTAGTTGCGTGGCGTTCAGGGAAGATGACCACGCTGGGGAGGCATACATGAGCTTAGGGAGGATGAAGGAGATATACACTCCCTTGAGCTCTTCCGCCTGTGTCCCCAGAGACTTGAGCCTTCGCAGCATAAAGAGACGGTAAGAAGCTGCTTTCACCACACTCGCCACATGTTGGCTCCAGGAGAGATGGTCGTCCAGGCCCACCCCAAGTAGCTTGAAGGTGTTAACTACTTGGAGTGAGTGAGGGCCGATGCTGAGCTGGGGTGGTGGTACAGCTGTCTTGGCCGTGCAGACGTGCATCACCACGGTCTTGGTGTGGTTGATGGTGACGCTGTTGGATTGCGTCCACGCCTGTAGTTTGTCCAGGGAGTCTTGAAGAGACGTGTAGTTCGGCGCCCTGTTATTGACGGTGATGCCTAGCGTGCAGTCGTCCACCTACTTCCAGCGGTGTATGGTGTCGGTGAGGGCGTCATTTATCATGATAAGGAAACACAGAGGCCCCATCTTGGTCCCCTGGGGGACCCCGCAGGTCAGCTGGCGTAGTGAGGAAACAGAGCCCTGATAGCGAACAGCCTGCTGGCGACCAGACAGGAGGTCAGCCAGCCAAGATATCAGGTCAGGGTGAAGGCCCAGCTTTATGGCCTTGGTGATAACAACAGTGTGGTCAACCAGATCAAACGCTTTCCTGAAGTCCACAAAAGCGAGAGCAAGAGAGGTGTCACGCTTGTCCAGGTTGCTATGAATGAATGCAAGAAAATTAACTAAATAGTGGGTGGTGGATGTAGCTTTAATATTACCAAACTGTTGTGGGTCAATGTGTTTAATAATTTTGGAGTAAGACCAGTCAAACACAAAATCTTCACAAATACGGCTGGGGATGGGTGTGATAGCGACTGGCCTTAAATCATTGAAAGACTGAGGGCTAGGTGTTTTAGGGAGTGGTGTGACATATGAAGTCTTCCAATCAGCGGGAACTGAACTCTGTGAGAGAGAGGCATTGATGATTGAAGTGAGGGGAGTGGCCAATTCAAGAGCAAATTCTTTATACATTTTGATGGGCAGATCACATGGAGTAGTGGCCCTGTTAGATTTAAATTTCTTAATTCTTTTAACTACATCAGCTTCCTGGACAATGTGAGGGGTGGAGGGAGGGGGAAGGTAGGCAGGTAGAGAGGCGAAACAGAGAGGAGGAAGAGTTTGACAGATAGCAGCAAAGTGACCGTTAATCTCCTCGGCCGCTTCCTTAGAGGGAAGGTGTGAGGTACAGGGAAGAGTGGGAGATTGTTTTTGTAGTCCGCATAGCAACTTGACCTTGTAGAACCACTGACTGCTGTTGGCCTGTTTAAGGTGTTTAATTTTGTCTGGGTAATACCTTCTTTTTTCTATCTTGATTTCCCTGATGACTCTGTTCCTACCTCCTCTGTAGCGAGCAGGGTCTGTGTAATACAGTCTGTTACGCTGACGAAGGAGCCGCTTGATGCGGGGTGACATCCAGGGGGCGTCACTTGGGTGCACTGTGACCTTTCTGACGGGGAAGTAGTGATGGTAAGCCTGCATGGTGGTGGTGACATAATTTTCCCATTTGGTGTTGACGTCCTCGGCCCCCGTCACCTCAGTCCACGGGTGGTGAGTTACCCATTGCCCGAAGTCCCTCACGGCTGAGTCAGGCATTGGTCTGTGGGTCCGGGTGACAGATGACTTGGGGACCGAGGTAGTGGGGGCAGGCCTCCAGATGATGGACAGGTGGTTGCTGCGCCCTATGGGGGGTAGGGGCAGGGGTGGCTGGTACTGATGGCTCAGGTCAGACAAGATAAGGTCGAGTGTTGCCTGCTCGTGCGAAGGGAACCCCACGACCTGAGTGAGTCGAAGCTGGTGTTGTATATCACTCGTATCTAAGCGGTTAAAGTCCCCACAGATAACCAACTTAGCCGCGGGGAATCGCACCCTGAGCCTATCAGCAGTGGTGATTAGATGGTCTGCGAGCACCTGCGCTGTGGAAGCACGTGGAGGGTGGTAAACAACACAGACAATGATGGATGCTGTGTTGCGAGGGGGGGAGGGGGACGTCACTCTCACCCACAATGCCTCAACGCCGTCAGGCACGTCAACACTGAGAAGTGAGGGACAGAGGGAACTGCGGCAGTACAGAGCCACTCCACCCCCTCGACGACCCGTCCTAAGATGGTGGAAGAGTTGGTAGTTATCAATACCACACACCTCAGGAACTATTTGCCACGCCTCCGTAATGGCCACAATGTCTGCACTGGCCTCACGCACTGTCACTATCAGCTCATCCACTTTGTTCGCCAGAGATGTCACGTTCGAGAGGAGGCGGGAGGGGAGGCTGTACCAGCTACGCGGCACTTCGATGTGATTGTAACCTCTCACACTTTTTTCCCTCGGTTCCTTCCTGGCGGAGGTGTGCACGGGTATTGAGCGCACTGAGCCCCTTCCACCACGCGAACCACGGCTGTGAAAAAGTTTCAGATCTTTAAGCCGCTCTATCACATCACTGGGTGGATAACCAGACCCTCGCTTGTATTTAAAAAGTTCACTGGGTCGGTATTGCAAGGTAGGGACGCACATTGTCTTATCGTACGAATCACCACACTCGCTAGCACTGTCGCTTAGTGTCTTAGCCTAGGTTAGAGGGGCTATAGGGAAGAGGCCAACAGGCTGGCCCAGGCGGCTCAGGAGCGCCAGGAGACACGACCTTCCCCGGTGAGGTCAGGTATGTGTGTGTGTGTGTGTGTGTGTGTGTGTGTGTGTGTGTGTGTTGGGGTGGGGTGGGAGGGGGGAAGGTCTGTCTGTCACCAAGTAGAGGACCAACACAAGCTTCCTGAATGAATATGGCAGCTAGTCGGATTGTGCTGGTAAACATATCCCCTCAGAGCTGCAAGTATTGCCACGTCTCTTATACCACAGGCATTCCGGGAAGTAACACGAAGCTCCATAGTACTACTGACGAAGTTTCCCCTTAACTTGACGTGGTCTCTCTGAGTGGTGGAGGTGGTGGTGGTGGTGGGAAGCTTCCTAGCGCTGTGTGCTGCGTGAGGAGGAGAGTTGGGTTGCGACAACTCCTCCTCCTCCATGTCGATGTTCTCTAGGCGGGAAACAATGGCATCAAACTTATTGGTGAGTGTGGAGACTATAACGATCATTGCCCGCTGGCCTTAATTGAGGGTAGTGAGTTTCATTTCTGAGGAAGCCTGTTTGGTGGCAAGATCAACAGGCGAATCTCAAACGCACCATTATACCGCTCCTCCAGTGATTTGCAGCGGGAAGTCCGGGTAGCAATAGCCTCACCAAGCTCAAGAATTTGTTCTGACTCCGAGGAAGCAGAGGCCGCATGTTGCCATGACCCGTGACCCGTGACCCGTCAGTGGAGCGTAGCTTACAGGTTGGCGGTGTGGGAGGAGCTTGTAGTGGGTGGCGGTGGGGGAGGAGCTGTAGTGGCAGAGAGAGAGAGAGAGAGAGAGAGAGAGAGAGAGAGAGAGAGAGAGAGAGAGAGAGAGAGAGAGAGAGAGAGAGAGAGAGAGAGAGAGAGAGAGAGAGAGAGAGAGAGACCAAACCCATTGAAGTATACCGTATTTCATTTATTAATGCACGCTGGTGAACTAAAAGAATGGCATGATTTGTTCAAACTGTGCACCAAGGAAATAACATTGATGGTACAATACGGTAGATTAGGCTAGATTACGTTACTTTAGGTGAAATTATATATATATATATATATATATATATATATATATATATATATATATATATATATATATATATATATATATATATATATATATATATATATATAATAAACAGATGGAGAAGAAGATAGAAACATTTGAAATTAGGTGTTGGCGAAGGCTTTTGAAAATATCTTGGATAGAGAGAATATCGAATGAGGAAATGTTAAGATTGGGTAGTGATGAAGAATTACTGGTGAAGATAAGAGCAAGATAGATGAGGTTTGTAGGACATGTTATGAGAGGAGGAAAGATGGAAGACCTAAGTTTATCAGGTAGAAAGAATCCCAGGTTGTAGAGCAAGAGGAAAACGAAGGGAGAAGTATATGGATGGAATAATAAGAACAGTAGGAGATGGAAGTAAAGCTGTACAAATATTGCAAATGACAAGAGATAGAGAGATGTGGGAATCCATGATCACCAACGTCTGCAGGGACACGGCACTGCGATGAGTCCAACACAAGGCTGCTCTTACCACTCTGCCAATAACTCCTACAAACATTTCTCTCTCCTGACAGACAGACTTTTTACTCACTCATGCTGGCTCAGTACCTCCTTTTTATACTATATATATATATATATATATATATATATCTATATATATATATATATATATATATATATATATATATATATATATATATATATATATATATATATATATATATATATATATATAATACACAAATGCACGATTAAACCATACCGAACAACGTTAGCCCAGGCTCCACCTGCCCGCTACATCAGTCAGGGCTAGTCCAGCAGCTCACTAGCCAGACGTTCTGCTATTCTTCCAGACCATTCCCGACACAACATTGGTAAATTCCCTCATTGAAACTGGATGACAATGTTATACAAAAAGTGGGACGTATAAAATTTTAGATTATTATGTATGAGGATAGAATAGAAACAGTCATCTTTAAACTCTGAAGTATGTAGAGTAGTGTATAGGATTATACAACCTACTACTATACAACCTAATAAGGAAACTTTAATATCGATATATTATTCTCTATGCTATTATCCCTATCTCATGTACTGTGTGCCTTGTCCGTCTGGGGATTTAAAGTAACTGTTAAGGTTTAATTCGTTTTCCAAGAGAACTGCTGGAGCTATACTACTACTACTACTAATACTACTACTACTACTACTACTACTACTACTACTACAGGGAGTCCAACACAAGGCTGCTCTCTGCTGCAAGTCCTTTATTAAACATATCTTTCTCCTGATGAACTTTTTACTCACCTGTGTTGGCTCAGTACCTCTTTTTATACAATATCTGTTTGTCATATAACACAAGAGCCACAGCTTCATAAAATATAAATACAAGATTAAATAAACCCTACCAAACAATGTTAGCCTACGTAAGCTCCGCCTCCCCGCCACTTCAGTCAGGGCAAGTCCCACGTTCTGTGATATTTTCAGATGATTCCCCTCACAACAATAGCAAATTCCACCTTTAAAGCTGGATGCCAATGTATTACAAAGAGTCGGACATCAAATTCTCCAGTATTCACATAAAGCAGTAAACCTGAACCTCTCTGAAATACGTAGAGCAGAGGTTCTCAACCTGGGGTTCGCAGGAAGGTTTCCAGGGGTACTTGGATGGCTGACGAAAAAAAAAATAATAATAATAATCAGTAGAGAGAGAGAGAGAGAGAGAGAGAGAGGGGGGGGTGCGTCATGTCAGTTCACGTTCAAACAGAGCTCCGGTTGAGTGTAGGCCACTGTAGGGTGTAGGGAGGGGACGGTTGCGAGGAGTCAGTGACTGAGTGACCGACCAGTCAGTCAGGTGGCCGCCGCCAGGCACTGATGAACATAGTAGTTGTTGCCTGTCTCCAGCACATTGTTTACCTAAATGAGGTACTATATTCATGTTGCTTGTGTAATGAATATTCTTATAACGGCATAATCGATAATATACCTGTTTGTCAAATCATATATTTTGCTTTGGTTTATTTTATTTTATTTTATTTTTTTACAATGTCAGATATCGTTATGGCTTCATCAGCGAAGAAACGACAGTATGATGAAAGTTACATTCAGTATGGATTCACTGCCATCGACAAAAATGGCTGTGAATTTCCACAGTGTGTCATATTCCACAAGGTTTTATCAGTGGAGTGTATGAAGCCTCGCTTTCTCAAACGCCATCTAAACAGTTGTCATCCAAATGTTAAAAGTAAGAGTACTGCTTTCTTCAAGCAAAAAGAAGAGGGATTGAAGAGAGCACGTCTTGATCGTTCAGGGCATTTCAGTCAACAAAATGAAGCTGGGTTGCGTGCATCCTACATGGTATCACTTAGAATTGCACAAGAGAAGAAACCTCAAAATATTGCAGAGAAGTTAATCGTCCCTTGCTGTAAAGATATAATACGTTGTGTGATTGGATGTAATGCTGAGCAGAAGGTCACATCAGTACCTCTATCAAATGATACTGTTCATCGACGAATAGTAGATATGTCGGATGATGTCAAACAACAAGTGGTTGCTGAAATAAAGGGGGCATCTTTAGGAAAATTTGCACTCCAACTTGATGAGTCAACTGACGTGGCTGCTTGTGCCCAACTCCTGGTGTTTGTACGATACGTCAATGGTGAAGATTTCAAAGAGGATGTTTTGTTCTGTCACACCTTAGATTCGACAACAAGAGGTGAAGATATTTTCAATGAGGTTTCAAATTTTTTTGAGAGAGAAGGACTTTCCTGGAATAATGTATGTGCATGCACGACTGACGGAGCACCAGCAATGCTTGGCCGTCGATCAGGGGTTCGAGGAAAAGTGACTGAGGCAAATCTTAAAACGAGGCATCTTCATTGTATGCTGCATAGATATGCTCTGGCATCTAAAACTCTACCACCTGGGTTAAGATCAGTACTTGATGATGTTGTGAGCATGGTAAATACCATCAAATCAAGTGCCCTAAATACACGACTGTTTTCATTAATGTGCCAAGAATTAGGAAATGATCATTAAGTGTTGTTACTCTTTCACACTGAGGTCCGCTGGTTGTCGCGGGGGAATGTGGTAACAAGAGTAGAATCTCTGAAGGAGGAGCTCACTGAATTCTTCAAACGTGATAGAAAGACAAAGTCACGTGAATTCATTCAGCCAGTGGCTTCAGAAGCTAGCCTACCTTACTGACATATTCTTGCGGCTGAACTCATTGAACTTGTCTCTCCAAGGCCGTTTTGCCACAGTGATTGATTTCATGGAAAAACTAAGGTCATTCACCATGAAGTTGGAGCTTTGGGAAAGGAAGGTCAAAGATGGAAATTTGAGCATGTTTGAGAATCTTGATGAAGCACTTGGTAAAAACAAAAACGCTGGAAATGTAGATGTAATGCAGCTTGTGCAAGCACACCTAGCTTCTCTGAGAATGGAGTAGCAGTCTTACTTCCCCGAATTGAGTGAACTGGAATCAAAATTGATTAGAAACCCATTCATTGTAAATGTTCACCTTCTTCCAGATAACATGCAGGAAGAGTTCTTAGAGTTGGTGAATGACTCTGCTGCAAAAGATGCCTTTGAAACACTTACCCTGACCAAGTTTTGGTCGAAAAGGAGTGAGATTTACCCTGTTGTATCTGATGTTGTTCTGAACTCTTTGCTGATGTTCCCTAGTACTTACCTGTGTGAACAAGGATTTTCAACACTGTTGAACATGAAAACTAAATATCGATCACGTTTGAATGTGGAGCATGATTTACGTGTGTGTCTGTCTAATGTCGCTCCTCGAATTGAGAAGCTTGTTTGCAATAAACAGGAACAGCCTTCACACTAAAATTCAGTAAAATACTGCTTGGTAATGAATTAATATTTTTTCACTCCTGTATGTGTAGTATTATTGAAAAGTGCTTGTAATATTCATGATTCTGCTTAATAAAGTCATTAAAGTTTAAACTTTAAAATCAGTTGATAATATCCTTAGCAGTACCACTATATATTGAGTTAATCAATATTTTACTACTTTATTTGGTGTCAGCTTACTGGGGGTTCGGATTGATGGTCTTATAACTCAGGGGGTACTTAACGGGAAAAAGGTTGAGAACCCCTGACGTAGAGTGTTGTATATGGTTAGACATCAACCTACTAAGGAAACTTTAATGTCGATATATCGTACATACATCATGCTACCCCCATCTCATTACTGTGTGTGTTTAGGTATCCACTTGGCCATATTTCTTTAAATATAACTGTTGCATTCATCAAAATAAATGAGGCGCGCCGCGGCAGAAGGTCGTAAGTGCCAGAAACATAGAACACGAGAAAACGCGTTCAACGTTTTGTAATATTTGAACGCGTTTTCTCGGCTCTATAATTTTGCTATGGGTATGATAAGCATACCAAAAGAAAGACCTCGAACAGTCCTATCACGTGATGTAAACCAAAGTTGGAAAAGTTTATATATCTGGATAAAAACATAAATAATTGGGATTATGTACCCCCCAAAAAAATGTGTAGAGAACCCGCCGCTGACTGAGGGAGAGCGGGACAGCTTTTGTAAGAGAGAGCAGAATACCGCGCTCTGATTCGCTAGAAGCTGTGACGTCAGAGCGTCATGCAGCCTCCCATTGGAGGACGTGTGAAGGGAGCGGCAGGAGTGAGATAATTATGTCCTTCTGCCTGGGCGCTTCTCTGGCATTGTCTGCCTAGCGTCACTAAATCTTATCATATACTTGTAAAGAATAGAAAATTGAGCCTTATAGAAGTAAGGAAGAGGGACGTAAGTCCATGCAAGAGGTAGAGGACGACTTGTTTTAGCCTGTGAGAGGGAGAACTCAATTTTGGCCATTTTGTCGCATTCTGCCTTCTGCATTTATTATGAAATGCATGATTTTTTTTCTTTCTTTTTAGGGTATTGCACACAAACAGCTTAATTTGAGCTATCCATAAATATTTCCTCTTACTTTACATTACTTGGTATATATATATATATATACACACACACACACACACACACACACACACACACACACACACACACACACACACACAAACTTATACACTGGGAAGAACACATTTTTCAGTTTTGCACCATATAAATATATATCGCACTCGATGTAAGAGTGACAATAACACTTTGATCTGATGATCATTCCCCATTACCCTCTTCAAAAACAGCTTAATGACTAGAAGTCAACAAATATGAATCACCGGTGTTGTGCCATCCTAAATTATTAAGGAGGCGCGAGTGTGGGAAGTACACAATAACCAGCAGGTGAATGAGTGAATGAATGAATGAATGAATGAATGATGATGATGATTAAGGAGCAAATAGAATGGAGCAGGTGGTAAGAGGCATAGTTAAGTTGAATAGTGGTTGTCCGATAATAATTTTCTTGAACCACTACGAGTTATTTACTTATTTTGGATGGTGTTAATTTACTGTTCGAGTTCAATAATTCGTAAAGCTGAATACCTCGCAAAGCCTTTATTTCCTTCATTTTTTTTCTGATGCAGAGTAGCTCATATTATACATACATAATCCTGAAAAAAAGAAAGAAAGAAAGAGTAGCCTC
>CM035221.1:735779-752639 GCA_020233015.1 Callinectes sapidus
TGCCTGTAAGTGACCCATGCACACGAGCAGAGCACACATACAACAACAAGGCTCACTCCAGAAGAGTCATTGTGGAGCAGACAATACTGGCATGCTCAAGATTATATATTGCTTTTATATATTAACTTAGCTTAACTTTATATATTAACTTATATATTAACTTAGTAATTACCTTCAAATTTCCATCACAAGAAAACTGTGGCACCACACCAAGCATACTTACTTCATAATTTAATCATAAACATTCTGAAATGTTATCTTAATATTGCAGGTGATAGTGGGTACCCCCTCGAACGTCACCTCATGTTGCCTGTAAGTGACGAGTCATTGTGGAGCAGACAATACTGGCATGCTCAAGAGTCGCCTTAGGTAATGAGAATAATATATCTCCCGTTGAACAGATTGAAATAATATAAACATCTTTTTATAATACTAAAATCACTGTGTTTATGTGCATATCTTATTATAAAATTGGAATCCGTTCTTTTAGTATAAAATCATATTTCCATTGGTGTCTGCACTCTTCTGGAAGTGTACTCCAATATAAACCTTTGAAGTGTGCAAGAATAATACATTCTTGTATACTCCTACCTTATCGGTGGATGAAGCGTGGCATCCTTGTTCCTGCTGGTGCGTGTACTTGTTGAATTTAGCAAAGTCCATTCACGAATGTTACATCATCATGTGTCCTGAGTTAATGGAAATAGACATATAAAGTCATAACCTTATGAATAATTTCATAACCCATCAAAATGGTGGTGTTGGTATTTATACTAGCGAATATCCTTTTTACCCCATGTCAATTACTGAAAACGCTAAAATAATTAAAACATTATAAAATATGGGGTCGTTAAGAAACTCAGAGATAGTTTCTTAGAATCATGCCAGGTATATAAATATTACATCTAGAATTTTGACGAGGATTATGGTTTATTAAAATAATGCCCTAAACTGTTCTAACCTAACCTAGCTAACAATAGCCTAACCTTACAGAACCTAACGTAAGCTTACCTGACTTAGCCTGAGCAACTCTAGCTTAACCTAACCCAACATAACCACAATATTATTATCACAAAACTCTGTTTCAATACTTTACAGCTCATAGGAGAACACGAAGTGTCGTGGAGAGAGGAATTGGCCGATGGAAGCGATGATTTCATGCATTCCACAGTGAATTTTGTCCTACTCCTTCCCCCAAAAGTGTGCAAAATCATTTTTCTCTGTGCTAAGTTGCACAATACTATGCAAAGACAGAAATATTTATATACTTCTGGAAGATGATGCGGGACATGGCCAACCGTGGTATAGTGGAACCGCTTGCACTCTGAGGGCCTTGGGGTCCCCGAGCGCATAGGTGGTTCGAATGCTGACTACGGTCTGAGTGGAGATTGGGCGTCCACTCGGGGAAACGGTCCACAAGTGAGTGGGCTTTCAGATAGGTCTCCAATAGGTGATCTTCTTTAGCCCATAAATTCACATTAAAAAAAAAAAAAACTCAGATTGTATATAAAAAAAAAAAAAAACTAGCAGAGTACATGTAGATGGCTGAAAATGACAATAATGATGATGACGGTGACCATCTCCAGCCTCTCCCTGCAGGTCGTCAAGGCCGTGATGGATTGGTCTACACTCTACAGGGAAGAGGTGGCCAGACTCCCTCTCAAGGAATTCAAGTGAATGGACTTTTTTTTTCTAAAATCCCCGAAACTAACAAAAATGTTTTTAAAAGGACTTTTTAACATTTGGAACGTAGTAATCAGTAATTTGTATTTTGTGGTATAATTGAAATATTCACTTATGACATTAGCAATCATTTGCCAATACATGTTGCTCTTCCAAAGATTCGCTATGAAAAGAGCTCCTTCCATGTTGTTGAGATTGTGACTCCTAATTGCCCGGTAGGAGATGTAGCGTTCTCCCCTAAGCTGTTGCGGCGCCTAATGGAATAGTTTCTGTTTCACCAGTTTGGGCGATGTGAGCCTTTAGGTGTGGCCCACAGTTCTTGACGTTGTCTGAATAAGTTTTGTCACCCACACCAACCTCCTCACATTATACTGTAGGTGCGCGAGAAGCTGGTATAGGAGGCTATTTCCAAGAACTTTTTATTCTTCCGTAGAGAGGCTTTTTTTTATATTTTTTTTTTATTTATTTATTCTTTTTTTTTTTTATTAAACTGCACCCTCATAACTTTACTTCCTCTGTGAGTGTTTCAAATCGAAAGATCAACTACAAATTATCAAATTTATAGTTTGAGTGAAACTCCTCCAGGCGCATTCCCTCCAGCTGGATGAGGCTTCCGTTTTTTTTTTTTTTTTTTTTTTCAGGATTGATTGTATATGAGCTATTCTGCATCCGCAAAAAATAAAAAATAAAAAAATAAATAAAATAAAAAATAAATAAATTAATTAAAAAAACTGCGGTTTTCAGCTTTACAAAATTTTGAACTCAAAGAGCACATTGACACCATCCCCCCTAAAATAATAATAAATAAAAACAAAAAAACTCTTAGTGGCCCACAAGAAAATGATCGGACATACACTATTCAACTTAACTATGGTCCCTTGCCACCTGCGCCATTCTGTTTCCTCACGAATCATCATTATTCATTCATTCACCTGCTGCCCCTCGTATACTTCCCACACTCGCGCCCCCTTAATTAATTGTGGATGGCACAACACCGGTGTTTCATATTGGTGGACTTCTGTACTTTTGCTGTTTTGAAGAGGGTGATGCGGAATGATTAACAAATCAAATTGTAATTGTCGTATCCAGAGCGATATATATATATATATATATATATATATATATATATATATATATATATATATATATATATATATATATATATCGCTCTGGATACGACAATAACAATTTGATTTGTTAATCATTCCGCATCACCCTCTTGAAAACAGCAAAAGTACAGAAGTCCACCAATATCTATCTATCTATCTATCTATCTATCTATATATATATATATATATATATATATATATATATATATATATATATATATATATATATATATATATAGATAGATAGATAGATAGATAGATAGATAGATAGATAGATAGAAATAGACAGAGATAGATAGAAAGATAGATATTTGCTACGAAACTAAAGTGTGTTGTTACCAGTGTATAAGTTTGTCTAAATTTACTCCAAGTAATCAAAAGTAAGAGGAAATATTAATAAATAACTAAAATTAAGCTATTTGTGTGCAATACATGGGTGGTGGATTTAGGTTTACCCTTAAAAAAAAAAAAAAAAAAAATCATGCAATTAATCATTTTGATGAAGACAACAGTTATGTTTCAAGCACATATGGCCAAGTAGATCCCTACACAGACACACAGTAATGGGATGGGGTAGCATAATGTATAATATATAGACATTAAAGTTTGCCTAGTAGGTTGATGTCTAATCCTATACACTACTGTGTATTTTAGAGAGGTGCAAGTTTACTGCTTTATGTGAATACTGAAGAATTTGATGTCCGACTCTTTATACTACATTGCCATCCAGTTTTAAAGGTGGAATTTGCTATTGTTGTGTGGGGAATCATCTGAAAATATCGCAGAACGTCCCACTTGAAACCGCGACTAGCCCTGACTGTGGTGGCGGAGAGGCGGAGCTTACGTAGGCTATGGTTTAATTAATCTTGTATTTGTATTTTGCGAAACTGTGGCTCCTGGGTTATGTCACAAACAGATATGATATGAAAAGAGGTACTTAGCCAACACAGATGAGTAAAAAGTTCATCAAGAGAAAGAAATGTTTAAAAGACTTTGTAGTCGAATGTAATGAGAGCAGGCATTTGTTGGACTCCCTGCTGTAGCATGGCTCCTATTCTCTTGGGTAAGGGATTAAACCTTAACAGTTACTTTATATATATATATATATATATATATATATATATATATATATATATATATATATATAGAGAGAGAGAGAGAGAGAGAGAGAGAGAGAGAGAGAGAGAGAGAGAGAGAGAGAGAGAGAGAGAGAGAGAGAGAGAGAGAGTTAAGATTTAATTCCTTATCCAAGAGAACTGGAGCCATGCTATAACAGGGAGTCCAACATTACGCTGCTCATATCACTCTGCTGCAAAGTCCTTTATACATTTCTTTATATACATATATATATATATATATATATATATATATATATATATATATATATATATATATATATATATATATATATATATATAATGCCTAGACAGACATATAGTACATGAGATAGGGATAGCATGGAGAATAATATATCGATATTAGAGTTCCCTTAGTAGGTTGTACAGTATTAGGTTGTCTTATCCTATACACTACTTTACATAAGAGTTTTAACTTTACTGTTTCTATTTTCATATAATAATAATCTATCATTTTATATGGCTGACTCTTTATATTACATTGCCATCTAGTTTCAATGGTGGAATTTACTAGTGTTGTGTTGGGAATGGTCTGCAATATCGCAGAACGTCTGGCTAGTGAGCGTGTCAAGCCCTGACTGATATACAGTACGTAGCAGGCAGGTGGAGCCTATGCTAACATTATTCGGTATGGTTTAATCGTGCATTTGTATTTTAAGGAGCTGTCTCTTGTGTTATGTGACAAACAGATATTGTATAAAAGGAAGTACTCGGATAACATGAGTGAGTAAGAAGTCTATCAGGAGAGAGAAATGTTTGAAGGAGTGGCAGAGTGTATCCAAATATCTCTTGCATAGGGAATTAAACTCAAAAAGTTCTGCTGGCCACTGTATCCTTCTCCACGGATTGTTTCCAGTCTCCTGGCGACGCAGAACACTGCAGTACACGAACCATATGAGGAACCCATACATTAGTGCCTGGTGTAACAATATTCTAGTGAGCAGTCCTGAAACAGTACATGTAATTAAGGAAAGTAATTAAGTAAGGAACGCTTGATGGATTCCGGGAAAGAGAAGACAAAAGATAATGAAGCCTAATGCTGTCACCAACAACATCATCAACATGAGGTTGGTTGACAAATGTTATAATTATGATGATTGGATTCATCATTGACTGTCTCAGAAAAGGCTGTAAATGGTATAAGAAAGCTTTTCTCCATATCATCGACATGTGTATGCTAAATACATACATACTTTACTACAAGATACAGGTCTGTGTGCGATCTCAACATTCTCTGGCATGGCACTGTTCAGTGGGACTGTCATCACTGTCATCACTTGAGAGGTTCCGCTAGGTGACTGACTGCTCAGACTCCCAAGACGACACTTAATAGATGCACTTCCTCACCGACTTCAAGCACGTGACTACCTGAATATGCACTATATAGAGCTTCTCCCTCCTACGGTATCCAGGAATGTGGGCTTAGGACGCTGTTATGTGCGTAGCCACTCCTCACGTAAGCCAATTGAGAGGAAACAAACCAGTAATAAGTATTATGAGTGGAACGTGCCTCTCTGCATTGTACCTTGCTGTGTTCCGAGAGTACCACATTTCCAAGACATACTGGTAATATAAATGTCTGTGACAAGAACCATGAAGTGCACCACTTTATCCAACTCCAGCCAACTGTAGAAATCACACTCTTTGTAATCTAAAAAAATAAAAACAGCATATTTTTGTTTTTCTCTTTCCTTTTGTTACACAATGTGACTACAGCATTCTGGCGTGGATGCTAATTCATTGCTAAGTTTAGCATGTAACGCTAAGCATTGATTTTTACAATAAAACTATAGTTGAGCCTTTGTATGGATGCGTTTCACATAAACTCTAATATATATATATATATATATATATATATATATATATCTTTTATGTCCGAGTGATAGAAAAAAGTACATTTGTCAACAATAATGTGCATTCATACTTCCTACTTCCCAATTCCGTACTCGTTCTACTAATGGTCATGTAACGTTCAAATTGATGTCAAAGAACAGCTGAAGGTGTGTATGACAGCGTTTACAATGATATGTACTTCATTCAGTAACGTGGGTTCAGTAGGAGAGAAGGCACATGAGGTGGTGGAAGAGAGGCATAATATAGTATGTTTTTGCTTGAATATGATGATGCCCAGTGTATAGGAATAGAAATGCATGAATAGGACCTGTGGCAAACTGTTTTAGTGAAGAAGCATCATAATGATGTATTTGTAGCAGAAATGACATCCAAAGTCAGGTAAAGCAAATAAAAAAGATATAAAACCGATCAGCCTATGCGCTGTTCACACCAAGTAAATCCCCAACTAAATCTCCAAGCAATTTGCTCTTGAATTCACAACCTTCACTTATTTGATCACGGCCAACTATTTACTAGAACCTTACCAACCTCAGTATGAGATGCACTACCATAATAAGAGTGATCCAGCCATGATGCTCACATGCGGGGCCGGGGAGGTATTGGCGGTGGTAAGAGCAGCCTAGTGTTGGGACTCGTATCTTATAGCAGTGCCGTGCCCCTGCAGACGCTGGCGACCAGGGGCCGTATCCACGAAAACTGTCTGAGGCCGACGCTGGCTAAGTACAAAATCGCACTTAGCTTATGGACGACGATTTAGGGCCGACGGCAGCCGTCGTGCTTAGTGCAGCTTAGCGAGCGCGCCCAGGACCAACCTGAGCGTGCTGGAACGCATCGCTTACCAAATGTCGACATGAATTATATTAAACGAAACATTATTATACTAATATTTTCTTTGGTTTTTATTTGTATAAATTCACAATACAACTGCTGCTTAAGTAACATTAAGCAGACGAAAACACTTAAGAAAAAATAATAAATGTATTCCTGTTGGCAACGAGCAATTTCGGAGCAAACACTCCTCTCCCAGCAGCAGCGCTACTCTCAACACAGCAAGCACATCATCACCTTTCCTCCCCAACTATACCAGGTAAGGCTTCAAGGTATCAACAAACATTGCTTATTAGTACTTTATCTGGTATTGGTGGAAAAAGCTGTTAGTTTAATACACCTTAAAAAGGAGTAAACCAATGGGAAGTATGCATTATTGTATGCACTTTCTTTACTCATTTAGTATTTATAATAATTTAAAGTTTTACCTTAGGCGTCTCTCCTGATGTCAACAGACTTAAAAAAAACACGATAAAACTGCATCAGTGAGTCCTTAATAGGTTTAAGTAGGTTAGGTGTTAACATAGGTTTGGTTTTAACTTGTAGCTTAGTATTTATAGATGGTAATCTATCATCCATACATAATGTCGACGGTGATGGTAAATTTTGCTGCTTATTGAAAAGGTGGTGGAAAGAAATAAACAAAAACTTAGTTCCATACATAAAACCACACTTTAATTCATGGTGAGAAAATAGTATATTCGTATCTTTAAACAAACAAGCTTGACATATCACCTCAACATCACCTCCCTCCTCTCTACTCAAACTCTCCTGTAACCCTTGAACTTTCTCAGTACTACACTTCCTTGCTTTCAGAACCTTTCTCACTTTCCCTCCCTCCCTAGTTTTTCTCTCACTTCCTATTTTCTTAAAAGTTCTTACTAATGCTTACTTTATTTAAGTCCATACAAGTTAGTCCAAACAAGTTTTATAGAAATAGCAAATATGGTTAAAATATTATTCCTCCATCAATAATACTTCTTATTGTTATAAAGGCTACATTCAGTGAAAGGAAAGAAAAATAGCAGTCTGTAAGTTAACATTCATTAATTGGAAATTTTTCCACACAAGGTGCCAGCCAAAGGCACCTACCTTCCTCCACAAATTCCCAATATTTTTTATGACATAGATTCTAACCTATGATTACTTTATTGAAGTCAATAAAAGTTTTATAAAGATAACATATGGGGCAAAATGCAAAATATTATTTCTGTATTGATAATACTGCTCTTTGTCATTAAGGCACCATTCAGTGAAAGGAAAGAAAAATTTAAGTATGTCAGCTGTTTAACAATAATTAATGGCAATTCTTTCTAAAACGAGGAGCTAGCAAAGGCTGAAGATAAACTGCCTCCTCCAAATTTATGCACCAATGTAATGATTTGGTCCATTGCTTGCAGTTACGCATCTCACCAGCTGAAAATGCACCGATCATTACTAGTGTTGGTGCATCATCGGGGGTAGAAGGGACTTCTTCCTTCATCTGTGAAGACCCTGTTGCTGACAGCCATCCTGCTGAGCCTGTGCAGGACATTGAGCAGCAGGCACGTGCAGCAGCATATTGAGCACAGGAATGTGTTGCTTGGGCCTTTGAAACTTTGTACCTGCAGATGTAATATTACCATAGGTTATTGGAGAATAAATCAGCAGACAAGTAAACACATCTATCATTTCCATTATAAGCTATTTCCCATAAGCAATGACCTTTTTATGGCTATTTTACTGATTTTTCTTACATGGTTTCTCACTAATTTCAAATAGTTGTAATGTAATTAGACTTTTGTTTTTTACTATGACCTGATTTTAAATAATAATAACATCAGAAATATATAAATGAAAAATAATAACATCAGAGAGATATATAACGGAAATAGTAACCTCATGCATGTCTCCCACCCTCAAGCGGCCTCGCCGCACAAGACTATCTTCTTCCTCTCATCCCTATTCTGACCAACTTTTTAATGCAAGAGTTAACCAGTTCTCCCAGTCATACATTCCTTTCTCTAAACTCCCTGCCTGTCTCTGTATTTCAACTTCCTATGACTTAACTCTATTTAATATGGAGGTTTCAAGATATTTGTCCCGGACTTTTGGCTAACTCTTTTATTCTCTTACGGGACTGGCAATAATAGTGGGCTTTTTTGTTTTCATTGTTTTTTGTTCCCCGTGGCTGGCTTCCCCTCTTACATAAACATAAATCATCAATTATAACATCAATTACTATAATGCAATAGGTCAAATTTGTTCATGTCATAAAATTATTTGTTTACAATTGTAATGCATAACATGTCTCCTGCTGAGATTCAACTTACTTGGAATGCAAGTTGCAAAATGCATCCCGACATGCACAACCCTCATTCTGGCGACCACCGGCTGCATTGGCAGGCTCTTGTGCGGCATCATTTTGTTGCAATGGCACCGCAGCTTCAGCCACTGCAGCCATGGGTTGGTCTTCATCCAGAAGAGGAATATCCCGCTCTTTGCAAATGTTGTGAAGCATTCCACATACTTGTACAATCTTGCAGACCTTGAGAGGTGGACTCACTCGAACTTCGCCATGCAGAATGTGAAATCGCCATTTGAGTTGCCCTATTCCTCGTTCGACAACACTGCGTGTCCTCTTGTGAGCCCTGAAAAATAATAATTGAATAATGTATTAACTCTTCTGTCTTGGTGTTCTAGTGGTCATCTGCTTTAGTTTTTTGGTCTATACTACATAATCATAATCATAACTGAATACTAACCTAACCAACCCAAACTAAATCAAACCTAACCTAACTATTACACCTAACCATACATTAAGTCACATTGAAAAGCACAAAAGGAAATATTCTTTAGAAACTTACTGACAGGCTTCTTTTATAAATAGCTCCATATATTGACAGGATTTAAAATTGTCAAAAGTTGCTATACTTGACAGATAAAAAATGTCTAACTCATTAGTAAGCTAAACATAACTTATTAAAATTTATGAGCACAATATATAATAAGATACTTATCTTACTGAGCTCAATCTAACCTGACCTAACCTAACCAAAGTTAACTCATGTGCACATCTAATCATAAGATGGATACTTACATTACTGAACCAAATACTAACCTAACCTACCCAAACTCAACCAAAGCTAACCAAACTAAATGTCACAATGAAAAACCCACAAAAGAAAATAAACTAGAAACTAAAGAATATTACTAATAATAATAACAACATTGTACTTACCTATTATATCGTGACTGAGGGCCAGGTAGTGGACGCAGATATGGTGTGAGAAGCCAAGTCTTGGAGGATACCCACTGTCTCCAAGTAAGTGACTTTCTGCTGGCACATATCCTTCCTCAAACAATCTTGACAATCCACGGCTGTTTAGAATACGTGCATCATGCACTGACCCTGGCCACTTTGCAAGGATTTCCAAAATTCGATAACTGGCATCGAATACTATTTGCACATTAATGCTGTGAAATCCCTTGCGATTCACATACACTTCTTCCTGCGCCTTCGGTGCCACAATTCTTATATGAGTTCCATCAATGACACCTACGATGTTAGGGAAATTGGCAATGGCCAAGAAGTCTTCTTTATTTCTCTCAGCTGCGTCTGTAGTGACAGGAAAGTATACAAATCTTTTTAGGACATCGGGATCTGCGAGGGCATCTATGGTTTGTGTGATGGTTCTGCTGATGCTGGACTGGGAGGGGCCAAGGTCATCACTGCTACACTGTTGCATTTTCCCAGTGGCAAGATAGCTCAATGTTATGATAACCTTCATCTCTGGGGTGAGGGGGTTTGACCGACTAGTCTCACTGCACAGGGCTTCCCTCACAAGATCGGTAACATATATGATACCTTCCCGGTCAAATCTGTACCTCTTTATGAGCTCAGCATCACTCAGCTCATTTAACACATCCCTTCTACGGTGATTTCTTCTTGGTTGGTGTGGGGGATGCTCTTGTGGCGCAGCCATGATAATTGTTTACATTCAGCTCCGTCGGTCCCAGCGCGGCTAAAACAAGGTACACCCACTTTTAGCGCTATGGACGACGTAAGGCCGACGTAAGACCGACGGGAGCCAAGTTAGGGCCGACGGCGGCCATCTTTGTTTGTTAAGACCGACGCCGTCGGTCTTAGCAGCTTCGTGGATACGGCCCCAGGGATTCTCACATCTCTTTATCCCTTGTCACTAGCAATATTTGTACAGCTTTACTTCCATCTCCTAATGTTCTTATTATTCCATCCATATACTTCCTCCCTCTTGGTCTACAACCTGTGATTCAACCTGTTAAACTTAGGTCTTCTCAAACCATATTCTACAAACCTCATCTATCTTGTTCTCATCTTCACCAGTAATTCTCTATCACTACCCAATCTTCTTAGCACTTCCTCATTCGATGTTTTCAAAAGCCTTCGCTAACACCTCATTTCAAATGCTTCTATCTTCTTCTTCATCTGTTTATTCGATATATATATATATATATATATATATATATATATATATATATATATATAGATATATATATATATATATATATATATATATATATATATATATATGTGTGTGTGTGTGTGTGTGTGTGTGTGTGTATACACACACACACACACACACACACACACACACACAGGGTGATTGAAAAGTAGCTCCCTATTTTAAAAATCTTATATATTTTTTTATTTGCAGTTACTTTTGGTTCAAATTTTAAATGTATGTTCCTTAATATATGACAAGTTAATTGTTCTTTTTTTCTTTTCAGATTATTTTGTATTCAAATTCGAATACCCATAGAGATGTCCGGACGTCTCTAACTCTAAACGAGCGTGCCAAGCCAGCGGCACGCTACGGAGTTTGGAAATCAGTTGTTCAAGTACAAAGGTGGTGGAGTTCCATCAAAGGAATACATGTTCAGATTGATGTAAAGACTATCAAGAACTGTCACGCAAAACTCATGGCTACAGTGATCAGAAGTAAAGAGAAGAGTTCAAGAAATGTTTACTCAGAGCCCATTTAAAATGCCTTTTCAGCACACTTCGTACACAGTGATAAGAAAGGTCACATTCTCTTGCTCCTTGTCGAATGGACTTTGGGGGGCTCTGAGGGATGGAGGGAGGAAGGAAGGAAGGAAGGATGAGAGAGAGAGAGAGAGAGAGAGAGAGAGAGAGAGAGAGAGAGAGAGAGAGAGAGAGAGAGAGAGAGAGAGAGAGATTTTTGATTTGATTTGATTAATTTATTGCGCAGAGCGTCAAACATACAAAATAAATTAGACAATTACTGTGTTTTGAAACGATACGAGTCCACACACACACACACACACACACACGATGCCACGCAGGGCACAAGGAATCATGAGAACCCGCCAAATTAACTGACAAAATCTATGTAATATAAAATCCCCCTCTTTTGCGTTCATGAACTTGTAGTAGTAGCAGCAACAGCAGCAGTAGTAATAGTAGTAGTAGCAGAGCGTCAAACAATACAAATGAAATGAAACAAGGACCGTGAATCAGAGACAATACGAGTCCACACACTGACACACACACACACACACACATGATGCCACGCAGGGCACAAGGAATCAAGAAAACCCA
Organism: Callinectes sapidus; assembly: GCA_020233015.1. Lineage (NCBI taxonomy): Eukaryota > Metazoa > Arthropoda > Malacostraca > Decapoda > Portunidae > Callinectes > Callinectes sapidus. The sequence goes on from CM035221.1 coordinate 747,971, forward strand.
CCAAAGCGGGGATAACGAACAAGAAGATCATCGAGGACATTATCGACAAGAAGGTGACGGCAGACAGCATCCAGCGGCAAACCCTGGGGCAGGAGGTGTCGCACAGTTGGGTATGCCAGACAGTAGTGTTCGACGGTGTTGGCATGAGGGGCGTGGCACAGGCGACATTCGGTGAAGGAAGGCTCGCCCTCCACCCCGGCAACTTGCCACGGCGGACGGTACCCCAGCCGCAGACGACCCGAGACGACATTGTGACGACGAACCATTAGGCCACGGCGACGAAATGTGTATTTGTGGCGGCAGACAGACTCGTAGTGGTGGATGGTGACACTGAAGGGCCTCTCGACATCCCGACGGCGTTGCTCAGGCAAGAATGCAGTGGCGCGGACCCTGGACAAGTAGCATGGCAGGGAGAGGGGACGCCCAGCACCACGATGCGGGAGACGGCAGGCTTCCTTCGCTATGTGGTCAACCCTGGCATTATGGCGTAAACCTACATGGGAAGGAATCCAGATAAATTTGACACATATATGACGAGCACTCATCAAGGACAAGAAGGAGAGGACCTGTTGCACAACCAGATTGTGAGTGGGATGACAAGCAGAAAGAGATTGCAAGGCAGGCTTAGAGTCGCAAATAATAGCAGCATTAACACCCCTCTGACAAACCAAACTGACGGCATCGAGAATGGCATACAGCTCGCACAACGTGGAACTGGAATGGTCACGGAGACGACGGCCGACCCAGCCTCGCGGAGGCGGTGGCAAGTCAGGCGAGAAGACCGCACAGCCAGCCGCCCCATCCGACTGTAGCGACCCGTCAGTGTAGAGGCGATGCGGAGCCGTGATGGAGGATGTAATCAGCGCCACATGTTCCAAGGCCAACTGCAGCTGTAAAGACGGCAGATCAGACTTCGAGGTGGGAGTGACGCTGACCACTGGCGACGGCAGCTTCCACGGGGGCGGTCCTGGGGGCACGTCAGCGACAAGAACTTGTAGATTAAGGCTTTGAAGCATGGAAGAAACAGACTGTATGAGCCGGCGTCCAGGAGGCAGAAGAGGAGGAACTGGTGGAGTGGGACCGAGAGAAGCCCGGAGCAACAATGTGAAGTGCGGGGAGAGGTGAGGAAAGTGAAGACATTTGACCGCAAGACATGTGACATTGGTATGAATTCTCTCAACCAGGGAAGGAAGTCGTAATTCCCGTTGCATGTTAACAATTCTGGTAGACACAGGACAACCTAGTATGACTCTCATTGCCCTATTTTGAAAAACTTCTAGAGGCTCCAAAGCAGACCGAGGCAGCTGAATTAAGGCAGGGGAGAGGTAATCAACAACAGAGCGAATGAAAGTGACATAGACAGTCCTGGCTACAGAGATGGAGATACCGGAAGAATTGTTGGTGAGCCACTGCAGAGGACGAAGCCGACGCTGGAGGCGATCCAACAGGTCACGGATGACGGGGTGGGGCTGACGTCGGGCGGGGAGAGCCGACGAGATTCTTACCGGAGCACCAAGGTAACAGTACTGAGAGCACAGGGGGATGACGCTGCCTCCAACGGTGAATTCTGGCAGTGTAGCAGGAGGACGGCAGGAGAAGATTCTGCGTTTCTCTGGAGAGACAAGGAGCCCACAGGAAGCGGAAGCCTGAGAAAAAGAAGCAAGAAAGAGCTGAAGATGTCCCGGAGAAGTAGAGTGTACGCACAGATCATCGGCATAGCAGGTAACGGTAACCCCAGGGACAGCAGGCAGGGTGGTAAGGAGGCGGTGCATCAGGACATTGAATAAAAATGGACTCAGGACACCCCCTTGAGGAGTACCAAGGAGAAAACATCTGGCGGAACTGTAGGCACCATTAAAAAAGACACGGGAAGATCGATTGCTAAGGTAGCCCCTAATCCACCGCAACAAATTACCTCTTATGCCAAAAGCAACAAGTTGATCCAGAATGATATCCCGGCTAGCAACATCAAAGGCGCTCTTCAAATCGATAAAAGCCACAACACTGTCACGGGAAAGGCGAGAATATAAATCGACGAGGCAGTGATGTGTGCTACGCTGGGGCAGGAAGCCAAAGAGTCGTGGAGAAAGGTGGTCCCGAAGCCGGTACATCAGGCGAGTGAGTAGAATCCTCTCCAACACTTTGCAGAAGCATGACGTCAGGGAGATGGGCCGGAACTTAGCCGTGCCGGGCTTGGGAATGGGTATGATGGTACTCGTGGTCCAGGCAAGTGGCACACACCCATCACGGAGACACAGGTTGTAGAGGCGAAGAAGAGGGTTGCCAGGAACTCTGTGTAATAAGCGTAGCACAGCGTAGGTGATGCCATCATCTCCAGGGGACGAGGCCCTGCCCCTGAAAAGAGCACGGCGCAGGTCGTCCTCGGTGACCTGCACAGACTCCTCGTCATCCTGCTGCAACAGAGCGCTTACCAGATGGAGACGACGAACAAGAGCGCCAGAAGAAAGGGCATCTTGAACTGGAACAGGAAGGCTAGCCGGATTGGACTGCGCTGACCACTCATCGACAAGTTGTTGGGCGAAGACGGCGGGGGCATGGTGACGGGCAGTGGCAGGATTCCTCTTGACCACTCGACGAATGAGGTGCCACATGGAGGCCACACTAGTCTGGTGATTTATGCTGTCTGTGAACCGCTGCCAGGAGTCAGTACTCACGCAGTCCAGGAGCGCAGTCAGATCATCTCTCAACCGTTGGTAGCGACGGAGCAGCTCAGGAGGCGGGTCAGCCTGGAACAAGAGACCAGCACGCTCTGCCTCATCCCTCGCGTCCTGAAGACGGGCGTCCAGAGTCCACGAGAGAGCAGCAGGGCGACGCCGGAGGTGTGGCCGTGACACATAAAGCCTGAAAAAATCATGGGTGGCAGAGACAAGGCTAGTATATAACTGATCAGCGTGCGCACAGTCAAAAGAGGGTAACACGCGGGTCATGTACGAGATGTAGGTCGGGCAATACTTAGGGGGCACAGTAATCCGAAGACGGGAAACAGGAGGTATCGACACAGCAGGAAGAGAATAGCGAAAGCGAAGGGCCACATGATCCGAGAACAGAACCGGTACCGAGGAACACTGGACGCGACATGAAATCAGGCCAGCAGTGAGAACGTGGTCCAGCGTACCGCCCCGGGAATGAGTGGCGCCACCAGTGTCCCAGCGAGTCAGATGATGCCTGTGGATGTAAGAGAGCAAGAGTACACCGGAGCGATTGGAGGTGCCAGAGCGATCACCCAATGCAGGGTGCCGAGCATTGAAGTCCCCCGCATACACCGTGCCCCGCACAGTAGGAGGAGGAAGAGCAGCAAGCTGAAGGCGGGCAGGGGCAGAGTAAACATTACATAGCTGGAGGAGTCCGCCACCAACCTCGACCTCGAACAGTTGGAATGTCGTGTCAGGATCAGTAGAGGTGCGTAGAAGACGGTGTGTCAGAGAACTATGGATGTAAGACAGGAGACCATTCCTTACCAGGTGGATGTAGGAAACATAGCCGGGAAGAGGAGGAGCCTGTGGGACAGGATCGGGCCGGCCAGGAAACGCCTCCTGAAGAAAGATGACATCTGGATGGGGGGAAAAAACATAGGCCTTAAGTTGCATTTGTTTGTCAAACATAGTGACACCACAAATATTCCAGGAGAGGACGTTCAGAGCAGAATCAATGTCGAACATGGCGCTTAGAGGGAGAAGGCCGGAGCGAGGAGGAAGAGGGGCGACTCGGGGAAGACTGGCCAGGACTGGGGAGCAACTCACAGAGCTTGTCAAGGCGAGTGGCGACATTACCCCTTTTCTCCGCAAGTGAGGCCACAGAATCGGTGACAGCCTGCTGAGACTCCACCAAAGCAGAGACTCTGGAGGCAGTAGCGGCATGAGAGGCGACCAGTCCTTCGAGCGTGGCATCAAGGGAGGCGAAACGATCCTCGAGCGCCGCGCACCGGGCCTGGAGAGCAGCAACAGCCTTACGGAGGGCAGCGTCTGACGGAGAAGGCGAGGCTGCAGGAGGAACAGGCTGGGCAGGGGGCGGCGGTGGAACTGACGCCGCGTCGCGAGGCTGGGCGTGGCGTCGGGCACAGCCGTGCCACACGGAGACACCCGGCTGTAAACAGCGGGGGCACTTCCAGTGAGACGAGTCAGGCGGAGGTGGAGGCTCGGAGGAGGCGGAGGATGAAGCAGCTGGAGGGTGGGGCACACGCCGGAAGGGGCAGTCCCTGGACTCATGGGCGGCAGCACACCAGGCACACTTGGGTGAGGCAGAGCAATACCTGGAAATATGTCCAATACCCCAGCACCTGAAGCACCAAGGCTGGTCGTCACGGAGACGTCGCACCTCACACGGCGGCAGAAGGGGGAGGAAATCAAAGGCAATGGTGGGTGGGGGCAGCTCAGGGAGACTCCACACAACAACAATGCGGTTGATCGGCGAGCCATTCTGGACGAAGCGGCGGGCTGAGTGCACTCCTGGGTACTGCCCGGCAAGACGGTGGTCGACATCAGCAGGATAACGGGTGAGGAGGAAACTAGGGTACTTCTGGGACCTTGCAGGAGAGTCATGAGGCACGAGAGGCAGCGACAGAAACTCACCTGATTTAATACGGGCCAGGATGTCAGGGCGCTGTCTCGAAACGTACACGAAGCGAGAGGTGAGAGCCGCCATCTTGACC